>CM041777.1:77635206-78013971 GCA_023374045.1 Limonium bicolor | reverse complement strand
CACTGAGCCGCCCAGTGCGGGACTGGAAAATCTTACAAATCCCTTATTAACTTCGTGAGAGGATCGTGCGAAACCTTGAAATATAACAATCAGTATGGTCCTACAAAAATAACCAATGATAATGTCAAGAAAAACAGAATCTCACTATATCTAATGAATATATCCATCATGGATAAGCACGGGTTCTAAATACCTTAGAGAATACCAAGAGTCTCAGCTAGTATAAATATAGTAACAATGCTGAACTCCTAATTAATAAAGAGAAGAAAACAAACTTTGAATCTATATGTTCTGAAGTCAGGAGAACTACCTAATTAGCAATACCAAATGCTACATATATACATATAATTTGGAGGTTATAAACCTAAAACCTTTGAGGAGTGTCGATATATTTCAGAGGGTTAAGTGTCATAAAATATACCTACCCTATTATGAGGCACATGTCCTACACTATCCTTATGGATCTATACGGGCATATGTCTTCTATGACAACTCAATTTGTGAAAGCGAGTAAAGAGCGCATGAAATCAAATAAAGTTAACTCCCAATGTAATATAAATTTAAATATGAACATGGTAACGAATAACTCTCCCTGACACTAGCAAAGGAGGTAGTGTAAGTTATATTAAGAGTTTGAATTAATATATACACTAAAAGTTAGTGGAAGTAAACTTAAAGGTAGGAAAACATACTCCTTGGCTTGAAACAAGTGTTTTACACAGGAACTTTCCTAATGTTATATACCAATCTCTATGATTTTAAATCCTCTATTTAATACATCTAATTGACCTATTTTTGTAAGCCATTGAGTTTGTGGATTAATGTAACATCCCATCTCCAAATACAATGATCGTCGCCCTAAGTCCATCTTGTACATTAACAACGCAGCGGAAAAGTTCTACTAAGTTGGTGTTACCGCCGTTAGTCACCCACGTGACTAACTAGGCCTATTCTCTTTACAAGTCATGGTCTGACTAACCGGATAATTACTCGAGCATCTATACAATACAATTCATAAACCACAACTTATACCGAGTATCTCGTATCCTAATACATCATACTAACATCTCATCAATTTACTAAACGAGTGTACATGCACAACTCGTGTAACAAATGTAAAAGCAACCCGAAGTACTCTACCCGCTCCTACTCTCAGGTTGAGTCCTCGTCTGGTACCTACCTGCAAAGTTTAAATCACAGGCCCCAAGGGGCTCAGCATATTGCTGGTACAGAAAACGTGCAGCCCATAAGCTAGCAGGGTTACACACGACTACTTTGTCGTATACATGCATTTGTTTATTCATACAAGTAATAATAAGAAGTACGATAACGAACAACACATTTATGTGAAACATTCACAGCTCAAATAAAACGAACGTCGTAATGGACGCCCATTAATGAGTAAGTTAGATTCCTAACTCCTGAGGCCTGAGAATTGTTTAGTTCTCGTGTTTGACCTTACCTTATAAGTGTCAACCGTTCTCTTAATAGAACTGGTTGTTCTCTAACTGAATTGTTTATTTTTGTCGGGTCAAGGTAACCCTAGCCAATGAGTTCTTAGCTCCATTGGGTTAATAAACATTAATTCTTAAGTTATGAGGGGTGTAGGCTTGACCCTCCCGCGCCTCCTGAATTTGCCTCCCACCTCGAACTGTTCACTCGAGCTGGTCGGGTCTGTTTGTCGACCCTAGGCGACAAGTCGTAGACGAGCCATATGCGGAAGAAAGATCTGATACAGATACCGACCTCCTATCCTAATCATGCATGACCGGAGTCAGTCCCGGATTCCTCTCCTCCCAAGTTCTAGTTAGTTGAAGTCTCATTGACAATTGGTTAGTTAAACCTCTCTCGGTATTAACCTACTAACAACTTGGAGTATTTGTAACCTTATACAATTGTTACTAAACATAGTTAATGAACAAGCTCTGAATCAAGTCGTGTTAGTGTGCAATGGTCACACAATAACAATACAGTAAATCGGTTTCATGCTTAATCCTGTTTGGTCGTATCACAATAACACATAGCACACAAACCGAGGTAGACCTCGTTAGCAAACAAGCTACAAGAATCCCATACCGTACACTGGCTAGCTCTTAATCCCTCGTTCGCCTAATCCGTCGAACGCCTCTGACTTATCTAGATCTGTAACCAGAACTAGTATCAGTATCCTGTGTCTTAGAACTAATTTGGTTCTCTTTTCAACTTAAACCCCTTCCTAGGTTAACCCGGGTATAATAGTATACCGTTAAATGGGTTCGTTCATTTAGAAGTGTTTTCAAGCTCAATTCTAATTCATTAACATACTAACGTCGTTAGCAGTTATTTAGTTGCTCAATTAGCAACTTTAGACTTATACGGACCTTGTATTAGGTTTTCGTATTTTTCACTATTCATCCGTATTTCACTATTCATTTATACGGTCTTGTATTCTACTATTCATTTATTCGGCCTCGTATTTTACTATTCACCGTATTTCACTATTCACATATATGTATTTTTACTATTCACGTATACGTCTCGTATTTGACTATTCATATATACATAGTTACTATTCATGTATATGTATTTACTATTCATGTATACATATTTACTATTCATGTATACGTATACTATTCACGTATACGAGTACTATTCATGTACACCAAAAATTTTGTATACGTCCGTATGATACTCCGTATCATACGCATTTATTTCTTTTTCCGATATAACTTGTATTTTCATTAAAAATATTTTAAGTATTGATTTCTCCTTTACTTATTAAATTACGGGTATACCCCTCGTATACCTTAATTTATATACGGGTCTCGTTTAACCCCGTCTTAACTCTGTTTCTTTTACAACTTGTTTCTAAATTCTTTATTTAATTTCCTTAACCTTCTAAACACATAAAAATGTGTTATTTACATTACTTACCCATAGTTTTCTCTTAATCTCTATTTTACTCATAATAAGTTCTAAACTAGTTATTTTTATTTCTAATTTCTTCCAAAGTCTTACTTAATTAATTTCTTTTATACATTTGGTCAGTTACCAAAATATACCCAAGTTTGACCAGTCTTTTATGGTAAAACCCCCTAACTTTCCATAATTTACAATATTACCCCTAAAGTTAATTTAACTTAACTTTTTATTCCTTTATTCTTTTAATATCTAATCTTTTGCTAAAAAATTTATTCTAGCTCCTCTAAACATTTTACAAACTGTCATTGACCAAATTTGACCATGTTTGACCACGTTTGACCAGGGAAATTACCATTTTACCCTTGTGGTCGTTTCTTTTATCCTAACTCATTTATTAACCAATTTAACTCTAATTAATTTCTAATTTTCGTAACTAATTTTCCTACAGATTTCTGAACATCAAAAATCATTTTAAACATCTCTAAGTCATCAGATTTAATTATCTAATGTTATAGTATATATATACCATCTTTTATTGACCTTAAACACACCAAAAACCTCATAAATTCCTTATAATACTTATAAACTCTTTATAAATTGTAAAATTAATTCTACAATTATTTTCTCATCACTTAAACTCTCAAAAATTACATATTGACCCCATTAATTTTCGGTATTCACCTTTAGGTACCAAAACTTCTTAAATTTTACATATTACTCTTAATTACTCTAATTCCTTTAATTTAACTAAGTTAGATAATTTTTAAAACTCATTAATAACCCTTGTAAGTTTAGGCCTATTTGAAATTCATAGTTATATGAATTTTTCTTGTATATTATGATAGCTTATAATTATAGTGATATCATAAGGGTTATAAATCTAATTTTAGATTTTTACAAATATTAACATTAATGTGTTAAAAATTGAATCTAACACATCATTAATTTCGGTAATCCTAAACAAAATAAATAACATGTTAGATCATATATAGATCAACAATTAGAACCTTGAAATAGGTAGTTGTAGGATTACCTTGTATATTAACCTTTAGCTTAATATTAAGCTTGTTTTCCTTAGGAATTTTGACAGCAATTTGCTAGAGAAATTGGCTCCAAAATCATATAATAAGATGAAGAATAAGAAGGGTTAGTAACCCTAGGCACTCGGCCTTGATGAAAATCAAAGAAGGAAGAGTTTCCAAGAAGGCAATGTTTTACCTCGATAATCAAAGGCACTTCTTCATGGTTTTCCTGAGAATCTGGGGGCTCATGAGCTATGGTTGTAAATCTCTTTGAAAGAGGATTCCAACGAGCTATCAAGCTTGTGATTTGGACTTAAGATGAGAAAGTTATGATTTCTACAAGATAAGGTGTTCTTTAAGCTCCTAAATGGCAACAATGAAGGAAAACCAATGTAGGAGAAAGGAGGGAGCTTCTAATGTTGAAGACTCACGGTTTGGGACAGGAGATAATGCAAGGGATTCGTGGAAAGCAAAGGAGAAGAAGAGAAAAGTAGTTAAGATATGTAAAGTAATATAAAGTAATGTTATTATATAATAAAGCAACCATTTGAATAGTAATCTAACACTTCATCTCTTTGCTTTACGTAAGTTGATTGAGCAGCTGGCCTTCTCCTTTGTCCTTGCCGACATAAATAGCCAAGGATGGTCAATTTTTGACCATTGACCATTCTTGGTCAATATTTGACTAAATGGGCACTATTTGCGGTTATTATTCACATTAAATATTATATTTGTAAACTTTTTGGTAAAATCTTAAAATTAAATTCATAATATTATATTAGGTAGTATACATGTATTTTAGTATGTATACAAGGCCAACTAGCCACTCAAAACCAATTTCGAAGACAATTCGCAAAAACACGTTTTAAGGAGTTTTCGGGCTCCTTTTGTGTCTTAACTCTTTTTAGAGTTTGGTTTGCTTTGCAAATAATTTTATTATTTTTTTTGTACATTCACATATAATAAAGCCTTTAAAACCATCCAAGACTCATTCTTAAGACAATATATCCAAAATATGCTTTAAGGGGTTTTTATGGCATATTTTTGTCTTGAGTTGTTTCTGAGCTTGGTTTTCTTTGGTAAGGTTTCATAATGTTATTAGCTTGATTATAAGACTTATGAATTCATTTTGGATCCTTATTGAGGTCATGAAATCACTATGGTTTCTTAAAACACATTTTTCTTTAAAGCACATTTTATGCTCTAAGGTGCGGTTTCGTTTAAACGCTAATTCCGCTTAATGCGTATTACTACTCTTAGAGGTATTTCACATTTGAAATCTCTTGGGAACTTATTGGTAGTTCCCTAATTTATTTGTGCTCTTTAAAACACCTTTTGCTCTAATTGTTCCTAAAGCATGTTTTGGTGTAAATTGTTGTTCAACACTTCTTCTAATGTTTCTAAGGCACGTTCTAGCCTTAGTATATCCTAATTAGATAGTTCATTAATATATTAGGTTGGGGTATTTCAATTAACCACGTTTCTAAGAGATAGAACAAACAATAAGCTTTGATTGTCTTGTCACCAAACCGTAGGATTCAAACTGGAAACCTTAGTTTGAAATGGTACTAATATTAAAAGATACTTAACCTAGGTTGAACATATGATTCACCTGATCATGGAGTTTAAATGGAATAAGTAAAAGCCAAGCTTTAAGGCGGAGGAAATAATACTTTCAGAAACCGTAATTGTTGATCGAGCTTTAAAAACTTTTCCTTGGAGACTTATCCCAAATTTAGTAATAACTATGACTGTCTTTGTTCCAAGTGATGATAACCAAAGTGTAGGCAATAATCAAGCCTTGATAAGTTAAATATTAGATAAGCCCTTAAAGAGAAGAGTGTATTCTAAGTTATCCAAGTCTATAACTGAATTCATAGCTTGTATTGTGGGTTTAAGAGTTAAAATGTGTAACACCCCTATTTAAAATAAATACAGCGGAATAAAAACTCTAATGGCGATTACAGATCATCGGGTTCAAAAAACACCCGGTACCAACCTCACCAATTACAACCATTACAATTATCTAAGTTACGGTCTGAACTCAAGAAAAACAACGTAAACAAAACTGAACGTAAAACAAAAAAACTCCCCACAGTTCCTAATTCCCATCCCAATCACTCATGCTCTTCGTGGCCACCTGTATAAACAATTTCGTACCTGCAAGATGAAACCAAGCAGCCCACCCCGGCAGGGGTGAGTCAGTTCCCTGGAATGGAACTGGTACAATTCTCTAAAACAATAAATTAAAATATACTTCTTCAAATAACACAGTAACATGAAAAACAAACTCTTAAAAGAAAACAAAGATAAAGCACTTCAAAACAATCAAGTTAAAGAGAAAAGAAAACAAGACAAAGATAGATATAAAGAACTTCCAAACCAAGTCATCCACTTAAGAAGTCACACCACATAGTTAGTAAGCATCCATTGTTGATGTTAGAACCAATTCTGGTTAAGAAGAGAAAGACTTAAGTAGTCACAAAGGACTAGGAATGACATGAATATCCATAACCCGTGGTAGACAGTTTATGTCCCCACCATTTCAGAAGATTGATTCCCATAGGCAAACATACTCAAGAGTGGAATAAACCAATTGGTGGTTATAATAGTATAAAGTAAAATACGAGACCGTATAAATGAATAGTGAAATACGGATGAATAGTGAAAAATATGAAAACCTAATACAAGGTCCGTATAAGTCTAAAGTTGCTAACTGTGCAACTAAATAACTGCTAACGACGTTAGTGTGTTAATGAATTGGAATCGAGCTCGAAAACGCTCTTAAATGAACGAACCCGTCTAACGGTATACTATTATACCCGGGTTAACCTAGGAGGAGGTTTAAGTTGAAAAGAGAACCAAATTAGTTTGAAGACACAGTATACTAATACTAGTTCCGGTTACAGATCTAGATAAGTCAGAGGCGTTCGGCGGATTAGGCGAACGAGGGATTAAGAGCTAGCTGATCTCCGGTGTATGGTATGGGATTCTTGTAGCTTGTTTGCTAACGAGGTCTACCTCGGTTTGTGTGCTATGTGTTATTGTGATACGACTAACCAAGATTAAGCATGAAACTGATCTACTGTATTGTTACTTTGTGTCCATTGTACACTAACATACTTGGTTCAGAGCTTGTTCATTAACTTTGTTAATAAACAATTGTATAAAGTTATAAGTACACCTGTTGTTAGTTGGTTAACACCGAGAGAGGTTTAACTAACAATTCGTCATTGAGACTTCAGCTAACTGGTACTTGAGAGGAATCCGGGACTGACTCCGGTCATGCATGTTCAGGTTTAGGAGGTCGGCATCTGTATTAGATCTGTCTTCCGCCCAGGGTCGACAAACTGACCCGACCAGCTCGAGTGAACAGTTCGAGGTGGGAGGCAAATTCAGGAGGCGCAGGAGGGTCAAGCCTACACCCCTCAGAACTTAAGAATAATGTTTATTAACCCAATGGAGCTAATAACTCATTGGCTAGGGTTACCATGACCCGACAAAAATAAACAATTCAGTTAGAGAACAACCAATTCTAATAGGAGAATGGTTGACACTTATACGGAATGGTCAAACACGAGAACTAAACAATTCTCAGGCCTCAGGATTTAGGAATCTAACTTACTCATTAATGGACGTCCATTATGACGTTCGATTTATTTGAGCTGTGAATGTTTCACATAAATGTGTTGTTTGTTATCGTACTTCTTATTATTATTTGTATGAATAAACAATTGCATGTATACGACAAAGTAATCGTGTGTAACCCGGCTAGCTTGTGGGCTGCACGTTTTCTATACCAGCAATATGCTGAGCCCCTTGGGGCCTGTGATTTAAACTTTGCAGGTAGGTACCGGACGAAGACTCAACCTGAGAGTGGGAGCGGGGGTAGAGTACTTCGGGTTGCTTTTACATTTGTTACACGAGTTGTGCATGTACACTCGTTCAGTATATTGATGAGATGTAGTATGATGTATTAGGATGTGAGATACTCGGTATAAGTTGTGGTTTGTGAATTGTAATGTTTTAGATGCTCGAGTAATTATCCGGTTGGTCAGACCGTGACTTGTTCAGAGAATAGGCCTAGTTAGTCACGTGGGTGACTAACGGGCGGTAACACCAATTTAGTAGAACTTTTCCGCTGCGTTGTTAATGTACGAGATGGACTTAGGGCGACGATCATTGTATTTAGAGATGGGGTGTTACACTCATATATGAGTAATAAAACAAAGAAAAAAAATGGTATGTAGAGGTATTAAACAACCGGTAATACACATCAACTTTTGACAAGTTTATACTTTAATATGTCATGCAACTTTATGAATCATCCAATTAACAATTATACAACACCAATACAAAATTAAATCTCTTCATTGGAGCCCCCATTACCGTGAATCCTGCAACAAAAACAAGAGATGATTAGCTTTGGAAAAAAGGTAGTGTATTAATTAAGCAAATAGATCTAGCCATGGTGCCGTGAACCTACAAGGGGAAAGCAAGTTTAGTGTACCATTGAATAAGCAAAAGAAATCTAGTCTTATTTAACTACTCACATTATTGTCTTGACTTACCTTTTCTCCCCCTTAATTGCTGAAAGAAGGAGCTAGAATGGAGGCCCTTTGAGCTAAGAAAATCTGAAGCAAAACATTGAATAATATACCTACCTAATTTAGACATAATCATGTGGGCAATTAACAAACAAATCCATTCTATTTTCTTCACAAAACTCATGGCAATCGGTCACACCCATCCTTGCATTGCCGAAAGTCTAGAAATTATGGGAGACTTTTGTAGTTCAAAAATCAAAATCAAAGACAAAAACATTAAACTACAACTTACCTAACTTACATGATATTATCTTGTTTTTCCTTGAACAACTTCAGCCACTATTTTCTTCCACCATTACCGATTAAGGGGGCTGTAGGGGAGGCTTTGTGGAGCCTAGATTCTAAAGCAAAACATTAAGAAAATACCTTACCTAATATGCTCAATCATGTTGACAATTAACAAAACAAATATATCCTTCCTTTCTTTTACAAACTCACGGCAATCAGCCTTGTCTTATTTCATTCCAAGCAGCCGAATGGGTAAGCTTCTCCTCCCTTCCTTTCTTCTTTTCCTTTCAAGCTCCAAGCTCCATTAATGGAGTCTTAAGTTATAATTCCATTTTATGTCAATTTGTTAGTTAATTCTATCAAGACTTGAAGCAAACATCAACCAAATATTACTACATTAAATCGGCTAGCATTCATACTCCAAGAAGTGTCTTGAATCAACAATTAAACCAAGGAGCATTCAAGGTTAACTTAAGGTATTTTATGCTTGAAAAATCCTTAAGGTTCTAATATGTACAACCGAAAATTCTATCTTCTAAACCAATGTCTTCTTCATCAATTTGCATGAAGGAAAGTGGATCTCCACCTATCCTAAGGTGTACCAAAATTATAAGGTAAAATACCTAAGGTAAATCCCTTGAAAACATCTTGTAAATTCTACTTAAGATCTATGTTAAGATCCAACTCCTAAACCCCTTCCTTTCATGTATGGAAACCGAAAATGGGAGCATCAAACTCCATTGGAGGAAGCTTGGGAATTCAAGGAGAAATCAAGTACTTAATCATCCTTGATTAAGAGTAAGTTTATTAAGTTAATACTTAATGTTTAAAGCTTTGTTTAAGCTCATAAATTTTGTACAAAATTTTGTACACATCTCCAATTAATTAAGGCCGAAAATGGTGAGTTATTTACCAAGAAAAAAATAATTACAACACTTAAGCTAAAGTTGTTACCATAAGATATAATTTTATGTCACAAAAATTATTTATGAAGATTTTATTATATGGCCGAATTGTCTAGGAATAATTTGCTCCATTTTGAGCTAAAAATATGTCTAAGACATTACAATAATTTTTACATGAGTTATATGACTCATATGTATTTATGTATAATTATTATAAGTTATTAATCAAGTTTTAGAAACTATATGGTAATATATTATTATTACCGAATACTTATGGAGTAATATGGGTTTTAATGAGCTATATAAGTATATAAACTTATATTAAAAGTTTTGGGTAAGTTAAAAATAATTACTAGTGTTTAAATGACTAGTTTAATAAGTTATGTGGTAAAAATGTAATTTTTAGAAAGTTATGGGAATATATGGTGATATCCGAGAATAATATGTGTCATGGGCTTAATAATGACATAATATAAGATAGGAATTAATATTATGAATTTTGGGTGAATTAAATAAGTGTTTAGAAGTTAAAATAACAATTTATAAAGCTTTGGGGCTATTTTGTATATTTCTGGAAAACTTAGTGTAAACCGAGATATATATATAATATATATTTCTGGGTATATTAGTGTATTTAGTATGAAATTAGACTTTGGTCAAAGTGTTGACCGAAAACTTTGGGTTAAAATGACTTATGACATAAAATAATAAGTTTATATAAAGTTTTGGGGTGAAATTGTAATTTATAAAAGTTTATATGTAAATCAAGAATTTAATTTGGGGCGGAAGCGTAATTAATGGAATTTTATGTACCATTCGAAATTTAAGGAAATTAAATATTAAAACTATAGTTTATAAGTGGATGTGTAACTTATATAAAGTTTTTGGGGTTGAAAAGTAATTATAAGAAAATGAATGACAAAGCCGAAAATTAATGTGGCTAATTGGTGATTTATAAAAGTTAAGGTGTTCAAATAATAATTACCGAATTTATAGTGGTGGCTTTGAGAAATAATTAATTAAGAAGATAAAACTATGTAATATAATGAATTTGGAGCATAAAGTAAAGTTTATGAAATAAATGTGGTTATAATATAATAACCGAAAAGTATAGTGTATTTATGGGATTAAAAATATTTGTAGGTCCTATATGGATATTTAGAAGATTTTGAAAAGAAAAATATGATTTAAGGATTTAATAAATTAAAACTATATGTTATATGAACAGTAGTAATTTATTTGAAAAGAAAATATTATTTGGGGTTAGTTTGTAATTAACAAAAGATATGGGAAAGATATGCCCATGCGTGATATGTATATACAATTTGGGAATCTATAAGGTGGTTATGTTATTTAGACAATTATAATCATGTATCATAAATAATACATGTGTATAAAGTATATACATTTAAGATTTTCAAGTAAATCAAAAGGAAATGAATATGAGGAATTTAATGTGTGAACATCAAATAATACTTGGAAATTACAGTATATTAAATATAAATTTAAGGGGAGAATTATTTAAGTTAAGAGAAAATAATTGATGCGGTATATATGATACTGGAGGTAATTAAAAGAGGATTACCATACAATATAAGTCATATAAGTAAAGACTACGATGGTTTAAATTATATAGGTAAACCTTAAACATAAATAAGGTGAAGAGGTTAAAAGAAATTATCTAAACGTTAAAAATAAACCTCACATGAAATAACGAATACGAGGACATTTTATGATACGATAAAATTATTATACGAGAGTAACATAAATTAACACTCTCAGTTAATCCTGTTCTAGGACCTTGTTTGGCTAGACGTTGACCGGGAATTAATCAAGTACAATCTTCGATGAACGGTATGGATTCTTGCAACCTGTTTGCAAACGGATTACACCGGCTTGTGTGCTATCTGTTGTGTGAAATAACGACCAAGATAATTGCATGTAATATGTTGCACTTGCGTTTGTGTGTCGTTGTGATTATTTTGTGCACTGTTAAGTTATTTTATGTGCATGAACGATACTAACTATAAACGTGTATGTGCCACGCATGCAACTCTACATTACTAGTGGATTAAATACCTGCGTATTATTATACCGAGAACTTGTACTCAAGTTTCTCACTAACTTCCTTTATAAACAACGTCGTTGTCCTTAAACGTGACAACTGACAATACACAACAGTATGCTTGTTTAACGTCCTTGTGTGACGTCTAACATATTCGATGCTACGAGAAACGAGGAGCCCAAATGTTTCTGGCCATGCATGCAATTATGGAGGTTGTACCTATCGCAGGTCATCCTCAAATACAGTATATGTCATGATGGTGGTTTTGGGTGTAGACTTTGTCCACTACCGGGTTAGTACCGGAACATTTTAAGCTGGGAGAAGGACTGCATTCTCTCGAGGGTACGATACCCACATATGATTTTGAAGTTGAGAGAAAGATTTCATTCTCTCGAGGGTACGATACCCACACCTATATTTAAGTACAGGAGTTGACTATGTTCTCTCCTGCGGGATTTATTACCCAATCTTTAAACGCGAGAGTCTTATCTCGTCTGAAGGGTTTATCACACCCGATCCAAAATTAAATTACTAACTTGACCTTTGCTGTCATGTTTCTCGTTGTGAAGTTATTGACCTTGTATGACTACTTGTGTGAATTATATATGATGCATGTTTTCAGTGTTTGATAAGAAAAAAAATGAATTGCATGCTTACGACAAAGTAGTCATGCGTGGCCTGCTAGCTTATGGGCTGCACGCTTTCATACGAGCATTTATTTGCTGAGCCATTTCGATGGCTACATTTTTCAGGTACCTGAAGAAAGAAGAGATTACCCGACCGAGTGTAGGTGGGGTAGAGTTAAGACATGGGATTATTACTATCTGTATCATTTTACAGTACTGTACTTTTTCTTTAGCTTTTGTTATTTTAAGCGGTTTGTATTCAGCGCTCAGACTATATCATTTGTAAGCTATTTTGGAGTTAGCCTTGTTAGTCACATGGGTGACTAACGGCATTGTAGCACCACCCGTTGTTGTGTTTATATATTCTGCTGCATTTCCAGTTATCTTTGGGAGTTATCATCATGCAGGTTGTGGAGTTTCATGTTGGGGTGTTACAAACGGCCCGAGGGTCTTAGTGCCCTTTGTCGAAAGACCGGTGTGCTCGAGGATTGGTGGAATAATTAAATTGGACTAAAATTGTGATGGTAACTACTTGGTTGGTATATGGCTTGTATTTTGGTAAGGTTATTGTATGGTTTCTGATTGTGTGATTTGTTATACTTACTTGTGTGTTAATATGCTATCATAAAGTGTTTTATAAACTAAAATGAATTTTATAGGTGGTGACAAGAATTACTCAGTTTATCTGACTTTACCTGTGATCCCTTTCTCTGTGTATGATTTTATGGTTACATATTGATCTTATATGGATGGTCAAGTGGAGGGAGACGAATCAACTTTTAACTATTTTGTAGATGTCTACTTAGTGGACAACTTGGGGCTAGTTTCAGGAGTCCAAGTAGTTCTCACCAGGAATACCATGTGAAGGCCTTAATCTATCGCCCTGCCACGAGGCAAGCTAGGATGAGAACCATGACAGTCAACCAAGTAAAGAAATACTTTGCGTACTTTCATTAGGAAGGATGTTATGTACTTAGGTTTTGGACAACAGGTTTTTGTATGTAAGTTTCTACTTAGGTTTTGGTGGGAAGATAAGTTGTAAGGGGAGGTAACCAGTTTTGGGATAGCGGTGTGACTAGTCTTTTAGCCTTAGCATCCATAGTGGTTGTGTGGATGTGGCGGTAACACCCGGAAGGAAAAATTTTGTAAGTTTCCGCTGGGAGGTTTAAAATACTAATATAAGTGGTTGGTTTATCCTTAGTGAATTTGGGGTGTTACAACATTGATTACTGAATTACATGGGAATTGATTTGACTCGTTGACAATGTCAAAGGTCTTGTTGGTTCTTGAGTGACACCGATCATGACTGTATGAAGTTGAAGCATTATCTTCAACAAGTTCTCCAAGAAAAGTTCATCTTCTATAATGCGGCATGAAACCACGGGTCTTCATATCGAATTGTATGACGTCGATGCTTGAATATTTCCTTACCACACCACAATCAACACAAGGACATAGAATTTTCATCGCCTTTGTCCTGTCCTGCACTGCCTGTAACGACCCCAAAACCACCCTGGTTGTGAGACTATCATACGCTCCACACTTATTATCTAAGATATGCAAGGCTACACTCACGAACCCCAAACTGATACAAAAGACTTATATATTACATAGGCAAGGGTTTACAAAGCTGGAAAACACTTACAGAGCGGAAGCAAACAACTTACAAAAGCCAAGGCCTCGAAATACAAGGTGACCACAAGGTCACAGTTCAAATACAATCTTTGAACACAACGCAGAAGCTAAAAGGCAAAAGCAGAGATCTCCAGCAAAATGCTAAATCTTTGCAAATCAGTCAGAGATAGGGGTGAGCAACCATAACTCAGCAGGTGATAAACTTCATAAGCCTGAGCATGCTCGAAATACTTTACAGAACATATTAAACTTATAAGTACATGCTTAGCAAATCATAATAAGCAGCAAAGCAGAAGACCTTCGAAACAAACCGAAGTCCAAAGACAGAGTAGAGCTAAGCGGAAGTCAAAACAGAAGGCTAAAAGCAACGGAAGTCATAACAGAAACCAAAAGCCTTCTAAAAAGAAGTTACTTAATGAACTATTAAAAGATGAAAATAGAGGCAAAAACGGAATTCATAACAAAGTTCAAATGAAAAACAGATTGGAACCTTAGCAGAACGTAAGTTCATTAATCAGGACTGTCAAACTCAAAGTAGAATGAAGACAGAAACCACAAATTAGAAATTTCACAAAACGGAACGTTCTCAAATCAGAGCGGATATCAAACATAGTGGTTCAAACAGATCACTTTACAAATAGAATCGGGACACTATGGCCTGAAGACCCAAGGATTGAAAGATCCCTCGACAACATAGAAGTGGTCCAAAGACCAATGGGCCTGTCAGCCCAGAACAAAAATGGCCCGAAGATCAAAGGACTTGTTGGTCCTACAGAAACAGAATGACGTTTACGTAGCATGCTATGAGATAGCTAGACCCAACCATCAATGGCTCAGAAGGCAAAGAAACTAGGTCCCAAAACAGAAGCTTAATCTTTTTGAACAAAATGTGTTGTAAAATACACACACCAAAGCACAATAGCTTTTCACATAATGAAACTAAAATCGATACATGAGCAGAATTCTTATGCTAAGATTAGCAAAAAACAGAAAGTCAAATAAAAGTGAGAGACCAAAACACACTTTCAGAACAAATCAGAGATCAAAAACAAAACGAATAATTTTAGACGGAATTATACGTAAACGCGTAATAAACATGTTAAAATAGCTTCTACATACTTAGAGGATCATAACCCAGCAAACAGAAGTCAAAATGAGCTCAATTGAACATTTAAGGCGAAAATAGGTGGCTGTCCGGATGTGTGTCCAAACCTACAAGTTCGGACGCATGCCGTGACACAAAATAGAAGTGCCAAGACATGTGTTCAGACTTACAAGTCCGGACGCATGCCAAACTTGAAAACCAGAGGGCGTCCGAACGTTTGTCCAAACTTACAAGTTCGGATAGAGTCCGAAAAAAACATACGAGGTGTCCGGACTTGTGTTCGGGCTTACAAGTTCGGACACAAGTCGAACTGCAAACCCAAAACTTGTCCTCGCACCCTTCGGACAAAGATAAAACCACCAAACAGAGACAAAGAGAAGAAGCGAGAGATAACAGAAGTCTGGATAGCATAAAAAATGCAAAATTCAAAGTAGGAAATGGCAAACTCAAAAGCAACAAACCACCATTCTTATATCATTTCCACATATCAAAGTAGGAAAATCAACACACATCCCATGGGGTTTTAACAGAAAAAACATAGATTGAAATTATTACAAATTCACAACGAAATCAGAGAATAAATCAGACACATTCAGAAACAACACGAAACCTGAAACCCCCATGGGTGAACATACCTAAACTGAATCATTATACCACCTACCTCAATCCGAAGAACCTCATAACTCTACGGACTCCACACAGCACACTCTTCGGATTCATACTTGAAACCCGATGAACAAACGACTGAACTGAACTGAGGTCGAAACCAAAATCAGGAACGAATGAAAACAAAACTAATCTAAACTCACAAACTCAAACCTGAAGGACGACCAACTAGCAGATTAGAACCCCACGAGCTGGACCATTCGAATAATTGGAAGAAGAAGGAGTGCAAAGGTTGAAGTTAGGAACGTGAGCAAAACGGGAAATTATGGAAGAGGAGGAAGAAAGAAAATAAATGACGTGAATAGAACTTTCCTTTCCTAACTTGTTAATTAATAACAAAACAAAAGACACTCTTGCCCTTCCTCCCTTCTAAGCTAATGAAATATGTCACAATAACATAACTCTCACTATCATATGATAGAAAAATAACATACACTCCCTTTGTGAACCAGAAACAAAAATAAAAAAAACTGGGGCACAACACTGCCGCTTTACAAAACTCTGTCAGCATCTAGTCAAAGTGATCCCCTCGATCACCATACATTCAGTCACACTCCATACTATATGTGAATCACAAAACGGGTATGAGAATTACCCTACTTAAAACTAAAACATTTAGTGGAGTGTGACTGGATGACTATCAAGTAAGCTAGCCTAACTCTAAGGTTCCAACCCAAATAAACTAGTATTTTTAATTTCAACGAATTGTTGCATTTTTTAACATAAATCAACATCAAAAATACTTACTTGTTGTTTTTAGGATTTATAGATAGAGAGAAGACTGATGTGCGAGAGGTAGACTGGTGTGCGAAGATGCAACAGTACCACTTCTAATACATCTCTGCAAATGCGCAAACACAAAAATTAGAAAAGAAACACAGTAGCATGTATGTTCCTTGTTAATAGCTAGGATTGCAAATTTAAAGAGAAACACAACAGCATGAATGATTCTTGTTCTTAGTTAGGATTGCAAAATTCTAGTGAGTGAAGAGAACGAATAGAAACGCAGCAGCATGTATGTTCCTTGTTCATAGTTAGGATTGCAAAATTCTAGTGAGTGAGGAGAATGAAGAGAAACATAGCAACATGTATGTTCCTTGTTCATAGTTAGGTTTGCAAAATATATAGTGAGTGAAGAGAATGAAGAGAAACGCATCAGCATGTATGTTTTTTATTCATAGTTAGGATTGAAAAATTATGGGGAGTGAAGAGAATGAAGAGAAACATAGCAGCATGTATGTTCCTTGTTCGTATTAGCATTGCAAAACAACAGTGAGTGAAGAGAACAAAACATCAACATGTATGTTCCTTGTTCGTAGTTGTTAGGATTGCAAAATTATAGTGAGTGAACAAAATGAAGAAATAAGTTAAAGCATATTACCCATTCCTAAATTGGATTGCTTTCAGCCCCGTCTTCAATCTGGCATACGAGAGACACAAAAGCTCCTAAATATCTTTGCAAAGTGCACGAGCAACACATTTTATCACTCAAACATTATATCGAGCACCTTGTGTGCATAACAAATTATACTAATTTTATACCATTGTTAAAAACTCATAATGCACCCACAACATTAAACACCTACAATCACATCGCAACTAATTCTAATCCTTATCACAACAAATCTACAACTTTTAAAATAAAAAAAATGAACTCACATTTAGAGTTACTCCCGAACAATTACTAGAGGTGGCCTATGGCACGAGCAATGGAGGACGACAGCGGCGCAATGGTAGGTGAAAAACTGGGCAGTGGTGACGGGCAACGGCGGGAGCAGTGGTGGTCAGAGCTAGAAGGGGAAAATCGCCATAGAATCGCCGCAGAATGAACGGAATGTTGATATCGAACAGGTGGTCATAAGGGCTGTGGAACAACCTCGATCAACTGAGTCTGAGTATATTCATACTCTATTTCGGCGGTTGTTAATGACAACCACCGAAATAGACCATTCAGTTTTTTTAAAACGAGGGGCGGAAACTCGGTCTATTTTGGCGGTTGTTTGCAAAAACCGCCGAAATAGACTAGGTAATTCATCTATTTCGGCGGTTGCAATAAACAACCGTTGAAATTGACACTTTAATTTTAAATAGCGAGAATTTTGATAACCTATCTCAACGGTTTTTTCTCGCCGAGATAGGGGTGCCAAAATAAGCTTTTTTTCCTAGTGACGTTGTTCACCATTATAGTTTTTTTATGATGTTACATATGTTTCCACGATATTTGTATTATATGAGATAACTTTATACATAGAGATATATTATGAAAAGATTCCAAAATGTAATCGGCATATAGAAATTAACGTGACTGGAAAACAATTAAGTTACATTATTTGAGCTATTTGTTTGTACCTTGTAACTTTAGCATTCGAGAATAACATATACTACGTCAAAATTAAGATAGGTGAGTTGGTGAGCTATTATCCACCTGTGACTTGTTAGGATTGTTTATCTTCCATTATCTCCTTGTCTTCCATTTCTTAAATTAGCTATTATTGCACATCACTATTTATGCCTAGTTCTCGTCATATGCACTTGTAATGTATATATAACCCGACAGATTGTATCCTTAATCATCAATAAGAACTACTAATCTCTTCCAAACTCTCGATTCCATTTCTCCACTCCTCTAACATGGTATCAGAGCGTAGCTCAGAGTAGTAACGTTTTTCACGTGAATTCCGCCATAGCAATGTCATCCCAACCTAACTCAAGTGAAGAGGAAGACGATGCTACAGAAGAGGAGGAAGAAAATTCCTCAGAATCAGAGGATGAAAGAACCAAAAGAAGAAATAAGAGACGCATAGATTCTGATCCCCTGACCGTGTCGAACTCAGAAACACCAGGAGTGCAACTTACCGCGACTAGGTTCGACGGCAAGGGATTTCAAAACTGGAAAGAGAAGGTACAAATATGTCTATTAGCTAAAAACAAAATTAAATTGATAGACGGTACCTTGAAGAGATCCAAAGATCCCAAAAGCCGCCGAGATGCCCGGGACAGGTGTGACGGATTGGTTCGGTCATGGCTTCTTGCTTCAGTCGACACCACAATCGGCGACAGTCTTGTCTCGTGTACCACCGCGTACGACATGTGGAAGCGGCTCATCTCCAGGTTTGATCAATTGGACGGTACGCGACTCTTCGAACTGAATCGCAATCTATCCAAAATTGAACAGGGAGAGTCATCAGTTACAGAATACTTCACCAGATTGACTGCTATATGGGACAACATCTCTGGTATGACCAGTATAACCTCTTGCGTTTGTGGTTATGGCGATAAGATTGCCAAACATAATGAGAATTAGAAACTGTTCCAATTTCTTCTGGGATTGCGCGATGAATTTGTGAACATCCGGGGAAACCTTCTGATGAAGAAACCCCTTCCAAGCCTGGATTCCACCTACGCTGTGATTCTCCAATACGAAAGGCAGCGAATCAACGGTCAAGCAGCAAAGGGAGCCTCTGATGTCACTTTCGCAAACAACGCCACCAGATCTGAAGAAAATCACCGCGAGAAAGGAAAACCTAAACGGGATAAGGGCACCACCAGCAAAAGAAACACCGACGTCTGTAACCACTGTGGCAAAACCGACCATCTAAAGAGCGGATGCTTCTAACTTTTGGGTTACCTCGACTGGTGGAAGGGTTCGAGAAATACCGCGACTGTCAATACCGTCGAGTAGAAGGTGGAAGGTAACAAAAGGATTTCCAATTTAAACTTTGACAAGTTAAACAGACTTTGCGATTTTCTTGAACAGACAGAAAGATTGCCTGAGAAAAGAGCCTCGAGCAATAACGCTTTTAGTGGCAAAGATGGCTCCAATTTCGCAGGTACTATCTACTCTAATCACAATAGATGCATTAATCATCGTTGGCTTCTAGATTCTGGAGCTAGTGAGCACTTAATCGACGATGAATCATTGTTAAGATATAAAAAATGATTATCTGATGTGCATCATGTGACTATGCCCAACGGAAAAGTCGAAACCATTAACACCATGGGCTCTGTTCAATTAACCGAAAATTTTAACTTGAAAACATCCTTCTTGTCCCCAGTTTTCGTCTCTCGCTCATTTCTGTAAGTAGACTGGCCCAACAGAGTAAGTCCATTGTTTCCTTTGATACTGACGATTGCTATTTGCAGGCCCATATCTGGAGGAGTAGACAACGGATTGGGCATCGTGAAGACGGGCTTTATTTCTTAGACACTTGCTTGTTAAGTAATGTTTTTCGTGCATGTAACGATATCAATACTCACTCCATTTTTAGTACTACTTGTCGCGACAATTTGCTTTGTTGGCATAGAAGGATGGGTCACCCGCCTTTGAATAAAATGATTAGGATGGGACTTATCAATAAATGTGATATACCTAAGAACTTTGTTTGTGATATATGCTTTAGGGCGAAAGGGCTTCGTTTGCCCTTTCCTAATTCTAAAAATAAATCCAAACATTGCTTTGATCTTATCCATGTTGATACTTGGGGTCCATGTCCCACCATTAATCACGATGGTTGTCGATACTTTCTAACAATTGTCGATGATGCTAGTAGGTGCACATGGGTTCTTCTTATTAGGTCTAAGTTAGATGCTTCTCAACACATTCAAAACTTTATTTGCATGGTTGAGCGACAGTTGTAACACCCCTACCATTAATGTTGTGCTTACCGTCCAATCTCCTTACACATCAGGTACACGCAGCGGATACATACTTACATAACGAGGGTGATACAATGTCGTTAGTCACCCACGTGACTAACAAGGCTACTGCTACTACATACAGCATCGGTCTGATGGACCGGAATCCCGAGTGTTACATATCTACCATACATGCTCCGTATACCATTAAATGCTACAATCTTCCATTCGATACAATACTTCAAGTACAATACAATATAATCCACACACCGAGTTTGCTAAGATCCTTATACAAGTATAATACCTCTTCCAAGTTCATACGTACTCACTAAGAGACTACTTACTACCCGTTCCTCACAAACTACTTACTTCTAATTACAAGGTTGTGCCTCCGGTCTCTTATCTTGACCATATTCGCTTCGGGTACCTGCACACTAAAAACGTTCCCCCTAGGGGGTCAGCTTTCGCTGCGCATGATAACCGCATACCCCGCGTACTAGTGAGGGTACGCCGACCACTTGGTCGAATACATGCATTTCATTTTCATACAAACATACATGCTACTCTTACACACAATACAATAATACTTACGCAAGGCATACATACATACACTTCATTACATACAAGGAATACAATATACCATCCAATACATACTTACCTTCTTCCGAATGCACATACTCATTACATGCACAGTATACAATACTTGTTAGCTTCATTGGTCCACCCGGGTTAATCGGGTGGAGATTACTCTTTTACTCGTTACTTCATACATACGCATACATACTCATACTTATACTCATACATACTTACTTACTCTTACTCTTACTCATGTTAAGTCGTCGGGACCTCCGGCCCTGGGGACTACTCCGTCCCACCTCGGGATTTACTTGACTCACCAATCCGGGATGCTACCCATTTAAGGGATTTGGGCCGCGGACCAGTTGAAGAGTCAGAAATTGCAGCCAACCTCTTGTGACTCCGCATCCTCACGCGTGGCCTAAGCTATATCGGACTTCTACTCATTCCAATTTACTCACTTAAGTTAGGAGTTAGGTAGTTAGGAATTAGTAGAAGTCATTCATACAAGCCACATATACAACTACAATGCTCAATACTCGTTTATACAAAACACAATACAATACTTAAGCACAATACAAGATTCGAATACCATTCATCATCATTCATATATTTCATGAATTATACAAACTATTGTTCAAGACAAATATCGAGAACAATGTAAACAAGCACAAGTAAGTGCAATATAATCCGATTCATGCATTTATCTTATTAGGTGATCAAATAAGCACACAAATCGGGGTAACCAGATTAGGATACAGGGCATGAAGAAATCATACCTTTCACCGTTGTACTTGTATCCCAACGTTCCTCCGGTGTTCACAATTCAAATCCTATTATATACATATAGTTGAATGATTAATCTAACTATCATTAACCTAACCCGATTACTCTTACGTTTACTAATCCATACTTACTAAGTCTTGCATCCCAATACTTGTATTTTATTTACTCCTAATTACTTAACAATGGTTTACTTACATATATATGCACATATGTATAAGTGGGTATACATATATATATATAACTATTATTTAATTAATTTTTTTTTTGTATGACGCGACCGACCTTACCCAGGGTCGGTCCCAAGGTCGTCGAAGTAGTAAGTCAGTAGGATAAACGCTGGAAAATTACAGGGCCGACCGACCTTGCAAGTCCGGTCCCAAGGTCAGTCCATTCCAGTGAGTTACTTAATGGAAAATTTTAGCCCGACCGACCTTGCAAGTCCGGTCGCAAGGTCGGTCCATTCCAGTAGCTTACAAGACGGAAATTTTTGAGTCGACCGACCTTGCAAGTCCGGTCGCAAGGTCGGTCCATTCCAGTAGGTTACAGACGGGAGAATTTTCTGGTCTGACCGAACTTGCAAGTCCGGTCGCAAGTTCGGTCCATTCCAGAAGCTTCCCGTCTTTGTAAATCTGGGCTCGACCGACCTTGCAAGTTCGGTCCTAAGGTCGGTCCGGCCCAGTATTTGCATTTTAATTTCTGTTTTCAGTTCTCTCTTTCACCCATTACTTCCCCATTGTTCCTACACTTATTCCCACATGTTACAACATTAATTAAACCTCCTAATACCCCTTAGTTCATCCACCAAGTTCCTTACTAAATCCATCAATCATCTTACACAATCTCCTCATTTCCTTTC
This sequence comes from Limonium bicolor, assembly GCA_023374045.1. Lineage (NCBI taxonomy): Eukaryota > Viridiplantae > Streptophyta > Magnoliopsida > Caryophyllales > Plumbaginaceae > Limonium > Limonium bicolor. The sequence goes on along the minus strand of CM041777.1, from coordinate 77,991,358 downwards.
CACACTTACAACAGATTTCATTCTTCCATGCTACAGATTTTTGTTCAAACGTCTTACACCAATATTACTCCTACTACCAATACCATCGCTAGCATCCCAAATACATTTCCCAGCAATTACACATCTATACCCAAGTCCAACATTCATTTTACTAAGTCTTGTACTCTCATTCCTCCTAATTCCTCTAATGGAATCCAATACCTCTTGCTACAGATTTTGTTTACCCTCTTATGCTACAGATTTTCACTCACACTTCTATCATTCATTACTCATTCAACTACTGCTATTCCTAGCATCCAAATGCCTTACTTTACATCTAGCTTCATCCCATTAACACACTCATTTCCAAATCTGTTTCAAACTACAAAACACTCCCATTGCACTCCTCAAGTACACCTAGTTATCACTTAGATTACTTTCTCTTCTTAAACAACCTAAGTCCTCTCATTCCTAGGTAGAATTGGACATAGTCTCCCCTATATTATTACCATTCTCCACACATCATTTCAGCTCATATGTCCTCATTCTCACAACCTGTTTGCTCAAGCCACATGCTCACATTTTAACACTACTACAACAACATAAAATTCCTGCACATATACATTCAATACCCAATGTTTTCCCAAGCTTTTAAACATCATTTAAAAGGCTTCAAAACTGTTACATTGCTCTTTTACTTATACCCCAATACACTCATTACTCCTTATCATACACATTACTTATTTTACTTCTCAAAATCTGTTACAGTACACACTACTAACTACACAAGAGAATGTGATTTACCTTCTTCTTCTTCTAGTTGTTTTTCTCTTCTTGCTTCTTCCTCCTCTCTTTCCTTCCTCTTCCTCTTCCACCGGTTTAGCAACCAAGATTCTACACTACAGCCCACATATACATACACACTTCAATACTAAAAACTAACCCTAACCATTGTTGAGTTTTAATGTAGGTTTTAGGGTTTAGAAATTTCATTACCTTGCAAGGGTATAAGTCATGCTTGGAATAGCTCAAGAACAATATTCCTCACCCTCCAAGAGTGCCAAAATCGGCTAGAGTACAAAGGAGCAAGCAAGAGTTTAGCTCCAATTTCGTTTTGCCCATAAGGCTAGAAAAACAATGAGTTTTTCAAGAAGATTTTACCTCAAAATGACAAGGAGAAGAAGGTGGTTTCTAGTAGTAGTCTTAAAGCTCCAAATGCTCCATACCCATGGAGATGAAAGTTCTCCTTTTCGGATTTTGAAAAGATAGAAACGTTGCTCTTGATGAGAAGAAGACAACGGTGGTATTTTTATAATTTTTGGAGAATGTTTGATGGAGTAACAAGAGGAGAGAGTGAGGTTTTTTGTGTGTTTGTTTACTCCTCCATGGCTGTCGCCTGCTTGGGGAAGAAGAAGGGAATCAGAGAAAAGAGAGGGAGTGGGTACGGTGGGGATAGGAGAGAATGAGAGAGTAGGAGAGAGAGAGGTAAAAGTGAGTGTGTGGGGTTACTTTATTATTTTGTTTGTTTGTAAATAAGAAGGAGTTAGTGAGTGTGTGAGAGAGGGGAATAGGGGGCCGGCTGGCAACACACACACACACACACAACTTTACTTTTTATTTTAAAAGTGGACACATAAGTTTGGGTTAATTATGTTTCCACCCCACAACTTCCCGTTTTTGACAGTTTTTACTAATTTCTCATTTTATTGATTTTATTGGCCCTAAAGCTTCACTAATATTTATTAATGATTATTTAGTTGACCAAGATTGTTACGAGTCCATTTGACCAGCTTAAAGTCACGTTTTCCCGGTTACCTCGAAAAACGCGCTTTAAGGTTCGTTAGTGTTTTTAATCCATTTAAGGATCCGTTTTCTTCGGGATTTGTTCCCGTATATTATTTAGGTCTTATTAAACCTTTGGAATCCATATAATACACTAGCCGAGGTCTCATACCTCCTATGGTTATTTAACGCTTATTTAGCGTTTTCCGCTTTTTAAGAGTTTATTTATTCTTTTGGATTTATTTTTCCTTACTAGTATTAATTAGGTACCATTAGGCCCTTAAATACGTATTAGGTTAATTTTAATCCCTATATTTAAGTTCGGGGTATTTCAACAGTTCAACAAACTCGTGAGGATTGTTCGTTCCGACAATGCTTATGAGTTGGGATCATCTAAAAACATGTAAGAATTTTTCACAAAAGGGAATCATTCACCAAACTTCGCGCTCCTACACTCCTCAACAAAATGGCGTTGTTGAGAGAAAACATCGTTATCTCTTGGAGACGGCTCGAGCTTTATTTTTTCAATCCGGTCTCGACATGTCTTATTGGGGTGAGAGTCTTCTTATGGCAACTTTTCTTATTAATAGGTTGCCATCTTCTACTTTGGATGGATTGTCTCCTTATGAATATTTGTATGGCTCCCCTCCCAATTTAAACAACATCAAGACATTTGGGTCATTAGTTTACCATACTGGGCCAACGCTGCATCAAACTAAGTTCGACGACAGAGGTTACCGTGAAACACCCTGAATATTTACTCACATAAAATCATAAACGCGAGGAGAATACCGAAAAAACGCGTTATATAAGCGTGACCTACATAATTTATGAACAATTAAATTTAGCAAGTCCATATGTTAATATAGTCGTACTTATAATGTCCGAGTACGAGAATACATTTACATAACGTTATGATATTATAACGTTGTAAATAATAAATAGTAACGTTGCATAACATCGTAACGTTGTAATATAAATGATAACGTCGCATAACTTGTGTGACAAATAAATAAATAAACATAACGTGGTATATTATATGATATTACATACATAAATAAGCAAGTATAACTAAAAAAAAAAAAAGAAAGGAAACGGAGCAAAAACGCTCCTGCTGAGGCTCGAACCCAAGACCTCCCGTACCTTTCCCGAGTGCGTTACCGGTTGAGCTATGCTCGAATTCGGTAATAGATACCACCGAAATAAAATTAGTAGTTCGACTACTAAAGTAACTGCAATAGAATGAGGAACCAACAGACCTGAGAATCCATTCGCACACCACTGCTTAGTAGCTAGAGTTCACCTCCTCTTATTTATTCCTTAATCTCGTGCCTCCCAGTCACCTCTGCGTTACTACTTAAAAAAATAAAAGAGAAACACAGGGAGACTGGAATCTGGTTGTTGATTCCTTATTCAGGTATGATCAGTAGCAAACACTCCCATGTCTGATTCGAATGCGGGTAGCCCAACAACCAAAATCTAGCCAGACATTACGGACGTGTACCATTTTGAAAATTGTAAAAGTAGTAAAAAGGGGAATCTCGGGTGCTTTAGAGTTAGAGCTTGCCAATGCCCATACGTCCGTGCTGGTAACTGGCACACACCGACTCCTCGACTGGCCACTATGCTCAGTCACCCCATTCTCCTTTTTCCCCATGTACACGTTTTATGTATGTGGAGGAACTCTCTTCACTCTTCCAGTTGATCACGCGAGATCCTGGACACCTGAAACAGATAAGAAGCTCGTGTGTTCCAGTCCTTCTTTCTCACCTGTTTTCATGCCCGAGCATTCATATGCAGCATAAGTGAACTCCTCTCAGTCTGTATAATCCTGTCTGGGAATTTAACCCAGAACAGTGCGTCAAGCGCCACGAATAACAGCAAGCCGTGTCCCCTTTGTTTCACCTACTCCTCACAGACAGGTAATCCCTTCCCTCTGGTGTTCTGACCGAAAATACCTGCTCCAGTCTTCTTAACCTTCTTTTCCTTCCTTGTGTCACGCATGCATCCTACTGGTAGCATCTTGGAAGCCTCTGAGCTAAGTCCTCTCCAAAACCCCCAGGGAACTAGCTCCTGAACAAGGTAAGGAAATTAGTAACTCCACTGATCCTCATGTTTCACTTACGGTTCTGAATAAACACACATTACTCACTCAAGTTCTCCTCCTATCTTGCATAAATATCACATGCAACTCCACCCAGGAAGGATCCAAGTCATTTCTCCAAAAGATCAGTCCTGCTTTTGTTGGGACAACCCCTCAGGTAAACTCAAACCTGATAACCAGTTTCAATTTCTGAAACTTTGTGTTTCTGTAACGGGAGTTCTAGCTGCAATAATAATATTATCATGTTGGGTTAGAGGTTAGTTAAGTCTTGGTTTACAAACGATGCTAACACCCTTAGCTAGTTGAGCAAATACTTGGGGCAGATAAGGAAAGAAAAAAAAAACAAATTAATACTCAACGGAAAAGAAACAGAAGAGGGAATTATCAGTTTCTTATGTTTTGTTTCTGGAGGTTTGTTTCTGTATAACTGTGGGTCAGTGGGTATACCAGTAATGCTTTGGATTTAAAAATGTAGCCAAACCACTAATGAAGTAAGTGAATACCCTGGGCTGGCTGAAAGAACAAAAAAAAGGAAAGAAGACAGACATTTCAATAAACGACCAGAAGAAGCAACAGCAAAAGAAAAAAAAAACATCAGTTTCAGTTTCTAAAAGGAATATATATTTTTTTCTGTATATGAACTTCTTAGGGGTATGACTGCTATTGTTGAGGTTAAAATGTTAATAGGACCTAAACTAAGTGAACAAATCAGAAATCAAACTCAAAGAAACAGAAGAGATCAATAACAGGGAAGAGGTATCAATTTCGGATTCTGGTTCTGAAACTTTGTTTTGGGTTTCTGTCACAGAGAGGACAAGAGTATTGTGGTGGTTTAATAAGGAACTTGGAACCCAGCTAAACTTGTAGCCGAAGCAGATTGGGGTGAACTGGAAGTAAATTCATAAACGAAACAGAAAGGGAAAGAAAGAAAATAAGTTCACAATCTCAGTTTCTACAACATTTAAGTTCTGCGTGAGGTGTTTCTGAGGTGGTGTTGATGTACCTACGAATTTAGGACAAAGGAAACCTTCTACCAACCTGGTATACAAGTGAGGAACACAAAGACCAGGTTACAGAATGAAAATGTAAACAGAAAGAAGAATTATCAAGCTTGGGGTTAACTTATCAGATTGATTACTCTCGGTGTTGAGAACTTTCAGGAATGTGTTCCTTGGCATTTGGGATCTGTCTTGGGGATTAAAACCGTATTAGGACATTCAACTAGTTAACTAGATTATCGAGTGAGAAAAACAGGAAGAAAAGACTGATCTGTAACAGAAGGTAATAACAGGAATCGATATTTCAGGTTGGTGTCGTTTTCTGAAAACTTTTTTTCCAGGTGTACTTGAGTGCAGCAGAAACTGGGTGGGTGTTCTGTTGGGGTGACTCTGAGTCTAGAACACTACTAACACTTAAAGCTAGATGGGTAATCAAGTTGAAGAAAGATTAAAAATCAGAAGTGAGAATGAGTAGAAAGAAATCAAGGGAGAGTTATCAGTTTTGTATCAGTCCTGCTTAGTTTCAGCCGGAGGTTTCAGTTTTCCTTGATTCCTTGGGACATCTCAATATTCTATCTAAATTCTTGGGTCCTATCTTTGATGTTGGAATCTTGATGAGGTCTTAACTAAGCAAGTGGGTAATATAGGATGGATTGAGTGCCAAGACGTGAGCTAACCGAATTGAATAAAAGAAATGATAGCAGAACTTAATACTTCATCTTTTATGTTTCTTTTCTGGAAGTTGTTTCTGTTTCTGTAAAAAGGATTAAGTGAGTGTTATTGGAGTACTTTGGGTTCAAAATGGAGATAGAGCACTCAACTGAGTAGGAAGTACTTAGGGATAAATTGAAAGACAGTATTGAGAGTAACAGAAGAGGATAGCAGGAGGAATGTCAGACTTGTGTTATATCAGTTTCATAGTTGTTCATGAAAGTTGAGTTTCGGTATAACATCATTTCAGAGGGTCACTCCTATGCTTATAGATCTGTTTGAAAGCTAAGACCAAGATAGAACACCTAACTTACTGAGTCGTCAATTTGGGGAAGAGTTGTAAACCAGGTGGGAAAATAGATAGTGAACACATGTGGAAAATGCGTCAGTTTGTAATTTCAGGTTTCAATCATAGTTGCCTCTGTGTAGCTGAGTGGCAGTAGTAGGAATTAGGCATTTGTATTGGTCTGGAAATGAATTTAAAACCCTGCTACTATGTGTACCTGCGAGTGGGAACAATGAAAGAAAGAATTGAAGACAGGTTAATGCATTTACAGAGAAATCAATAGAAGACATTTCAGTCTCCATGTTGTAGTTTTCATTTCTCTCGGTTCAGGATAACTAGGTGCTGAGGGATTTGATGGGGTTGTAGTGAACTATTGAGGGGACTAAACCACCTCTAATATACCATAATAAGTGTATAGGTACTGAGGGGAAATTTAGAGATTAAAGTAACCAACTACAAGCAAGGGTCAAACAGAAGGCAATAGATTCTAGTTTCAGATTTCAGTTAATGGTTGTTTCTGTATAACCTTGTTACAGATGGCTTGAGAGGGTTTGTGTTGGTTTAATGATAAAGCCAAGTCAGTACTAATACCTTATCTAAGTTGGTATACTCATTTGAAAGATTAGAAGACAGAGTAACAGACATAAAAGATGGAAGTAAGAGAAAATGCGGTTGGTTTTGGTTTTCAACTTTTTCAGTTTTCTTGCTTCTGTATACTAAATTTTCAGAGGGGTCAATAGAGTTATTTTGAGCTGGGTTTTGGTCTGATACTTCCCTAATACACCAGCTAGTTGGGAGAAAGTGTTGGTGGAATTAGCAACAGATTAAGAAACTAAAAGAAAGCTTAAAGTAGAGATATACAAGCTGTGTTCTCAGCCTCCTTTCTGAAACTGCGTTTCTGTAAAACGAATCTTAGAAGAGATGACAGTGTGTTGCTTGAGTTTTCTTTGAGTTTAAAACTTTCATAATACACCTAGCTGAGGTTATATATATACTTGTGGGAAGACTAAACATCAGGCGGATCAAAGAGAAACAAGAACCAAGAAGAAACATATAAAATTGCGGTTTCAAATTTTCAATAATATGTAGCTTCTGTACAGCTGGTATACAGGGGTATTAAGAGTGTGGTGATGGTTAAACGATGGATCCAAAAACAGTACTAATACATCTAACTAAGTTTATAAAACATTTTGGGAAAGGTTACACATCAATTAATACATTAAAAGTGAAGCTAGATAAGGTGTTACATGGGGAATGTGTTTCAGATTTTGAAACGGTTGGATTTCTGTATAAATGGGTTCTGGGGGGTATACTATGATTTATAGTATCGTTACAAGGGTTAAAATATCACTCACCTATCTATCTAAGGAAGGAGTAGACCTTAGATAAGTCATATATACGCTATACAAACTTGTTACATAAATTATCTCTTAAAACCTAACTAAGGAAAAAGGACTTAGTTAACATGTAAAACAAAGATATGAATATTCTAGGAGTAAGTTAAGGCCTAGAATTAATGCTTGTGAAGTTCTAAGAGTCAATATAAACCAAGTATGAACAACATACCTAGGGAATAACATACGACATAAAGTGTCGTCACATAAAATAATAAGCTGACACACTGTTTTAATTACCTCTAGGACCGTAGCGAGCTCCGACCGGGACTTCGAGGTGTAAGACAACTCGTGCTTTCGAATAAGGTATGGACATGTGTGGTTCGTATGTTGCCGTGTTACACGGCTTGTGTGCTGTGTGCCTGTGTGTGAAGATGACATAAGATCAAAGCATGAAATTGGATTGCTTGTTTATCATGTGTATGATTTCTATATCATTGGTTGAATATATCATTGCGCGCACACAGTAGTTTAGTCCCTTTCGCGTTATGGAACTTTGAGATGAGACTCAACGAACTATGTAAACAAAGAAACTATACAAAGGAAAACTATACGAGAACTACTACGAATTATGAAATAAAGAAAACGCAATAAGGGGAACTCCTCTCTAAACCATGAGGACTACCATGACACCCACTATGGTGTCTATTCATTGATCATAATGAAGAGCAAGTCTCCTTGGTGAGACATGACGAACCACGTAGACAAAACAAAAGAACTATACAAAGAGAAAACCCCTCTTAACTATAGAGGACCTCTAAAGACACCCACTATGGTGTCGAGGTATCAAAGATTGTGATAAGGTAGTAACACTGAGAAGGAATAGGGAGACGGACCCTTTGAATCCGGAGCAGAGGCTAGTAGCATTGAGAAGGAATAGGGAGACGGACCCTTTGAATCCGGAGCAAAGGCTAGTAACATTGAGAATGAATAGGGAGACGGACCCTTTGAATCCGGAGCAAAGGCTAGTAACATTGAGAATGAATAGGGAGACGGACCCTTTGAATCCGGAGCAAAGGCTAGTAACATTGAGAATGAATAGGGAGAACGGACCCTTTGAATCCGGAGCAAAGGCTAGTAACATTGAGAATGAATAGGGAGACGGACCCTTTGAATCCGGAGCAAAGGCTAGTAACATTGAGAATTGATAGGGAGACGGACCCTTTGTATCCGGGGTCAAGACCATAACATTGAGAAGGAATAGGGAGACGGACCCTTGAATCCGGAGCAGAGGCGTAGTAACATGAGAAAAAGGATAGGGAGGGAGACGGACCCTTGGTATCCGGGGCAATGGCCAGTAACATTTAAAAACAATAGAGAGAGAAAGAGCTATCCGGGAGTGGAGGATTAGCTATGGACAAGATGTACTCCAAATTGTGGTGATAAGAGAATTCACAAATAACCCTTAAAGAAACAAGGAATGAATAGCACCTACATAACAAAGTCTCGGGATCTAATCTATAACCCTGACTCGGTGCCAGGAGAATAGAGGTAAAACATGTGTAATGAGACCAAGCAAATAAGAAAATTCACAAATGTGATACTTTAAGAAACAAAAAGATTGGCACCAATATGATATGGTCACGGGATCTAAACTATATCCCCAGACTGGTGCAGGAAAAGAAAAAGAAAATACACATCATGGGAACAAGAGAAAAGAAATGGAAACACACAACGCTCGAACGATCCCATAGTGAGGATCATTGGTAACATACCTATGCACATGTCTGATGACTTACATGATTGTTGTTGCTATATTAGCAGCTTGTTGGGCTTGGTTGCGTTTTGATGGGCTATGATGCCAGCTTGTTATGCTTGGATTTGTTTTGATGTTGCTATGCTACCTTGAAGTGTGTTTGATATTATGATGTAATGTGATGTGCTTTACTGCTTTAATATAGCATGTAAAATGACTTAATAATATTCGACCAAGTAGTCGTGTGGCCCGGTAACATGCGGGCTTCACACGTTCATACTCGGCATAGTTTGCTGAGTCCTTTATTTTTACAGGTAATCATCTGGATCATGACGGAGTGTAGGTGAAGGACTATCATGGGGGTAGTCCACTATGGCAAGACTTTCAGTAGTATGCTTTTAATGTATGGGTTGTACTTTCAGTCTATGTTATTGGATTAAGAACTTATGTTGTAGACTCTCGGTACTCGGTTTGTATCTTTTATGTTGTATCTGGACTTCGTTAAGTTGGACTTCCAGTCATTCAGACCGTAACTTGGAGTTAGTAATGAGGACTGTCAACCACGTGGGTGGTTGGCGTCTGTAGCACCCGAATAGAGTGTGTGAAAACCGCTGCGTAGACTTCTCCTGCTTCTCTCGCTTTAGCATTAGTTGCGTCGTTTAATTGTTAATTGGGTGTTCGGGGGTTGTACAAACCGTGGCGTTTATCTTGGCCAGGTCTTGGAAGAAAGGACACCGTGTCCTTCTCATCAACGAAAAACGGGTAATCACTAGTCGTGACCTCACATTTTTTGAAGATGTCTTTCCCTTGCAGGTCCAGCCCACTGAAAAGAAGACGCTGAGGATACCATCACACCTCCGTTTCCCAACACATTTACGATGAATCGGATTACGATGTTACAAATGAGTTGGGCCATAGACACTCCAGCCCTCGATCCAGCCAACCCAGTGATCCTGTCTCGATCCTCCACGACACTCCTAAGGACAACGAAGTTTCCAACACTTTCCGATAATAACAGGCCCAATTTCGATAAAGACCAGCCCAGTCATGAATCCATCAATGACGATGCTCAGGACTACGTCCCCGACGATGACATCCCTGATAGAGCGCAGCCCAGCTCTATCCTTCTGGACGAGAACATTCAAAATCATGACACTAACCGTGATCAAAACCCAGAAAGTTCATCTGGTTCACACGGGCCCAATGCTCTTCGGCGATCCACACGAAGCAGACACACACCCATGAAGCTTGCAGACTATGTGTGCAATCAAGTCACTCATGACCCTTTCACACACATCCTTTCAACTCGACTTGAAACATCTCGACCAACCTCTTGCCTCAGCTCAATAGCATTACTGATTTCGTCCCTACTAACGTTCTCTGTTCTCAGGTCAAAATCCAGTGTCCCGTAGAGCCATCATCCTACCGAATCGCTTCCAGTATCCTGCATGGAGAGATGCGATGAACACCAAGCTAAAAGCTCTTGAGGAAAACCATACTTGGACTCTCGTTCACATGCAGATGGGTGTACCACACAAATATAAAGCAGATGGCACCATTGAGCGTTATAAGCTCGGCTGGTCGTCCGGGGTTTCACTCAAAAGGCAGGAGAGGACTATCACGAGACCTTTTCTCCCGTTGTCAAAATGACCACCATCCGCGCCTTGGTAAGTGTAGCTGTGAAACGGCGTTGGAAGATCCATCAACTCGACGTCAACAAAGCCTTCATTCATGGCGACCTCCACGAAGAAATCTACATGAAAATTCTGGACGGCCTCTCAACCAACACCAACAGACTTGTTTGCAAATTGCAAAAATCTTTATACGGCCTAAAACAAGCCTCATGTCAGTGGTATGCTAAACTTTCCACAGTATCACAAATCTTGGTTTTGTGCTTTCAGATAATGATCACTCTCTATTCAAGTGGAGTCACGGCACTCCATTCTTTTCCTTGGAGTTTACGTGGACGACATCATTTTATGTGGCAATGACAATGCCAAAATCGCCCACGTTAAAACAACTCTCCACGATTCCTTCAAGATCAAAGACTTGGGCACTCTCAACTTCTTCCTTGGCCTCGAGTTTCACTACACCCCAATGGAGTCGGCATTACTCAGACCAAGTTTGCCACCGACCTTCTTGCGGACTACCATATCACCGACAAGTGTCCGGTAGCTAGTCCGCTCGCCCCGGTACAAAACTCCAGTTACACGATGGTCCTCCTCTGATCGACGCCTCTGAATATCGTCGTCTCATTGGCAAGCTGAATTACTTGATCAACACTAGCCTCGATCTTAACTTCAGCATCCAACTTTTGAGCCAATTTAACCAGGAACCTTGTTAGAAGCACTGGGATGCAGCCATCCATGTCCTCCATATATAAAGGGACTCTTGGTTACGACATCTTTCTGAACAATTCTAAAGATTGTTCTCTCATCTGCTTACTGTGACTCTGATTGGGCTTCATGCCCCATTTCTCACCAGTCTGTGAGTGGATACTATATTCTTTTCGGTGGATCTCCTATTTCTTGGAAGTCCAAGAGGCAAGCCTCCGTCTCTCTTTCATCAGTCAAAGCCGAATACCGCGCCCTTCGACGTGTAACGATAGAATTGGCTTGGCTCTCCCGTCTTCTCAACGGACTTGGCATTCTCGACATCACTCCCACCCCATTGAAATGCGATAATCAATCAGCCGTGTACATAGCTCACAATCCCGTTCTTCACGAACGCACCAAAACATAGAGATTTGACGTGCACTATGTTCGGGATCAAATCAAGGCCGGGCTCATCGACGTTGTCCACACTTCCAATCTCCACCAAAAGGACGGATATGCTCACCAAACCTTTGGCGGGCAAAGATTATCGTGCTCAGTTACCGTCTATGGGAATGCTTAATACTTCAAACCTAGAAAAAGGTCATTTTCCATAGGTTTGAGGGGGGGGGTGTTAGGATGTTTTATCTTCCATTATCTCCTTGTCTTCCCTTTCTTAAATTAGCTATTATTGCACATCACTAATTATGCCTAGTTCTCTTCATATGCACTTGCAATGTATATATAACCGACAGATTGTATCCTTAATCATCAATAAGAACTACTAATCTCTTCCAAACTCTCGATTCCATTTATCTTCACTCCTCTAACATGACTAACGTGTTAAAAAAAAACCGGAACCGCATAACCGAAACCGGTAAAACCGACCAAAAATTCGGTTATCAAACCGGTTTTCCAGTTTTTGTTAGCCGGCCATTTAAATAAGCCGATTCCGGTTATCACTTTTAACCAAACGATTTTTCCGAATGAACCGTTTTAACTATTTATAAATAAGAAAAGGGATTATTACATGCCCACCCACGATGTTTGGTGAAACTACACACTCTACCCACGAGGTTTCAAAATTACATTCCCCACCCATGTGGTTTCTCCCGTTTTACATCAAACAGCTTTTCTAAGTTTCGTTCAATTTAAAAAATGCTTAAACGTGGTCTGAAATTGATGAAATTTACACGGAAGATCTAAAGTGTTTTATTTTGGTTCAGTGATAAATCTAAAGTTTTTTTAAGCTCAAATGTGACCTGTGGGACCCAATGAAAATGCGCTCACATGTCACATGTTTCATTGGGCCCCACGGGTCACATGTGAGCTTAAAAAGCTTCAGATTTGACATAAGATCAAAATATAGCATTTTAGAATTATCCATGTAAAGTTTCATCAATTCGGACAACGTTTAAGCATCTTTTAAATTGAACACAAATTAGAAAAGTTGTTGACGGGGGAAACCACATGAGTGGGGTAAGTAATTTTTGAAACCTCGTGGGTGGAGTGTGTAATTTCGCCAAATGTCATGGGTGGGGCATGTATTTTACCTTTAAAAAATCTGATTTTTAAAAGTCTTTATACACTTTCCTTTCCTTTCTTTTGATTTCTAACCCTAATATTTTGTGTTAGATGAAATAATTTTTGAATTAGAAGATATGGAAATCGATGAAGGTCAGACTTGTTATCATATAGTTATCTTACAATTAATATTTCGTATCATTGCTCTAATATTTTCTATAAAACTTTTAGGAATGTTGGACTTCACAGCGGAGTAACCTATAATAACAATTGAAATCTCTCAACTTTTCAAGTGATTGGTGAAACTTGGTTTGTATTATTAACAATACTTAGCTACTGTAATTTAATAGTCTAGTTTAGTTGTTGTTATATAATGATAGAATTTAGATGTTAAGTAAAGGGGACTAAGATGACTTATTGTAATTAGGGGTGTCCATTAGATTCGATTAATTTGGTTTTGACCGAAAACTGTAATTTTTTTTCAGTTTTTTTACCAACATTTTTAACCGTATTGTATATTTCGGTTATACAGCTCAGTTATCGGTCTTGACACAAGCACTATTCGGTTAATCGTATAACCGAAATATACAATTTGACTTAACACCTCGTTTTACTCTGTTTTCACTTTTTAGTTTAGGGTTGACTAGAGACTTACGGGTCGTTTGGTTCTTAGAATGTTAATTCCTGGAATAATATTCCAAGAATAGGATATAACCTCATTTCGTTGTTAGGATTGGAATACTTGGAATTCATGTTTCTTTTGTTTGGTTGTGAGAATAATGAAGATAATAAACATTGAATAAACTATACAGTTATGAATTTATCATTGATAAGTAACATTATTATTATTATTATTATTAGTTTTACGATTTTAACTGTATATATTAACTTGAAAATTTGTAAAAATATATTTGATAAAAAATAATTGATAATTTTTTTCATAGTTATAAGAACCAATTAATAAGTCAATAAATTTATTTGAATTTTTTTTACTTTATTTATATTTAAATTTTGTGGATAATATATTAAATTGTCATGAATATAAACTTGTAATTATTCACTATGGATAACTAAAAAGAAACATTAAAAAATAACTAGTTCTTTAATAAGTAAAAGCAATGCTTAATTTTAAGTTCATATATATTGGCTTATAGTCAATAATTTCATTATTAGAAATATTTTTCAAATTTAAATCTATAACCTTATTTATTTTTATTATTAACTAATAATTCATTTATTTTTACATTATATTTTAATATATGGTATACAATATAATATTTTATTTCAATGTATATAACATCAAATATATGTGCCCATAACTAAATCATTTTTTTACTTTTAAAAAAATATAATAAATAATATACTTATAAATTAATATTTTTATTGTTAATTAATTATAAATGATTTATGAATAAAATAATAAATAAATACTATAATTAACAATATTTATGACAGAGATGGAGCGAGAAGAAAGAGGAGACGACAAAAATAAGGAAGAAAGATAAAATTAAGTTCGTAGATGATGGAAGTTAAGTAGAATTCACTTGGAATAACAATTCCTACCTAATTCGTATGTGAGTTGCCCGATATTAGGAATTTTAATAATTCTTGGAATTTAAATTCCATCAACCAAATGTCGGTATATCTTCAATTCCACGAATTGTTATTTTATGCCATGTACGGTGTACCAAACTACCCCTTAGGGTTAAGTGAAGTCTCACCCACACAGCGGCAGTAGCTCTCCCGACTCGGCCACCACCTCACTCCCGTCGCCTCTCCTTCAGTCCTCTCCCCACTCCGATTCCCTTCAATCTTCATCGCCTTCTCCAATCTCTCCACTCCAGTTCTCCATCTCCAGATTGTCAATTCTCACCACCTTCTCCAGTTCTCCAACTCCAATTCTTCCTCATTCTCCGCCCGTAAACGGTAAGTGTTTCAAATAACTTCAACTAATTACTTTGAATCAGTATATCGGTATCTACTGGACTAGATTTGCGTATATACACTCTTCACTCCAGTTCAGTTCTGGTGTCGTTAGTCGTTAATACAGCACCTAATGTAGATTGAACCATTTGAAAACTACAAACCTATGCGAACTATTCTACCAGTTTTTTAGTTGAATTAATATACCTAATATTGAGTATTAACCTCTGCTTGCTAGTAGATAGGATTTGTACGTATTGCAAGTGAATCAATGGATTTGTAATGTTCCACCTGATGCGCTTCAAGCATTTTAAACAAATACATATACTTCAGCATTTACTGTCTTGGTGGCAATTATGAATGGGTTTTGTGGCATATACAGAGCTCGGTTGACTTCTCCATCATGAGTGATCTCCTGTATTACTTGCACCACAAACCATATAGATGTACTGTTTTTATATAATTGTAAAAAAATTCTACTAATACTTGCATAAGTAAATGTCTGATTATCTTTTTCATCCGCCTGACTGGTGCATGATATGGAACTCTGGCATCATAAACTAAGGATTTATGTAAGAGAACTAACCCTTAATTAACAGCAAACAAGTTGGTCTAGATGCAAACACACTACTGTGTCTTATTCATTTGTTTATGTAGTAAATTTATCGCCTGAAAGCTGGGTTATATTATATTCTCATGACAATATAATTATTGGGATTTTGTAGGAACAAACAATGATTATGATGGATGGGAGATCCACATTCAAGGCTGCAGTACTCTCTTTGGCAATCTGAATCCAGATTGACTCTACTTCAATTTGCTGTTAACTGGTGAGTGTTTGGTAAACTGTTTAACAGATCAGATCAATAGATGTAGCTTGTAGTAATGGGTTAGTTCTAGGATTTTTCTTTTGATAATACGACAGTGTAGTTGAGGAGGATTAAAACTTGTCAAGATGCTCCAGCAGTTTTATGTACACGTCCCTCTTGCTTCCTTTTCAGGTTCTTTGTTTTCATCTGGTAAACTACTACCTTGGGTGCTGGCGCAGCAAGTTCTTGTAAGTTACAAG
The DNA here is from genome assembly GCA_023374045.1 of Limonium bicolor. Taxonomy (NCBI): domain Eukaryota; kingdom Viridiplantae; phylum Streptophyta; class Magnoliopsida; order Caryophyllales; family Plumbaginaceae; genus Limonium; species Limonium bicolor. The sequence continues at coordinate 77,975,580 of CM041777.1, read as the reverse complement.
CTATCCATTATCTTCCTCATCTATCTTCTTCTTCTAGTATAAATTCAAGCGTGTAAATTTTTGGTACTGTCTTGTTTTGCTAGTTTAATAAGCTTGGATCGTATATTGTTCAATTTGAGAAACTCCAGAAATTCTATGAGGAATGTGTGCAGATAATTTTGCTTGATCTTTGCTCTTAATCTGCATCTATTTGCTGCTGCTATGATCAGTATGACCAAATTAAACAGTATATATGTGATGTTTCTGAACTATCAGGATGTACATATCTTGCCTGGTTGTTACTGCTATCATAAGATGTTTTTTCAACAGTTTTTCCTTGAACATGTTTATTTTTTGAAGTTTCTTTCTTCACTGTTCTGGGAATTGACTGCTACTGAGAATCTGGAATGATAAGGTACTTCTTGAATAGCTATATTTTGTTCAGCAGTTTTACCTTCGAAAGCTATACAGTCCACAACTACCTCCAAAACTTACATTCTCAAAAAAAAAAAAACTGCTACTAAATAAAAGAGTATTTTTTTTTCTTTATCCGTTCCCGGTTATGAACACCCCTACCTGTGACAATAGGTCTCCCGTCGCGATATTGTACTTCAAAAGGGAATATAATACTATATAGAGGTCGTTGTCCGTAATACTGTAATAGTTGGTGGGCACTTTGTGTAAATTACATTTTTTTAAAGAAATAACTTTTGTCAAAAATGGCTTTGCTGATCTAAAATACTAGAACCCCCTACCCCCTCCTCCTTTATCTCAAGTGCGTAGCATCTTCGTAGTTTTTCACCAGATCGAACTGCAGGCTTTTCTCCTAAATATCCTCTGGAGGCGGTTGAATCTGCTCTATCTCCCGTAAGTTTGCCCATCCTCTCTATGGAATATTGTGGATTAACCCGCGTCTTTATGAAGTTGTCCATCTTCTCCCTCACCTTCAACTAGAACAAAGGTTTATTTTTGTTGGTGTTTGTTTACTCCTAGAACCGGATTTCTGGTCGGGACTTAGAATGCTCTTACTACTTTCGATCTTACTTTTTGTGTTTAGTAGTATTTCAAATGCTTAGATGAGTGACTCAGGTTATTAGATCCACTGTCAGCTGGCATTTTGGGGCGTCTTAATCGTTCCATGGTCAAATAGGTGAATCCAATACTAAATGGAGAATGAATATATTTCTCTTCCTGCCCAACTTCCCCACCGTTTTGAGGATATCAAAATCTTAATTTCCGGTGCTTTAGTCCTGCTGTTGCTGAGCAAATTGAGCTGACATTATATTCAGTTTCTCTTTTGTGTGGGATTTCTCTGTCGATATGACAGTGCATGGAGAGATTAGAAAGGATTACGTGTCGTGCAGAAGGAAATGGTGAAGTTGCTAGGGAAAGGAAGAGGAACGGTCAGATTGACTTGAATGGATCTTTTAACCAACTTGCACCGTCTAAACCATGTTTTTGACGTCAGTAGCTGCACTATCTATCACTTGCAAGACTCAATAAATGTGAAATTTGTGATGCAGAGCGCATGTTCTTAGCTGCTATGGCTGAATAGTAGTTTAAAATAAGGATTTTACATTTCTATATATCTTAAGCATGTGCAGTAGCCTTGATTCTTTATCATTTGTTTCAATGTGTTGTCATCTATGTCAAGTTTCTTTCCTGGATGTTATCTTCAAGTCTTAGTGCTTAAGATATCCTGCATTCTTTTTCTGTTTGTAGATCATGGCCAACACGGATGAAGTGGTGAAAAAATTCTTTGTTGTGCTCTCTGTTTATGTGGATACTCCCGTTAGCAGTCTTATATGGTTTCAATCATAACTGGTTCCCTGGTAAGACCTCTTGAATGCTTGACATACTTGTTAAATTGTTTTCTTTAGTCGTTGAGAAGATCCATTTAAATTCTTCTTCCCATGAGTTTGCTGTCCCGTTCATCCATAAACAGAAGAGCAAAGAATGATCTTGTGCCTCTTGAGATAAACATATTATCATTTTTATGTAAGAAAGATCTTAATTGCTATATTTATTCATGGGTGACAGGTTTTACAGAAATGTCGATATACTCGCAGACCCTACTGAGTGGATTCATTGCAGTGTTATCTGTTAATATGGTTATCGCATATTATATATACATGGCACTGAGAGAGCCTTCCGACAAACATGAGCCAGATCCTGCATTTGTGGCCAAGGCTAAAACTAGCTTAGACCAGTTCAAAAGTGTTACTGTGGGACCTTCTACTTCTTTCTTCATCCCACTTGTCGCATGGGAAAGAGGAGTAGATAAAATTGAATTTTAGTAGAAGCCTTAAAAGAGGTGAAAAAGGGAGAGCTGAGTTCTGAGCACAGTTCTTGAAGTTACTCTACTAGAAACTCATTCATGTTGATCTGGGATGAGTGTCATATCTTGAATTTGGCGTACTCGAATCAGTCCTCGGGAAGAAAGGAAATGCTCCCTGACCAGAGGATGCGTGGCAATGACTGTCTAATTTTGAAGGTGTGATTTGAACCCCTTCCTCACTTATAGCCAGTTCCTTAAGTAAATTTTCCCGATTTAGGAATGATACATGAATTATTTGAATCCTTCCTTACTCTGCAAATGCTTGTTTGATATAATAACTGTACCTACATGTGAAGGGCTTTTACTTCGCTTTTGGTTGATTACTTGAATTAAGAGTTCCAAATTTGAAGTAGTTTAGATATTTAATGATTACCGAAAACTGTATATAGTTTTCAACTAGAGTAATTAAAAAGCTCAACTTACATGGTATAATAAATATCATTCCATCTGGGAAAATACTCTATGTCATCCACTCCAAATGCCAGAAAGGATGCTAAATAGCATGAAGTCTAATATTACTCATAATGTATCCTTTGAATTAAGAAATTGATACAAACGTGACACTAATGAAGGTTTTCAAAATTCTATCAAAACCATTCGAACAATATTCATCAGAAATAACCCAGTAAAGCCTAACACCACTCGGTGGTACATTTGCGAGTCAAGTCTTGAATGCAATATAAGAATAGTTTGCTATATTTATTTCTGAGAGTTGCAGCCTCTCAAGCCTCTCAATCTAAGTCTTGGAAAGTAGTATAAGTACACCACCATAAGCCTGGCTTTTAGATTCCCAGTCCATGACTCTTAAGGAAAGCAAATGCTGTCCTAAGCCACAGGATGCAATAAGATTTGCTGGCCTTTGTTGCACGCTGAAGAAGGGATCCACTAAGAAAACATATTGTATACTGAAACAGGCATAACAACAGACTTAGCTAATGGTGACCCTGCCTATCAATGGGAAATAGCTACCTAACCAACAAACGTTCTTCTGACTTTATCCAGTACATCATTAAATCATTAGCATAGGCTTTACCTGGAAACATATAGCTAATACATTTAGTTGTTTGACAAAGTTGTACATTATGATATGTTTGACTGGTTTTAATTCGTTGTATGTTGACAAAAAGACAACAATAAAATGTTCAATTTCAAGATATTAAAATCCAAGTATTTTGAGATAGATGATCAAGTTAACGTGTTTTTACCAAGACACTCTTTACCAAATTAGATTCATGAATGACGAACTTCCAAAATGTGGTCATAATTGCAATAAGCTGGCTTATGGCTAATGAACGGAACGGGCATGTATAAAGTTCTTTGTTGCCCCTGAGTACTTTTTCTTTATTGAATCCAGAAACTAACTTTTCTATGCCGTTTTTTTGTGTGGATAATTTGGTATATCCATGCTTCTAACATTCGCCACCTTTAAATCTTTCTTCTACTGATATTGGAAGGCGAGGCCTCATTGTATTAAGCCTTTGTTGTACTGGGTAAAACTATGAATAATTCATTAAAACTTGTCCTTCCATGTTAGAGTAACTGACAATAAACAGAGGTAGTAATCTCTTACCATTGATGTGTGGAAATCGTAATGTTATCAATTAAAGTTTGACTGAAATTAAGGGGCATAACACTATACTGATTAAAACATTTCGTAAAAAAGAACTACAATAAAGACAAATACATTTGTTAAAGTAGAACTTATAGTATGAAGATGTATTATTGACTTCGAAGAAAATGGGAGGTTTTCTTTTCATTTGATACAGTTATAAACATGAAAAATTCTAGACATGAATACAAGAACATTTAGTTGAATAAAAGTTAATAAGGAAAAAAAGCATACAGATGGAAAGAAATTGAAAAAAAAAACGCTACAAAACACACTTATGATTCTGTTCAGATTCCTCATTCTAATAGAAACTCCCTTGATGGCTCTGCTATGATGAGTTGTATTTCCTTGGTAGAAAAATCCTTCTACTCAGCCTTCCAAGAAGATAAAGGAGGAGTCTCTGAATCTTGGAAGGTAGTGGAAGTACCACCATACCTATCTCCCTTAACCGCATCAGATGATGCAAGCGTTTCCAGCTCAGTCATCTCCTCTTGGGTTAGTTTTACAGACAAGGCTCCTACATTCTTATCAAAGTTGACGACCTTAGTAGTTCCAGGGATTGGACACACATCATGTCCCCTGTGATGAACCCAAGCGAGGGCTTAGGAGCTGTGGTGCACCCTTTCTTCTCAGCTATTTGAGTAACTCTCTCAAACAAGCGCTTGTTATGCTCCAAATTCTCTGCTTGGAACCTTGGCAACATCTGTCTGTAGTCATCCTTGGCCATGTTTTCAACCACGGAGGGTCCATAGGAGAAGAATCCCCTTCCTAGAGGACTGTATGCCACAATTCCAATTCCTAGCTCTCTACAAGTTGGGACAAGTTCTTCCTCAACGTCTCTTGTCCATAAAGACCACTCCATTTCCACAGCAGTGATTGGGTGGACAGCATGTGCTCTCCTAATGGTAGAAGGAGATGCCTCAGATAGCCCAATGTACTTGATCTTTCCCTCTTCTACTAGTTTCTTTAGCTCCATCATGGTGATTTCTATTGGAACTGTAGTATCAATACGATGCACATAGTATATATCAATGCAGTCTACACCAAGCCTCTTCAAGCTAGCCTCACAAGCTTCTCTAACATATGCAGGGTCACCCCTTATGCTAAATTTACCCTCTGAGTCAACATGGTTAGCAAACTTTGTGGCTAATTGCACCTTCTCTCGCCACCCACCTTTCAAAGCCTAAAAGTATATTACAGATGAAGAAATTTGATTAGAAAAATTTATGTGCTATCTATTTTGCTTCATGTGGAAACAACAGAGTGTTATTGTGTAGTGAGAAATTCATGATACAACAACAACAACATATATACACACCTTGCCAACTAGAACTTCATTGGTGAAAGGCCCATAGATATCGGCGGTGTCAAGGAAGGTAATGCCGGAATCAATGGCATGGTGGATGAGAGCAATCATGTCCTCCTCGGGCTTCGGGGGACCATAAAATGCAGACATACCCATACAACCAAGTCCTTGGGCGGATACCTCGAATCCTTGAGAACCCAACTTAATTGTTTTGAGTGGTGCCATTTTTTCCCGCTTCTCTCTTGAACGATGATGCTCCTTAATCTGGTATCTTTCCTCTTGATTATTTTGCTGTGGGATTGCTGTGCTTTGAGATTGGATGTGGATCATAGTACGAGTTAGAGGCCTTTATATAGCATATCAGCGAAGGATTCTAGTTTGAAAGATTTGACCAACCATACTGGCCTGGAGTGATGGAAAGGCAGCGGATATTTTTATTTGAAAAGTCAAATATTTCGAATTTGAAAAAGTAGAAGGTTTCTATGTTACGCGTAGGAGCATGCCTTGACTCGGCAGGAGATAATAATGAAGCTCTCCAATGTTTCAAGACGCTCCCTTTATTTGACCGGTCTAGAGGCGAAGGAACTGATAGTCTTTTTTGTTGTTGAAATGAGAGTCCTTCATTCCTAATACGGAAGTTTGCGGGCATTTTTTTATTCCTTCTGGAAGGTTTTTGCCTTTTTGGTAGACAATGGGGCGTCTCGGGCATTTATTTAGTTATGGTTGACGAAAAAACTTTCCGAGTGTGGTCAGATACTTTCTTCTAGATGCTGAGACTAAGATAACAAATTCACAACAGTTTCTGTTAATTTTGAAATCTTTTCTTTTAGTAGGAATCTTCATTTTTTCCTTCGTTTAATGTTACTGTAGTGGGTGTATAAGGGTGCGTTTTATATTGAGCTTTATTCTTTGGTCATAGATTAATCTGTCTCATATAGCCACATATCCTTTACTGATTTGTTATTTAATTAGTTGAAGTCCACCATCTCTCTCACAAAAGCTTTAACTTAGGGCCTGTTCGTTTGTCACGTTAATCTACTTATTTGAGATTAATGCGCTTAATGAATAAGGTTTGAGGTGACATATTCACGATTTGGGCTGCAATAAGGCGCGCGAATAGCTGCTTGACCACATTTATCTAAAAGCTACCAAACCCTGCGTTTGGAAAAATAATCTAATTTTTAAAGATGTCATTTACTGGTTTACCCTTTAAAAAGATGCATCCGCATCTAACACCCAACGCTCTGAATATCCTCGCTATTGAACACGATGACTATACTGCTGCTGCAATATCTCGCCTCATTTATCCAAGCTTTCTATCGTTGCACACATCCATCAGAAATTAGATGCATGCCGAATTCAATTAGCATAGAGGTAGTTCAAAGCCAGAAACAATCTCTGTAGACTTGTATTCCAGTTCACTCGCTGAAATTGAAATCTGTCGATTGTGGGCATCCTTTGATGGCGACACTCAACTTATACTGTGGTACTTTGTTCTGCTGGCCGTGGGCATCCTTTGACGGTGAAACTAGATTGTGGGAGGAGAAACCAGAATACAAAACCTCTGAAATGATTTGTACAATCACTGTATGAGGTGTGCGTGGGAAGAGTTTTTATGGGTGGAAGTGTGCAGGAATGGTAATAATAAGGGGTATTGTGGACTTTTTTTGGGGAAACCACCTTTACTAATAATATGGTAAACGAACACTGCAATATTAAATCGTAGATTAATGTGGAGACAGTGTGCATTTGAAATGAGATCAATCTCCACGTTAATCTACCCACAAAAATAACCACGGCAAACGAACGACACCTTAAAGTTTTATTTTGTAGCTTTAGACCGCGTTCGATAGCCACCTTCAGCAGATTAATCTCCTTTTAGAAGGAAAAAGGGAACACGTGTTGAACTGTGGGTGGATAATACATTGACCCAGAGTTACCTGTCTACAGCTGAGTGGTTAACTAGAGGCAGATTAAACCAAACGCAGCAATTGCTGCGTTTGCCTGCGCTGATCGAACGTAGCCATATAATTACAGGGAGATTAATCCCTGTCGAACGCAGCCTAAATGTGGAACTTTCGGTTTTATGATATTACTCCGCCGTTACATTAATGACTAACCTCGTCTATCCTTTTCGCAAATTTGATGATAACACTTTTTCTATCTAATCTGTGAAATTTTAAAATATTATAATTTATTAGATATAAATCCAAATAACAATATTATTATCACCAAAAAGTGAAGTAAGTCTTGTATTTTATTAGGCGTTTAGTATTTTATTTAGAATAGATACCAGCAAATTCCACAAAATATGATACCAAATTACTCTTTATTTGATAGTTAATATAATTTAAAATTTGGATCATCCATATCTATTTCTCCTAATCTAATGGTTGTCATTAGATCCAGAACATTCAGAGTAATTATTAAACCTTTATTATATCTATATTCATTTCTGAAATAATAAAACAAAAACATTTCCTAAATAAGAGAATACATTTCCAGATTAAGCAAATACCATTGTGATTTTGTCATCAAGAGTAACAAAACTACTCTTTATATGTCCCCACTGAATCCTTCCTCCGTATTTTAAGGCGCGTCAACTTGAGTTGGAGTCTCGACCTCAGGGGAATAAAGTATTTGGAGTCCCACTTCCTTGGCGTTCTAGATCGGTCAAATAAAGGAGCGTACATTACATGGAACCTTCTACTTTTTCGAAATGCCAAAGAATTGACTTTTCCATCACTCCATGCCAGACTGTTGGTCATAACTTTCTATCAAACAAAATGCCTCTGCTCGACTTGCTATATAAAGGCCCCATACTTGTACAATCATCCACATCCAATCTCAAAGCAGAACAATCTCACAGCAAAACAACAAGAGAAGATATCAAATTTAGGAGAACATCAGATTGCAAAAGAGAAAAGAGGAGGAAAAATGGCACCCGTTAGAACAATTAAGTTGGGTTCACAAGGGTTTGAGGTATCTGCCCAAGGACTTGGTTGTATGGGTATGTCTGCATTCTATGGTCCCCCGAAGCCTGAGGAGGACATGATCGCTCTCATCCACCATGCCATTGACTCTGGAATTACTTTGCTTGACACTGCTGATATCTACGGACCATTCACCAATGAAGTTCTAGTTGGCAAGGTATATATATGTAGTTCTAGCCTTGAATCTCTTAAATTCACATATTTCATATATGCAACAACCTTTAACAAGATGCTTTTGGTCTTCACGTGAAGCAAAACAAAGTTGCACATTATAATATTCTAATATATTTCATCATTTGTAATATACTTTTAGGCTTTGAAAGGTGGATGGCGGAGAAGGTGCAACTAGCTACAAAGTTTGCCAACCATGTCGACTCAGAGGGTAAATTTAGCATAAAGGGTGACCCCGCATATGTTAGAGAAGCTTGTGAGGCTAGCTTGAAGAGGCTTGGCGTGGACTGCATCGATATCTACTATGTGCATCGTATTGATACTACAGTTCCCATAGAAATCACCATGACAGAGCTGAAAAAATTAGTGGAAGAGGGAAAATCAAGTACATTGGACTATCGGAGGCATCTCCTTCAACCATAAGGAGAGCACATGCTGTCCATCCAATCACTGCCGTCGAAATGGAATGGTCTTTGTGGACAAGAGACGTTGAAGAAGAGCTTGTCCCAACTTGCAGAGAGCTAGGAATTGGAATTGTGGCATACAGTCCTCTAGGAAGGGGATTCTTCTCCTACGGACCCTCCATGGTTGAGAACATGGCCAAAGACGACTACAGACAGGTTTGTTGTTATTTCTTGTGGATTTTGTTAGGAAGTGGTCATATAGTTATCTCTTCTGATTGCAATTTACTTCTACATATTATCTAAGAACAAACTTCAATTATAAGGAAAACAACTGATCTTGTGAATTATTTTCCTTTGAGAATAGATGTTGCCAAGGTTTCAAGCTGAGAATTTGGAACATAACAGCGCTTGTTCGAGAGGGTTACCGAGATAGCTGAGAAGAAAGGGTGCACCACTGCGCAACTAGCTCTTGCTTGGGTTCATCATAGAGGAGATGATGTGTCCCATCCCAGGAACCACTAAGATCGTCAACTTTGACAAGAATGTTGGAGCTTTGTCTGTGAAACTAACAAAAGAGGAGATGAATGAGTTGGAAACCCTTGCATCTACTGATGCGGTTAAGGGTCATAGGTATGGTGGTACTTCCACTACATTCCAAGATTCAGAGACTCCACCGTTGTCCTCCTGGAAGGGTGAATAGAAAGCTTCCTATCTCTTCACGAATTGCAACTCGTCAAAGTAGATGCATCAAGAAATTATCAAAAAAAAAAAAAAAAATGCATCAAGAGAGTTTCTATCATAATGAGGATTTTTGAGTTTACAATTTATTTCCCTCATTGTTTTTTGTTTTCCCTTATTTATCTTTATTAAACTATATATGTACTTTCAAATCTACATTTTTAAAGTCTATAACTATAATAAATGTAAGGAACTCCTATTTTTCTTCCAAGTCAATCATGCATCTCCATACTATAAGTTCTATTTTAAGAACTTATTTTCGTCCTAGATATTCACATATCAATGGTGAGAGGTTACTGATTTATGTTTATGGTCTCCTACTCTCTAACGCACGAGGAACAATTTTTTAATGAATTGTTCATAATTTCACTCATTGAACATAAGGCTTCAATACAATGAGACCGAGTGTCACTATACTATTTTGATTAACAAAGTTAGTTTGAACTCAGAAATATAGAGTGAGTAAACTGTTTTTCTTTTTGGAAAAAAAGAATGTTTCATCAGCATAAAAAAAAGAAATATAATTTCCCATTTCGTGCAAACTTCCTGCACACTTGAAGAGAAGGCACATAATATTTGTTAAAAAATAGAACTCCAGATTTCCCGGCGAGAAAATTAATTTGTTGGTATATGTTTATTATTACTGTTACAGTTCTTTTAGGACTAGACATATAGATAAGAGAAAGAGACAGATCAATAGAAAAAGGTAGAAGCTTGATTGTAGAGGAAACAATACTAGACTAAGTTGGAGAGATTCTAACGTGTGGATCAATCTCGCGTGATTTATCTACATGAATGTTGATGGAGATATTTGAACTCCTGGTTTCGTGTTGATAGAAGTTATTTCTTCAAATATATGTTCACTCTCATACTAGTGACCAAAGCCAAAAGCACAGAAAGATCACGTATGAAATGAAACCTTGTGACAGCTTAAACACTCCTTTCCATATCAAATTGGGCTCTGTTCAGTATGGCTGTGTTGTAGCTATTTTGTCTATATGAGACTCACACATAATCTACTCATTTATATTACAATATGTTATCAAATATGTCAAGACGAAAGTATATGTGATAGTATATTATTGGAGTAGAACGTAGGATCTACATGGGACTCACACATAATCTACTCATTTATATTACAAATATGCTATCAAATATGCCAAAGACGAACAAAACCTTAAAAGTGACGAATATGAATTATCTCTGCTTCTTTCTTAAACTCTTCTCACCCTTCGGCGGGAGCACTGCCCTTAGCCTTGCCCGGTTTCTTTATCTCTTCCCCCACCATCATTGTCTTTATGAGGTGGTAATGATTGCCTTACATGCTCTAGAAATCAACCGCCTTTACCTTGCCGAGAGTTTGGTGACGGGATAGTTTTTTCCGTCTCTGACGGACGAAATCTGGAGCGTTCATCTATTCATGTGTTGCAAATAAAGATGTAGAAGTACTGTAGATAAAGATATATTTAGGTGTGGAAATAGTAGTGCTTCTAGGACGGGAGTAAAATATTCTCATGGTATATATATAGTAGTAGTTTTTATTAGGATCGATTGTTCAGAGGCGGACACAGGGGGGCTAGGGGGCTCTAGCCCCCTCGAAATTTTAAAAATTTGTACAATGCTCTTATGTATTTTTAGAAAAATGTAACATAATATAATGTTTTAAAGAATAATAGTGTCAAAATTTTTTTTAACCCCCTTAAACAAATTAGCCCCCCTAAACAAAATTGATGGATTCGCCATTGCGATTGTTCAACTGGTGCAGATAGACTCAAAAACGAAGATTCAAACCGTTTTAACATGACGGTTCCGAACCGTCTTTTATACGACCGTCGTTTTTAATGTTTTATTTTTAACGACGGTTCAAAACCGTCTTTAAATCCCAATCGCCGCGCGGAGTCAGGCACTTTATAAGACGGTTCTGTGTGAACTGTCTTTTATTCTGTTATTATCGCGCATAATTAAGGCACTTTAAAAGACGGTTTCTTCGTGAGCCGTCTTTTATTCCTCTATTCTCGCGCGGGTTTCAAAGACTTAAAAACACTGTTCTCAGAGAAACCGTCTTTTATTCTATTATTGGCGCGCGATTATTAGGCTTTTTAAAATACGGTTCACGCGGAAACTGTCGTTTAAAACCTGTTCAACATTGACGGTAAATTATTATAAAAGACGTTTTGTAGGAACCGTCTTTTATAATCTGTTTTTTTTTTTAATTTTTTCTGTTTTTTTTCATTCTCTATAATTACAAATGATTACATCCACAAAACCTGCATAATAGCAGCATTGTACAACAATTATAATTCACCAAAATCTATGTAATGTGTGGCATACTTCACACACAGATTGCTATTGCAAATAAAGCAAATTAAGAAGCTACAACACAACAATGACAGCAGCTAGCCCAACAGTTTAATCAATATTTACACAATTAAACAAAAAAGAAGTGAGTGGTAAACCACAACCCTCTTAAGGTGGTTTCGGGAAACACATTCGCCAGGCTACATGATCCTACCATACAGACAACGTTCTTCCTGATTCATTCAGTTCAACCATCTCATTGTGGTTGTTGTACTCAGATTCATCAAAGTCCAACTCAACGAACTCACCTAAATCATTAATCAGGATAGGTTCATTAGCATTACGGCTCCAAGCAGACAGTCTTATAGTTGCCCTGTTTTTAACCTCCCAGTGCTATCCATGATCAAAGGCATTTGTGAGAATTAACGTAGAAACTTAGACGTCATAATCTACAAAGATGCAGAAGAAAATACATGAAGACTGAGATTGGAAATTAATAACAATAAACAAGATGATAAAGCATTAAAGACAAAATAAACCATTGAATGGAAACTTACATATTCACTGTAGTTATAGTACAATATGCATGATGAAAGTGAACCATCTCTACCAGCTCGACCATCTAGTAAAAGAGTAATTTACACAGCGGAACTTAACGTGAGAGTTGTTATTAAATAATCCATTTAAGTTTTGTTACAGAAATGGAAAAGGTAATCAACAAAGAAATAAGATGAACCAAAATTGAATAAATACAAACATAATAAGAATAAATTTCTTCTATTTTTTGGATTTTTCTGCATTTCATATTCTAATTCGTAGTTCCTATCACTAGCTAACAATGGTAGGATGGCAACTAAAATTCCGTTGATAGATGAAAGAAGGGTTGACCCCTCTTTCTCAATCAATAAGCTACTCCAATAGTATCATATCATGTCCCATGTCAAACACAGATGTTAAGTACAAAGTAAATCTCCAAAATAAACACTCATCATAACCTCATCAGTATTTCATTCTTCATAGTTTAAAGCTAGAACAACAAAATTCAGTGTCGTTTATCTCAGCTACTTTAGAGTGTCAATTATCTCATGATCCCAACTGTTTCATCAATATCAAATATTTACACAAAATTATAAGAAGTATAGATACGTACTCTATTTCTTGAAACACTTGATGATAAACAAACACATATGCTCTCTAACTAATTCCAGATCTTTGACCGTGTAAGTTTTGCCCGAGTTCTTGAAAAATGCTCGAACCTGTAGAGAACAAGATAAAAAAATATGTATGTAAAGACACATCTGTATTCGTTTTAAACAAAAATGATAAACAAATTTAGAAAATGTATATGTAATGGAAAGTATAATATATCTCATCGTCGTTTGTGAGCTTCTCTATGTTTAAGACAATTTCAAGCATGTATCGCATTACATAGTAACCACAACTCTTGGAGTCCCTTTTCTTTGGACACTGACAAGTGTATAGAAAACATAAACAAATGATCATAAATTGCAAATTACGACCACAATAGTGAGTAATAACTATACCTTGAGATGAGCAATTGAAAGCTGATCGAACCATTGAAGAGCCATCTTCATATGAGCACTGTTAATTAAGTTCAAAATTAAATCATTATTCCGGTTCATCATATTAAATAGACAAACAATAAGTTGCATTAATTAACTAACACTTACGCTTTGAACAAGTCATCAATTTACAGGTCACGATACATTTGTAATGGGTCAATCACAAGTAATTGTGATGTTGCGATGGAGAACACAAGGAGTAACCAATGATTGTTATGATTGTAATTTTGAAAAGATTATCATATAGTAATACAATAAGTCACAAACTTAACAAAATGAATGAAATGCAATAGGAGAGTATTACTCACATCTGATGGAAAGGGATCATTACGTATCTACTATTGTTTTGAACAACCTTCGTTATACCATGACACACATAGTTCTTGTATCCAAGCGGGTCTCTGTTTGCAGCATCAAGCGATGTTGTTTCAGGGCATAAGAATGTCAGCATATCTCCCAATTGTTTATGACGCATTCTAGCTTTCAGATACCTTTGACAAAAAATTTAATAATTAAAGGTGGAAGAGCAAAACAAAAAAATAACAAGGTAGTCGTTAAATTATAAGTTATTTTATTCAAATTTATTTTTGAATGTAAGAAACAAAAAGTAACACTTACAACGAATATGCTTGGATGATAGATATATTCAACATATCTGCACAACATCTCTTTGACATCCTCAAAATTTATTATTCTTCTTATATCCGTATCGTAATGGAAAAGCCACTCAGGTCACCACACTGTCAAGCTAGTCATATGCATACTCTTTTGCAATATCATTTCATACAGTGTCTTCTCATACTTCACCAAATGTTTGATCACAAAGGGGGGACACACAAACGTCTTTCACTGAGTTTCAGTTGTTACCTATATCGGCATAGGTCCTTTCCCCTTGGATTTCTGGTTCCCCTCAGCCAACCGTGTGTTCTCTCGAGCAACAACCATTGATTGGTTGATCTCTTCATCACGGTTTCCCACTCTTCTCGTTTGATCAGGGATCTACCTAATCATATAAATACAAAAACAAAGAAGTTAAAACAATGTCTACTTTAAAGGGTAAACAATTCATAAAAGATTTAGACATACCTCATCAGTGATGACAATAAAATCAACTGGCCATGGTACAATATCACCCTTCCCATCAAATAGTATGACTTTGCCATCAATATCCATTGGAAGAAAAGCATTCTCAAATCCATCAATGATGGTCTGCAGGATTACTTTAGCATAGAATAGGGGAAGACGCTTGAGATTAATCAATGTAGTTGGTGCTGATTGTAGCACAGTACCGTATGTATCATCCACAGGATATCCATCAAGCGTGATTTGTAGACGACATGTTTTTTGTTTCTTATGTAAGTAGAATTACAATTTAAATGTGAATAAGACTAGTATTTTTTACAGTCAAACATTTAGCATAACAAACAAGGTTATTAGAGACATACTAACCTTCAGATTAGCAAATGGATATGGATCAGAAGGGGTTGTACAACTAGATGAAGAAGTCGGCCGGGTTAGATCCGTTTGTTGGTTTCGTTCCCCTAAAGCCTTAGAAACAACCTCGTTCACTCTCCGATCTACAAGTGCAGACACCACATGCTCCATTAGACCTTTTGAGGTGAACTTCTGAAATACAAATTTCTGACGCACTTGTCCCCCGAAACCTCTAACCCATCCAGGACGATCCTTTAATCCAAGAAGTTGATTCAGTGGATCATTTTGACTCGGTGGAGCAAATATATCTAACTCCCTCGCTAGGAGGCTTCAGCCTAGTAAGAAGATTCAAAAAATAAGCAATAACTTATAAATTGTAAAAAAGAAACTTTTAAACAAATCTTTTATTATTGAACAAGTTAAACACTTACAATCTGAGCAGCCAACTTTGTTGTCTCTGGTCGCGGGTGTACCATCTTCCCATCCTTATCTATTTTTGAGTGACCCAAAACGTAGAGCTGAACTCGGTTGGCTTCATACACATTGTCGATAGGAACTTCAACGCCATCTTCATTCTTTTTTGTGAGCAAACCGACATCTTTCCACTTGGGAATGCTACCAGTGTATCCCTTCCGGCCCATATACTGCTGAATCTATTTTTTTTTCTCGGTTTGCCCTTACTTTTTCTTGAACCTCCTATTAATAAAAATCATTAAATTATTCATTAAAACAATATATACACATATAAAATTGGTGTTATTAAAATTAGATTCAAACTTAATTTAGTAGGGTATACACCATGAATTGCTCCGACGTGTGAAACTTCTCGAACTCTTTCCATTCTTCCTCTATGATCATGCCATCATAAAATATCCATGGTGGCACGTCACACAATTTCTTGATCCAGTTTGCCACCGAGTAAGATCTGAACTGCCTCGCCCGTGTAGCTATAAGTGAAAGAACCGTCGCCCAGCTTTCATATTATTTTGTACCGTTGTTTTACTTGCTGCCACATTAGTTCTTTCACTTCCTCCTCCTCGTCTTTCCAATATTTATTAATTGAGCAACAGGACTTCACAAAATTTCCTAACATGCTTGTGAATTCAGCTTTACAGTTTCCCCAGCTTCTGAAGTATTGATCCCAAACTAGATCAATATCTGCATCTTTCTTCACCTCACCCCTATGCTCGGGCCCCTACCCTTTCGTTTGTTTGATGATTTCTCTGTCTGGGCCTGCTGCTGTAACTACTGCTGTGTACACTGCTTAGGTGGCTGCTGTTGTGGCTGCTGCTGTATACACTGCTCAAGTGGCTGCTACTGTGGCAGCTGTGATGGTTCATAGTCCATCAAATCCGTATCCTCATCATAATACAAGTCTGGATCATCCATATCGATGTCCATTTTAATTCTGCATGCAATATAAATGAGGATTTAGTTAATTAACAAGTAAATGAAAGTAAGAAATTATAAATACGGAAACAAACCTATCAATAAATGTAGACATAAATAAACTATTCATGTCATTGATGGAAAGAAATAATAAAAATATAAACAAACTATCAAAAAACAAAGATATAAGCTCTCATTAATCAATCCACATTCCTTCGCCATGGTCTGACCGCACAAAATTTGAAATATGGTCCAACTCTGGTAATTGAATCGAAAAGTTTGGTATTTCATCTTGCATGTCGTATTGTTGGGATAAAACTACACTATAATTAATATAGAATTATAACAACTAATAGGCAAGTGTACCTATTCGTAGTAGTAAAACAAGTGTCGTATCCACAAGGAGATTGTTCAATTATCCTAGTTTTGGTAGTTAATAAAAACTGTAAAAAGGGGTTTAGCCGGAGGCAAGCTTGATTTGTTGTTGGATTAGTAAAGAAATAATAAAAACAGTAAAAACAGTTGTGTATTAAGTGGATGGAAAATGTGCTAAGGAAGGTGAAATCGCCCAAATATAACTCAGATAATAATAATAATCCTAGTTTGCTCTTATTTGTCTGTTAAGAATTTTATCTTGTGGCCTTTCTAAATCATAGATAAGGACAACTCTTAATTAATTCAGTAGACTTTTTACAATCAGAAAAAGTCTAAAATCATTAATTAGCTTTAAGTGAGAATTCTTTTTATAACAGCGATGGATTTTATCTGCTAATCAAGGAGATAATATCTAACGTTTGTCTCTCTTTGTGGTCTATTCTCTAATTTTACAAAATCATTGAAATTAGAGAAACCGTAAATGAGTAAAAATGATCAGTTCTTAAACATTTAATAATAGAGAGAGACAAAACAAATATTTATAAGCAAACTCGGTATTATAAATACGCTGAGTTATTTTGGGTTAAACACCCATCCTAAGCACAATTATGAGATTACTCAGACATTGACAGAAATAAAAACAGAGTAGAGACTGAAATATTCATTATTCAGGAACTGCCTGCGAATAACGGGTCTGCACTCGCCTGCCTCTTTTCTCTCTTTGTAAATTACTGCTTCTGTTTGAGTACGTACGTGAATGTGGTGAAATGGTGAAAATAAATAAAAGATGGAGAATTGTGGTGTTACGGAGGAATTAAATGGAAGAGAATGGAGTGTGGAGCTGCTTGTGATTTCTTCAGCCTCTGGTCGTACGTGGTGTATTTTGCAGTAATGGTGTTGGGTTTATATAGAGAATTGGAGGAGGCAGATCCGTACGTAAGAATTGATTTGAGCATTGATTGCAGACTGAGTGCTTCATTTAATGCAGGGGACAGCCGACGAGTGGAGTGATTTAAGGTAGGCGGTGCGGCGGAGTAGATGGATAGTAGAATCCATTTGCAGAACAACGCGAGGAAGAAGACAGGCGCGTCTCCTATCCGCCTGGAGTCCGCCAATGAGATTGCTTGGTTTGGTCCGGGACTTGGGCAAGAGTATTTCCCGGACCATAATGCAGCAAAATCTCTCGGTTTAAAATTACGTGTGGTCCGGGACTTGGTCAAGAGTTAGGTCCCGGACCATAATGCAGGCAAAGTCCTCGGTTCTAAATTACACGTGGTCCGGGACTTCTTGCAGGAGCCAGGTCCCGGACCATAGTGCAGGCAAGGAAGTAAGTCCCGGACCAAGCTGGTTTGAAGTCTCGGGGGTATGCCAACTTCGACTGGCTCTAGATTATTCGTTTGGACTCCGTTTTTCGAACCGTCTGCGGCTATGCGTTCGTCTCTTCTGTTCTTGCTTCTAGCTTGGTTTTTTCTCATGTTTAAACCGATAAATCTGTAAGACAACAATAAAACATGATATAAAAACTAATGATAAAAATAACTAGAGAAAACTAAGATAAGTGGAGAAATGAGCAAGAAAAGTGCTAATATATATATGAAATACACCTATAAAACATGCTCATTTGGACACTTATCACACCCCCCACTTACCTTTTGCTTGTCCTCAAGCAAAACCATGTTCCCATATAAGTAGGGAATGCTCAATATTAATAAATACTATTATGAAGGGTAGGATAAAGAAGTCAATAGTACATGATCTTAAACTTTTAAGAGGAGTGTGATCCATCACCTACTGGGGCATAGGTGTACTCAGGGCAAAAATAAAAATTAGAGTTTCGGGGTATGATCCGGAGTACTTCAATGCTTCTTTTGTTTGGGTGACTTTGAGAACTTTTACCATGGCCAACTTCTCTCAAGAATGGGCATTTGAGGAGAAAACAAAAGGAGAAATAGAATTATGCATTTGTTTCACTTTTGCATAAGAGAAGAGAAGATAATATGTAGGCATTAAGCCTTCGTTGTTAAGAACACTCAACTCTCTTTGTTGGTTACCAATGGTGTCTCACAAGTCCCTTATTTATTTTATTTTTTCCTTTTGACAGAGAAGCACCCCTTAGCAATCCCTAAGAAAGAAGACAGAAAGAACCCCTGAGTAATAAAAATCCATTCATTTCAGATCATTTGGTCACACCGCATAAAAATGCTCCTCAAAAGTAATCAAATTTAATTTTTTTGAATTTGTACCACTTATACCATTTATCCCACAATTCATAACAATATTTATTCTTAAAGAGAACACCCACACATAAAGGGTCCATGATATTGAATTTGAACAAACGCAGGATAAGCAGAGAGATTAAGCATTTAAGCACAAAATGTCACCGAAAAGGTACACTCCCCCACACTTAAATTGAACAATGTCCTCATTGTTCATCACCAGAAAAACAAGGGAAGTTTCAGAAGACCTTTTCGGTAGTAGAAAAAATAGAGAGAACACGAAGCTCACGAATAATCATTTAAGCACATAAACTCCCTCTGCAGATTTTATTTAAATAAAAGCATAAGTAAAAGAAACTGGTACTCCCCTGAGATTATTTTTGCTAGCGTTATAGGAGTTCCCCACACTTGAGCTTCAGCCTCAAGTAAGCGTAGCTTGGTTGCGGTGGAGACATGAAATGCACCTGCATAAGACACCAGAAGCAACCATACTGCAAAAGGGTTAAAAGTTTAGCAAAAATAAAATTGAGAGAGAACCTGAAAATTAAAAAGAGAATAAAAGCAAATAAAGATAAGTTCGTCCGGGTTGCCTCCCGGAAAGCTGCCCTTCTTTAACGTCTTTGGCTAGACGCTTTGAAGCGTACTCAAATCTGAGGATCTTGTAGATTGATTGCACGAGCATCAACTGTCTCGAGATTACCACCCTGGTAATGCTTTAGTCTTGATCCATTGACCATGAAAGTGTGTTTTTTCGAATCCACCAACTCAACGGATCCATATGGGGAACCTTGGAGACAGTAACCAGTGGAGTCCAGGAATATTTTTTACCAAAGGAAATAGCTTTAACCTGGAATTGTACAACAGACCAAATCTCCCTCATGGAACTCCCTTTTAAGGATCATTTTGTCGTGCCACTTCTTGGCTTTCTCTTTGTAGATTCGGTTATTTTCATAGGCATCCTCTCGGAATTCTTCTAATTCAGTGAGCTGGAATTTCCTTTTGTCACCTGCTCTCAGTAGATCAAGTTGAGGGCTTTCACGGCCCAGAATGATTGTGCACGAGCTCGACTGGTAAATGACAAGCTTTGCCGAAGACTAATCGATATGGGGACATGCCGATGGTGTCTTGTAAGCTGTCCTATATGCCCAGAGTGCATCATCTAGCTTCAGGGACCAATCTTTCCTTGAAGAATTAACTGTCTTTTGTAGGATCCACTTCAATTCTCGGTTAGAGACTTCAGCCTGGCCATTTGTTTGAGGGTGATAAGGCAAGGCTACCTTATGTCTCACTCCATATTTGGTCATCAAGGCTGTGAACTGCTTATTGCAGAAGTGGGATCCTTGGTCACTGATGATAGCACGTGGGACTCCAAATCGTGTAAATATGTTCCTCTTCAAGAACCTGAGTACTACCTTTGCATCATTTGTGGGAGAGGCGATAGCTTCCACCCATTTAGTGACATAGTCGACTGCCACCAAGATGAAGAGGTTCGAACAAGACGAAGGAAAGGGACCCATGAAGTCAATGCCCCACACGTCGAAAGGTTCTACTTCGAGTATGATGTTGAGAGGCATTTCGTGTTTTCCTGGAGGTGTTCCAAGTCTTTGGCACTCATCGCAGGAGGCTACAAAGGAATGACAGTCTTTATGTAAGGTTTCCAGAAAAAACCTGATTGAAGTACCTTAGCCGCTGTTCGAGCTGGCCCATGATGTCCTCCTGCTTCAAGAGAGTGACAATGTCGTAGAATTTTTGGACTTCATCTCGGGGCACACATCGTCTCACCATCCCGTCTGCACAAACTTGAAAAGGAGAGGGTCCTCCCAGTAGTAATGTTTTATATCTGAAAAGAACTTCTTTTCTGTTGGTAGGTTAGCCCGTGTGGTATTACTCCTCGTGCCAGGTAGTTGGCCATGTCAGCGTACCATGGTTCACCGGTGTCACCAATCATAAAAACACACTCATCTGGGAAGAATTCATTGATGAAGTTCCATCACTTGGTGCCTCTATGCGAGATAGGTGGTCTGCTACTACATTCTGCACTCCTGGCTTGTCTCGGATTTCAATTTCAAATTCTGTAGTAGAAGTATCCACCGGAGGAGTCAGGGTTTGGCATCTTCTTTGGCAAATAGATACCCAGAGCGGAGTGATCGGTATGAATTATGACTTTGCTCCCAGAGATATGATCGGAATTTATCCAGAGCAAAGACTACTGCTAGAAGTTCCTTCTCAGTAGTTGAATAATTCTTCTGAGCGTCGTTGAGGGTTCTACTTGCATAGTAGATGGTTCTCAAGATCTTCTCCTTCTTTTGGCATAAAGCGGCACCCACGGCATAGTCGCTGGCGTCGCACATGATTTCAATTGGAAGGCTCCAATCTGGTGATATCACAATGGGAGCGGAGATGAGGCATTCTTTCAGTGTGTTGAAGGCTTGTAGGCATTTGTCAGTAAAGTCGAACTTGACGTCTTTAGCTAGGAGCTCACATAGAGGTTTTGAAATTTTGGAGAAATCCTTGATAAACCTTCTATAGAACCCAGCATGGCCAAGGAAACTTCTGATATCTTTTACCGTCGATGGTGGTGGTAATTTTTCAATAACTTCGACCTTGGCTTTGTCAACTTCAATGCCTTTGAAGAATTTTATGCCCAAGAACTATTCCTTCTTTAACCATGAAATGGCATTTTTTCCAGTTAGCACAAGGTTAGTTTCTTCACATCGGTTTGAGGATAGCGTCCAGATTATTTAGACATGATTCGAAGGTGTGACCAAAGACAGAGAAGTCGTCCATGAAGACTTCGATGCTTTTCTCAAGGATCGCTGAAGATTGCCATCATGCATCTTTGGAATGTGGCTGGGGCATTGCATAGACCAAAAGGCATCGATTATATGCAAATGTCCCGTACGGGCATGTGAATGTGGTTTTGTCTGGGTCTTCAGAGGCAATGGGTATTTGGAAGTATCCTGAATAGCCATCCAGGAAGCAGTAGTAATCTTGCCCAGCCAATCTTTCTAGCATCTGATCAATGAAAGGTAAGGGGAAGTGGTCCTTCCGCGTTGCGCTGTTCAGTTTCCTGTAATCGATGCAGACTCTCCATCCCGTCGTGGTTCTCTGAGGAATTAGATCGCCTTTGTCGTTGGGGACCACAGTGAGACCTCCTTTTTTCGGGACCACTTGAACGGGGCTCACCCATTTGTTGTCGGAGATGGAGTAGATTATCCCGGCATCGAGAAGTTTGAGCACTTCTTTCTTTACTACTTCTTTCATGTTGGGATTCAGCCTTCTCTGGGTTGGACTAAAGGCTTGTAGGTATCTTCCATGTATAGTGATGTGTGCAGAAATGGGGGTTGATACCTTTGATGTCCGAAATGGACCAGCCTATTGCCTTCTTGTGGCTCTGTAAGATCTTGACAAGCTGTTCTTCCTGTGTACTTGTTAGGGACGAAGAAATAACAGGCAAAGTACAAAAATCAGAAAGGTAAACATACTTCAGATGTGATGGCAATTGTTTCATTTCTACGAGGGGGTTGTTCAACGGATGGTGGTAACTTCTGAGTAGATAGCTCTAATGGTTCTGGTGGTGGGTAGCGTGGTTTGTATATGATTTTATCTTATCCAGCAGAGCTGCTACCATTTCGATTGTGTCAGGGTACACTAGTCGGTTATCACAGATTTCAGATAAAGCATTTTCAAGAGCGTCATTACAAATAATAGCAGATGAATTATCCTGCACAATAGAGTCGACAATATCTATGGAAAAAGTGTCTTCTAAATGAGCGGGTTTCTTTATAACCTTAGACATGTCGTATTCTAGAGTTTCGTTATGCAGCCTTAAAATGATTTTTCCTTTTTCAACATCGATTAGTGCTCTAGCAGTTCTCATGAAAGGTCGTCCTAAGATTAAGGGCACCCTAGTGTCTTCTTCCATGTCAATTACAATAAAGTCAGCGGGGAACACAAAAGTTCCTACAGTAACAATCAAATCTTCTATTATTCCTTTTGGGAATACTAAAGATCTATCTGCTAATTGTAATTGAATAGAAGTAGGCATGCATTTACCAATCTTAAGTTTGTTGAAAGTTGAGAGTGGCATTAAATTGATACTAGCTCCTAGATCACATAACCCACTACCACAATCAACATTATCAATTGAACATGGAATAATTGGCAAACCTGGGTCTCCAAGTTTTGGAGGAAGACTCTTGAGAAGTACTGCTGACACTTCCTGTGTAAGGTGTACAGTTTCCACTTCCTGCAACGATCTTTTGTTGGTGATGATATCCTTCATGAACTTTGCGTATATTGGCATTTGTTTTAAAGCATCGGCGAAAGGAATATTGATCGTCAGTTTCTTGAAGTGAGTAAGAAACTTTCCAAACTGTTCATCTAAATTTTTTTTTCTTATTCTGTTTGGAAAAGGAAGTGGGGGAAGAATTTTAGTGAGAGAGGAAGGAGTAGATTCAGGAGGCTCCTTCTCTTCGGAAATAATTTTCGTAGGAGGTGGGGCTTCTTCAGCTTCTTCTGTTCTTCTCCTGGATTTTCTTGAGGTTCATGAGCTTGCTGCTCTTGATTATCAGTATCATCTCGGGGAAGAGATGAGTTGAGCGGCCTACCACTTCTTAACGTCACTGCCTTGGCCTGTTCCTTGGATTTGGATTTGGCTGACTAGGGAAGGCACCAGGCGGCCTTTGTGCAAGCTGCTGGCTGATTTGCTCCAACTGTTGGTTGGTTTGTTGTATCTGGGCTTCAACCCTTCTGTTAGTGGCTTCTTGATCCACGAGTCTGGTATGAGTCGTAGTCATGAATCCTTTCATTAAGTTCCTGAATTCCTCGTTTGGATCAGAAGAAGTTGACGATGGTTGTTGTTGTTGCTGGAAACCTGGAGGGGCACCTTGTGCTCGATAACCTATATTAGAATTTGGTTGGGGTCTGTTCCCCTGATAGGTATTGGAGTTGTTGTTCTGACCTCCTTGGTTTTGATCATTATTCTTCCATGAGAAATTCGGGTGATTTCTCCATGGATAGTTGTTGTTGAAGTTGTTGTTGTAGGAATTACCGGGACGGTTTCCTATGAAGTTTGCATCCTCGTATTGTCCTTTACCTTCGCACTGAGGGGTTTCATGAGGACCGGCGCATATGGCACATCCTTCTGTAGGTGGAACTGACGATGAACTTGTAGGTGGGGAAGCTATTGTTTTTACAATTTCGTTTTGTGATGTCGTTAGCTTTTCCACCATCTTTGTAAGGGACGAGATCTGAGCCGATAAATGATCTGTAGGCTCAACATGGAGTAGGCCTGCTGCTCGTGGCGTTCTTCCTTTGGATCTCGTCCACTGTCTCGTATTGCTCGTCATAGTTTCGAGAAGGTCCATTCCTTCTTTAGGAGATTTCATCATGAAACTTCCTCCTGCAGAGGAATTGACGAGTAGTCGGTTCCCATCATCCAGACCGTTGAAGAATGACAGGCAGAGGGATTGATCGTCAAGACCATGGTGGGAACACTTCATTAGCATATCTTAAATCTGTCCCATGCGTCGTACAACGTTTCTCCCGGCTCCTGACAGAAAGTGTTGATTTCACCGATCAATTGCCTCGTTCTACTGGTTGGGTAGTATTTGGCAAGGAATTTTGGGCCATTTGCAGCCATGTGGTGATTGATCGGGAGGAAGACTTCGATACCACCTGTTTGCTGAATCCGACAACGAGTGAGGAAATAGTTGTAGACGGATTCTTTCTTTGACGTTGCCGGTCTGACCAAAGGAATTGCAGAAGTCTAGGAAGAGACTCAGATGATTTGGGGCTTCATCTGGGTTCGCTCCACTAAACTTGCCTAGATCCCGGACGGCGGTGATGTAGTGGGTTTTGAAGGTCCATCGTCCGGTTTCTAGCGTGTGTTAGTTGGGGAGAACTATGGCTGATGCTCTTCCTTCGGTATCCGGTTGGTGGTAATCAGATAGAGCACGGGTGTTGTTAGATTTGCATGGTCCATTTCATTTATAACTTGGTTATGGTCGTCTGCCATGTCTTGGTTTCTCAGGTTTCTTCGTGCGTTTAATAAAGTTCGCTCGGGTTCGGGGCTCGGACTGATTGGTGGAGAGCCTCGGGTTCGAGTATTTGGCATGCACAGAAGATAACTTGTGGTTCGTCAGAAACTGCAAAATTAGTTAGTAAATAGAATAAGAAAGGCAGAGATATTGGTTAGTCTGATAATTAACAGCTCTGATATTTTTTTTTTTTTTTTTTTTAACAAGAGTAAAATGACAGAAAATAAGTGACAAGGGATTTACAAGTAGTTAGTTAGGAGAGACAGAAATTTAAGTTAGTGGTTAATGTACAGAAATTATAAGTTAGTAGTTAGGACAATGGAAATGAAATGAAGAAAATTAAGACAGAAATTAATGAGGAAATTTTAAGTTAGTAGTTAGTATACTGGAAATTTGAAGTTAAAAATACTGTACAGAAAATTAAGGACAATGGTAATTAAATGTTAAGGACAATGGAATATGAAATGACAATAAATGAAAAAAATATTAACAAGTTAGAGTCAGATGTCCAAGTCAGATCAGAAGTTAGATGTCCAATGTCCAAGTCAAATGTCCGAGGTTAGATGTCCGAAATGGATTAACAGTTTTTTTATTTTTATTTTAATAGATTAACAGATTATATAATATAGCTAGTGAACTACCGGAAACTAGGGAAATTGATGGAATCAATCTCCCCGGCAACGGCGCCAAAAACTTGTTGGGATAAAACTACACTATAATTAATATAGAATTATAACAAACTAATAGGCAAGTGTACCTATTCGTAGTAGTAAAACAAGTGTCGTATCCACAAGGAGATTGTTCAATTATCCTAGTTTAGGTAGTTAATTAAAACTGTAAAAAGGGGTTTAGCCGGAGGCAAGCTTGATTTGTTGTTGGATTAGTAAAGAAATAATAAAAACAGTAAAAACAGTTGTGAATTAAGTGGATGGAAAATGTGCTAAGGAAGGTGAAATCGCCCAAATATAACTCAGATAATAATTATAATCCTAGTTTGCTCTTATTTGTCTGTTAAGAATTTTATCTTGTGGCCTTTCTAAATCATAGATAAGGACAATCTTAATTAATTCATAGACTTTTACAATCAGAAAAAGTCTAAAATCATTAATTAGCTTTAAGTGAGAATTCTTTTTATAACAGCGATGGATTTTATCTGCTAATCAAGGAGATAATATCTAACGTTTGTCTCTCTTTGTGGTCTATTCTCTAATTTTACAAAATCATTGAAATTAGAGAAACCGTAAATGAGTAAAAATGATCAGTTCTTAAACATTTAATAATAGAGAGAGACAAAACAAATATTTATAAGCAAACTCGGTATTATAAATACGCTGAGTTATTTTGGGTTAAACACCCATCCTAAGCACAATTATGAGATTACTCAGACATTGACAGAAATAAAAACAGAGTAGAGACTGAAATATTCATTATTCAGGAACTGCCTGCGAATAACGGGTCTGCACTCGCCTGCCTCTTTTCTCTCTTTGTAAATTACTGCTTCTGTTTGAGTACGTACGTGAATGTGGTGATGATGTGGAAATGGTGAAAATAAATAAAAGATGGAGAATTGTGGTGTTACGGTGAGGAATTAAATGGAAGAGAATGGAGTGTGGAGCTGCTTGTGATTTCTTCAGCCTCTGGTCGTACGTGGTGTATTTTGCAGTAATGGTGTTGGTTTATATAGAGAATTGGAGGAGGCAGATCCGTACGTAAGAATTGATTTGAGCATTGATTGCAGACTGAGTGCTTCATTTAATGCAGGGGACAGCCGACGAGTGGAGTGATTTAAGGTAGGCGGTGCGGCGGAGTAGATGGATAGCAGAATCCATTTGCAGAACAACGCGAGGAAGAAGACAGGCGCGTCTCCTATCCGCCTGGAGTCCGCCAATGAGATTGCTTGGTTTGGTCCGGGACTTGGCAAGAGTTAGGTCCCGGACCATAATGCAGCAAAATCTCTCGGTTTAAAAATTACGTGTGGTCCGGGACTTGGGTCAAGAGTTAGGTCCCGGACCATAATGCAGGCAAAGTCTCGGTTCTAAAATTACATGTGGTCCGGGACTTCTTGCAGGAGCCGGTCCCGGACCATAGTGCAGGCAAGGAAGTAAGTCCCGGACCAAGCTGGTGTTGAAGTCTCGGGGGTATGCCAACTTCGACTGGCTCTAGATTATTCGTTTGGACTCCGTTTTTCGAACCGTCTGCGGCTATGCGTTCGTCTCTTCATGTTCTTTGCTTCTAGCTTGGTTTTTTCTCATGTTTAACCGATAAATCTGTAAGACACCAATAAAACATAAACTAGAGAAAAACTAAGATAAGTGGGAGAAATGAGCAAGAAAAGTGCTAATAATATATATGAAATACACCTATAAAACATGCTCATTTGGACACTTATCACGTATTCATCCTCATCGACCACACCATCCACTGCACTATTCCTCTTTTTCCTTGAAGTATAAAGGACCATCTAGGATTAGATTGGTCAGAAATGTAATATACCTGTTTCGCCTTAGTTGCAACAACAAACGGCTCAACTCTGGGTGTTGCACCACCAAGATGAACCAGTTTCATACCATGTTTCTCCTCACGGTAACCATGTCTGTTGTCAATCCAGTTGCACCGAAACACACAAGTTTCATATATGGTGTAATCTAGAACCAAATATCTTGTACAACACTGTAATATGATTGTTTCAACTACACTGGATTTGACCATACCTCTGACATTGTACATACTCTTCACTCATTGTTGGATTTTCACTAGTAGAAAAAAGATTTTAAATGACGGACTTTAAACCACGGTTAACAATGAAACCGTCGTTTAAAGTTTATAAACCACGGTTATTTAGAGAACTGCCATTTATGTTGCACGGCTCACTATATAAACGACGGTTTTAACAAAAACCGTCGTTTATAGTTCGATGCCTTAGAAGATAAATGACGGTTCTAGTTTCGACCGTCGTATATAGTGGTTATAAACCACGATTAAAATAGAACCGTCATTTATAGTTTTGCGCCGAACATTATAAACCACGGTTTCCGTATAACCGTGGTTTTTTGTTTCGTCACATAGGTTTTAAATGACGGTTTCCTTCAAAACCGTCGTTTAAAAGTTTTTTAATTAAAACCCTGACGGCCTCATTTTCTTCTTCTTCATCCCGCGTTCTCTTCTTCTCTGGCGATTCTGATTCCCGCCATCCCGCTGTTCACCATCGAGCTTGCCCCTTCTTCCTCCGCCATCGATGCAGTTGCTCCGCCTAGCTCCTTCGCACGTCGCCAAGCAGTGGGAAGTTTAGCGTCTCACTGCCCCAACCTCATCTCGCCTGAATCGCCTCCACCATCCACTGTCGCGCCTCCACCATCTCGGTCCACCACAGCGCCTCCGCGAATGCCTCAACGTCAACCTCCAAATCTCTTCGGTAATTAAACCCTAGTTTAGCAATTTTTTGATTAGTGTGCCTGATTTATGCTTTTGAAGAGTGAATTACAAAATTCTTCATGCCTTGTTGATCGTACGTGATATATATAATTATGTATGTAGAAATGATGTAATTAAGCTGCCTTTGAAGTTTAATGTTGAACTTGATTTGTAAATTTGATTTTATAAGGTAAATAAATCAGTGTGGATATTTGAGGTTGTCTGCATTGTGTCTGTATATATATGTATATGCTGAGGTAGGCCACCAGAGTTGAAATCAAGTCACGGTTGGCCATAATTTAAGGTCAATCAATCCTTCTGTTATACTATAATTTTTTGGGTGTGTACGACGAGTATGTTAAATATAAGACAATTTTGTTTATACAGAGAACAAACATCACAGAAAACTGAATCTCTGAAACAACAATCTGATATGCTTTATTCCACATCTTTCCTTTGCTCACGAATTTTGACTCCCAACTCCTCCCTCTTTGTTTGCTTACATTGTTAAGTGTCTTATTAAGATTTTAAATCTCTAAAACCCTTTGTTAATTGCAGATTCATCCTTATACTGAAACTAGGAGATTGAACAAACTGAAAAACTGAAAACTGCAACTAGTATGTCTTCCTTCTCTACCGCTCTTTTCCTTCTCATTCATGGATCAGGTCTTTACATCCCCCCCACACTGTCTAGTTAGCGAGTTAAGTGCCTTAACATGGTTTTAACCTCAACCACACCCAAGGAAACAAAGATTACACTTCCCCTTACCCAGATTCTGAAAACTGAAACTTGGACACAACTTCAGTTTTTTTTCCTCTATTCTTAACGCATCAACTAGTTTTTAAATCTCTCAGAGTGTTTATGATTTAGTTAGGTGCACTAGTAGTGTTTTAGGTTCATTATTAAACCAATGCGACTCTCACATCTGTACTGGAAATCCGTCTCACAGAAACCCAGAGTTACAAAATATGTAGCACAGATTTCTGTGCATTTCTCACTTCTTGTGCAATAAACTGACCTTTACCCTACTCTAAGTGTTTAAACTTAGTTGGGTGTTTTAGCAATATGTTAAGTTCATTATTAAGCCAATGCATCCTTTTTATCACCTCTGGCAGTTAATTATACAGAAACTGAAAATGCACCAGAGACTGGAATTTTCAGAAATATTTGAGCTAGGTGTTCTGTTCCTTCTCAGCCCCTTTACTACTTTGTTCTCAGAGGTGCGTTTCATCAAGCATTAAGAAGGAATTAAGAGGACATTAAGGAGCTTAGATTAGGCTAGTTGCTTGGCATACTAGTGGGAGTTAACTTATGAATTCGAAGTGCATAAAGAAAACAGAAACTAAAATCAGTTTCTGAAATTCTGGTATTACCTTGCTTCCAAGTGTAGTTTCCTCTTCCGTTCTACTCTTAGTTAGCTTTAGAATGTTGCACAAGAGGAAATCAAACTGGAGCATTGGTGAATCTGTTACAGATTCTGCTTGGGAATAATAATGTTAGTGGCGGTGGGGAATGATTGTGATTTATATATTACACCATCAATTAGCCGGTGCTAAATATAATGGTTTGCTAGCTAGTGGCCAAGCATTGTCACTTTGCTTAAGATTTAATTAACCTATAATCTCTTCACACAGTGTCTTGACCATTTTCGCTGTATTAAAATATGAAATGAACCTCTTATGATAAAAAAAATTAAAAACGGGACAAGGGAAGCGGTTGCACGGCCCCGTCTCTTCAGGGTTTGGTATGTCATAATTAAAGTGATTGTAGATTGTGGACAAATGTAAGAAATTTTTGGGAGTGATGTAACCTCAAAATGTAAATAAATCTGTGTGGATCCGGTTTCAAGATCTTTATTTTCCTGATGGTGCTGGCAGAAACTGTATTAGAGTTGTATCCCCTATTTTTTTCCAACTTAAGATGTAGAAAATAAATTAGAAATCATTGTCTTGGATAGGGATGGATTCTACTGGTCGATTTTTTTTTTCATTTGTAGATTATATGCTTCATCCAGTTGTTCCATACTTCTTTTTTGCATTTTTGTTGTATTGAAGCATTTTTCGTTTTGTTTTCTTCATATATGCAGAAAAGAGTTGAGGTGCCCCCAAAGTTTAGAAAGTTACTGAGTTCTTTTTTATTATTGGAAATTGCACATGCCATTTAGCTCGTTATCAATAAGATTGAAGGACACAATTATGTTAATATTTTTCTTTTCTTTGGCGATTTGTAGGTTGCTTCAAAGGGAAATTGCATTGTTTCCCGCTGCCTGAAGGTCGTCTGTCACCCTGCCACCGCCGCCCCGTCAACCTCTGCCACGTCGGCGCAGTACTTCTGCCCCATCGTCTTCATCCTCCACCATCGCGGCCCATCCACCGCCGGAGTCTCATCACCACTCCTGTAATTAATTTGTAAAACTTTATCATTTATTTGCAGCCCAACTCCATTATTATTGTTTGTTAATTGTTAGTGTCTTGATCCCCGCCCTTAATATATGACAAAGGTCTTATTTTTATCCCTAAGTGTCTGTGCGTTTTGCTGCGAATGATGCTTAAATGTCTGTGTGTTTTATTGAGAATCACTTGAACCTGATCTGATGCTGCTATTGTGTTTGTTTTGTCAAAAAAAGTGTGGGGTATCTAAAATAAGCAATGGTCATGCAAATTTTTTCAGAATTAAACTTTATTCTAATTTTATTGGATAGGTGTTACTACGGTTGAAAAATTCCTCTTCCATCCCATTTCCGAGTTGACCATCACTACTCACTAGGTTAGTATTTAAGAATGATTCAAAAACATGGTTTGTTCAAAATTTATTCGTTTGTTCATTTGTTCATTATTCATGTTTTTTAATTATAACTTATCATAATATCATTAGGTGTTACTACATCCTGTTTCTTCTTCCTCTACCTCCCGCTAGCTAACCATCACTACTCATCAGGTTGGTATTTAAATGTTTCAAATTTATTCTTGTTTTCTATTAAACAATGGAAAATCAATTCAAACATAGAATTACTCACAATTTTAATTTTTTTCATCTCTTGCACAATACCATTTTTGATTTTGTTTATAACTTTTAAGATGAACTTATAATTTATTGATTGAAGTCGCAGTCTTGAATTTCCGACGAGACTGGTTGTCGCCCTAACTGCTGCCACGCACGTCAACCTCTGCCACCGGCTTGCCTGATCTGAACCCACGGTAGTATTCGGGCATAGTGCTAGCAATTAATTTCCTTTTTCTTGTGAACTAAACTTACTTATTTTAGATTCAATTGATTAATTATCTTGACATAAACCAAAACATCCCAATTGATTATTTTTTAATATATCTAAAGCTACATTTTTCTGTAGTTGTTACCTCCTCATTGCGCTAACTATTTTCTTGAACCGGTGATTTCCAGGTTGCTTCGAGCTCGACCAGAATCATACTGAAGACGCGAGGGGAGCAAACAGATCGAATGGTATAATACTCGAATTTAATTATGATTCTGGAAATTCTATATTTTAGTGGCATGATTATTGCTGCTTGACATAAATATAATATGCATGCTTCCCATTCTGATGATGTCTATTGTGTGCGTTTTGCTGAGAATGTTGTTATTGTGTTTGGGTTTGCATATATAAAAAAGTGTGGAGTACCTAAAAATACGTAAAGGTCATGCCAAATTTTTTCCAGAATTAACTTTATTCTAATTTCATTGAATAGGTGTTATATACTACGCGCAAGAGCATCTAGCTACTTGTCCTACTTCTGTGTGTCTGCGCTAGCTGACCATCAGTACTCATCAGGTATTATTTAAATGTTTCAAATTTATTCTTGTTTTTCTATTAAACAATGGAAAATCAATTCAAACATAGAATTATTGTCTGAGATTTACTGATAGAGGGTATGTCTTAGATAGTCCCTGTTGGGACTGTCGAATGACCTTTGATCTCACAATCTAGGTTGTGAATGAGTTAATAATATATAGTAGTTTAGTGATAATTTCGGCAGCATTACCCTAGTGTTCTTCTAGCGGCTTGGCCTAACTCAGGAAGAATTCGTCTGGCCCTTGTGTAGATTGCTGTTCATTCTGATTGAAGTAGTCATATCCCAACTGAGCTTCTTTGTACTGTATATTAGCCTGGTCTACTTCCCACCAATACGGCTCTCGATTTGATTGTTGAGGTGGTTGATAATCCTTGACCAACCTTGATATGAGGACATCTCCTCTTGCATGTGCGTCCATTCCAAATCAATCAATAATCTTCTCACCTCATCGTAGCCGCTCTCCATAATCAGTAACTATCCTACAAAAACAAAAATAAAAATACCAAGTAGAATAGAACAAAAAATAGAAAAAAAACACAAAAGCAAAAATTAACTAAATAGAAAAACTAATACGAAACAAAAAAGAGATAAAAGAAAATAACTAGAATAAAAAGTAAGTAAAATTAAATAAAGTGAAAATAAAATAAACAGAAAAAAGAAAAATTAAACAGATATCTCAATCAAATTAAAAACCATCAATTAACCGTGCCGGAGATCCCGGCAACGGCGCCAAAAACTTGTTGGAAGAAATATGTGACTACTTCTACCACTTAGGCAGTGTACCTATCGTTTTGCGGAATAGTGGATCTGTGGGTTGTCGTACTCTTGGGGACCTCGCTGTGGATAACTGATAGTGTAGTAAATTGACTGAGATTTCTAGTAAACAGATCTTATCATTTTGAGAGAGTATGATTAACAGCTAACTCGTAAGACAATAATAAAAACAATTAATCAAAACAGAAAAGAAATAGAAATTGTAAATCTTTTTGTTTTTAAAGAAGCATCCCGGGTTGTCTGCTCACCTATTTTATCCAATTATATCAATATAAACTTTCCCACTTTAGCAATAAACTCAGGAATCTTAATTAGTTCATTGACCGGTCCTTGTACAATAAACCCTGATTAACTTAAATAACAAGCTGCAATCCTGCCCAAGTATTATAAATTAATCACTTTATTAACAATTTCTATTGGAGACAGATTAACCTATAGGCGAGCCACGCTTCTAGTCATTAACCCGTATTGACTTCCTATGTCTAGAACCTTGTCTCAGCACCACATTTCAACAAAGAGCTACAAATATCACTTTAATAATGTACAAGAAGATTAAAGCGCATTAAGGACAAGAATCAAAATATTGCTTAGATAAATTATAGTGGAAAGTTTACATAACACAATTATACAAAATAGGCTCGCTTCCAAACCCGGGAAGCTAAGTTTATTACTCAGACATTAACAAGGATAAAATAAAGATAGAAATAGCCATTGTTTTAGAGACTGCCGGAGGAGACGACTGCGATTCGCTTCTGCTCCAGCTGCTTTTCTTCTCTTCTTTTAATCCTGGTTCTGTCGAGTGGTGGAATGAAGAATGAAAATAAAATGGGAGAAGTGGGGATAAGAGGATGGAGTGGATCATAGGTGTGGTTCGATTCTGTGAGCGATGGATGATGGAAGGGATCCGGATGATCTTTTGATGAAGAAGTACTGGGTTTATATAGAAGAAAGGAGGAGGAAGAAGAGGCTGCGACAACGCGTGAGGGATTTAAGGAGTGCAGTGGGGCGGCACCTGATATTGCTGATGGGTAGATGGATGTGTTTGTAGGCGCCGCAAATGAAGAAGACGACTGGGTAGACAGCACCGAAAGAAAACTGTCGCGATAATTTATGGATCTGGGTTGCATTTAGATGCGTCCGTGCTTTTTTCATCGGACATGTTTATCTCGTGTTCGGCCATTTTTGAGCGGACATATTGTGTCTTCTTTGCTGTCCGGCCAAATATCCACGGACAACTTATGTCTTGTCCTCCTTTTTTCCACGGACATTTCTGTTTTGTCCTTTCTTGTGTCCTGCCTTTTTTCCACGGACGGATCTTCAAATTTGCCGCGTCCGGACCAGTGTCCAGACCAGCCTGGTTCGAACGACTTATTTTGTCCGCCCTTTTCTCCGCGGACGTGCCACGGAATCCCTCAGCCTTGATCTTGTCCGTGCTTCTTTACCCGGACGTGCTACGGACGTCCCATTTGCATTGTCCGAACCAGTGTCCGGACCAGTGTGGTTCGGACGCTGGTTAGTTTGCTTCCAAAATGTTCGTTTCAGCTCCGATTTGAGATCTGTTTGCGCCTATGCGTTCGTCTCTTCGTCTACTTTGCTCCTAGCTTGTTTTCCTCATGTTTAACCCATAAATTTGTGAGATAACCAATAAAACATAAACTAGAGGAAAAACTAAGCAAAATGGAGAAATGAGCAAGAAAAGTGCTGATATCAGGGGCGGAGCCAGAATATAAATTATGTGGGGTCACTATTGTGTTTAAAGGGAAAAAAATTTAACATATTTGCTCATAGTGGATTTGAAACCAAGATAATTTACTCAATGCTTCTACCCCTTACCACTACACCACCAACAACACTATGACACATGGGGTCACCATACTATATACATATAAATTCTAATTATTATACATATAGGAATCTCTAAATTCTTTGAAAAACGTGGGGTCACGTGACCCCACGTGTACCCCTTGGATACGCCCCTGGCTGATATAATATATGAAATACACCCATAAAACATGCTCATTTGGACACTTATCACACCTCTTCACGCTCGTGTGATGGTAGACTACCTTGTGTGAGGCCATGAGGACTCTCCGCTTCCGTTGGAGTGGAATCAGTGGAGTAAATTGGGTCAAGCACAATCTTCAGTTGTTCCATGGCCATATTCTCTCATTGATGTCGTGACAAGGTAAACTATTTACATGCTTACTGTTTATTTTTTAACTTGACTGTTGACTGATATGTTTATTATTTAAATTTTGTATACTATTAGATTGATAAGGAATTAAGACCAGTTAAGAAGAGGAAAGTGGATAAGGGGAAGAGAGTTGTGAAATCAAATGAGGAGAGTCAGAGTGTGAGAAAGGAAGTGGTGAAACCTTTCGATATGACTCCTAGGAGATCCCCCATTCTGACACCCAAGTTTCTGAAGAAGTTGTCAGACAAACAAAGAATGTTGTATGAATTTTTCATGACGAGGGAGTAGTCTGTCACCAACTTCAACATGAAAGTGTCTAAGCATATTTTCCACTCTCCCGAGCCCAGAGATCTGATGATTACCGTGAGCGATCTAAGAGAATTTTTGATGGGAGACCTGCTTAACATCTGTGATTCAGGCCTATGTGTGTAAATATCTTTTAAATTATTAAATTATCTTTCATTTTTAAGTTATTTAACATATCTTATGAAAAAATGTTGTTTAGGTGTTTGACTACTAGACTGATATCGAACAAGAGATTATCTGCCATCTCTTTCTTGTGTCCGCAATTGATTGTCAGCAAGTTAGGCCGCATTGGATGAGCAAGGATGTGCACAACACGTGAGGCAGGGATTTTGTACTGCGATGCAAAGAAGAAGCAAATATTTGCTGATCCCATATCATCAGATGTAAGTACACAATAACTGGAACTTTTTGCTTCCTAATACATTATGTGATAATTAAAATATATTGTTCTACAAAAACATTCTTTGTTTTACCTGTGGTAGCAATCATTGGATGTTGATGGTGTTGTGTATCGACACCTCATGCTTGTTGATACTAGACCCATTGGGCTCTGATGACCTTCGAGAGATCGTTGTAGAGAAATATTTGAAGGAGTGAGTATTTAAAATTTTAATGCATTTTATATTTATTTTAAGCTTGTCCTGGATTATTGGCAATAATGGCTTCA
Organism: Limonium bicolor; assembly: GCA_023374045.1. Taxonomy (NCBI): domain Eukaryota; kingdom Viridiplantae; phylum Streptophyta; class Magnoliopsida; order Caryophyllales; family Plumbaginaceae; genus Limonium; species Limonium bicolor. Next base: position 77,939,544 of record CM041777.1, on the reverse strand, counting down.
TTTTAAAATGCTGTATTTATGCAGGGGCCATAAGCTTGGTTTAAGTGATGAGAAGAAACCATTCTCCATCTTGAACTTCCAATACATCCTATAAGTAATCATTTAATTTATGCATTTTGTATTAAAGTTAAACGTTTAATTTCTTGATCTGTCTAAAGTAAGTAATCCATGGATGGTTTGATGACAGTGTCCTAAATAGCCTGATTCATGGAGCTGTGGCTATTATGTGATGCAGTACATGTACGAGATTGTACTAAATATTGACACGCTTGATGATGATGACAAGGTAACCATACCAATCAACGTTGTAGTTAAAGTTATTGCATTTTAAATAAAATTGTGTGTACTAATGATGATCAGTTCTTTTATGGACAGATCGTTTCTTTTTTCACAAAAGCAGGGGGCACGTATTCCAAAGTGGATCTGAACTTTGTAAGAGATCATTTATCGTAGTTTTGGTGTAGAAATTACTTGAGTGTTTCTTAGATCTTATCCTAGTGTAGTTAGACTTACACTTTTGTTTGTGCTGAAGCAATGTAGACTCTCAAAGTTTGTAAAGTTTAACTCTCTCTTATTTTTGAAAGTTTGAATGGGTTGTTTGCAATTCGTTTTCGATGTTGCAATTCAAATTGGCAACTTGGTCTATGGTCATATATAGTGTGGTTGGTTACCAAAGGGCAATACCAGTTGGATGCCTGTACAGGTTGTATATGTGATTGTAAATTGGGTTGTGTGGGAAAACACATGGTAGAGGCTAAAAAAAACAAGAAAAACTAAAAAAAACCACGGTTATTAGAAAATCGTGGTTTAAAACTCAATGGAACGACGTTATAAACCACGGTTTATTAGAAAACAGTCGTGTAATGTATGTTTTATACCACGGTTACTGTCCAAACCGTCGTATAAAAGCGTTATATACCACGGTTAAAAAGCCTAACCGTCGATTAAAATCGGTCTGATCTGCGACACAAAACGGCTTTAAACGACAGTCGTGGAACAACCGTGGTTTATAATCTCGCTTTTCAATGACGGTTTCAAACCATGGTTTATAGTCATTTTCGATATACGACGCGAGTATATACCACGGTTTCTAACCGTGGTATATAGGCAAAATAACCTTGGTTAAAACATTTTCTGCACTAGTGTTGTGCTTTGAGCAGAGTCAGGTGCATTTCAAAATACGGTTCTACAATTTCAAGGTGACTCAGCACAACTAAGTGAGCTTTGTTAAGGGTTTCAATATCAATTCTTTTCATTTTTCTCCCAACGGTACCGTGTCCCTAGAGTCTTCCTTCATGTCTAGATCTAGAAAGACCAATGGATTCAACATCTTCCAGATAGTGAGTACAAAAATCAACAACTTCCTCTGTTATATATCCCTCTATAATACTTCCTTCAGGACCACGACGATTCTTCATTTTTCTCTTCAGTATACCTATGTATCTTTCAAAAGGATACATATAACGAAGATATACAGATCTAAACTCTTTAATCTCTCTGACCAAATGAACCAATAAGTGAACCATGATGTCAAAGAAGGAAGGAAGGAAAATCTCCAACTGACACATTGTGACGACAAGATCATCTTATAATTTGTCTAGATTATCCACATCGTGAAACTTTAGCAGATACTATTTTGAGAAACATGCAAAGGTTGGTGATTACGTTTCTTACCGCATCAGGTAGGATCCCACGAATTGCGACTGGTAAAAACTCTTGCATTAACACATGATAATCATGGGATTTCATTCCAACTAATTTCATATCAGACCCGATACAAGATTTCTTACGTTAGACAAATACCCTGATGGCACCTTGATATTGTGGAGGATACTGCACATACTATGTTTCGCTTGTTTTGACAATGTGTGACTTGTAGGAGGCAGAAGAACGTGCGTTTTCCACGTTCTTGTGGCCAAAAATCTTACCTTATTTTCAAATCAATCAAATCTTTTCTCCCTTTATGTGATCTTTGGTCTTGCCTGGTATGTTCAAGAGGGTTCCGGTAACACTTTCTCTGACATTTTTTTCGACATGCATTGCATCAATACAATGTCTGACATCTAAATGTTGCCAATACTCAAGTTCCCAAAAGATTAACTTTTTTTCCATACACTTTTCTCGATGTTTCTTGTCGAAGGACCAAAGTGTTGACAATACTCTGCACCTTTCTATACACCTCTGAACTTGGTAGATGACGAGATACATTGTGATTAGTCTTCCGTCAAACTCAATCGACATCTTGCAATATTGTGGCCCTTTGGAAGCATCTTTCGATGACCCATGTAAAATTCTTACCACTATGTTTCAAGCGGATATTTAATGTATGCTCACCACAAATAGGTTATGCAGATGCACCTTTGACTGTGTAACCAGAAAGATTACCAAATACAGGAAAGTCATTGATTGTGCAATATAACATAGCACACAGTTAAAATTCTCTTTCTAAATGAGGTCATAACCATGCCCCCTTAGTCCACAAGAGTGTAGGTCATCTATCAATGGTTGTATGAAAAACATCTATTTTTTGCTCGATTGTTTTGGACCAGATATCAAAAGTGACAAAAATATGTCTAGGTTTCATACACAACCACGGGGGAAGATTGTAGATCATCAATAATACCGGCCACATGCTTTGTATGCTACTCAATGTACCGTAAGGGTTCATCCCATCAGTACACAGACTAAGTCTCAGGTTTTTGGCTCGCTAGCAAACTGAGGAAATTTCATGTCAATGTTTTTCCACTGGGACGCATCAGCCAGATGTCTCAACTTTCCATCATTTTTTTGTGAGTCGAATGCCACCTTAGATTCTCTGCATCTTTTTCAACTGCAAATATACGCTTCAATCGTGGTATTATGGGCAAATACCACAACACTTTAGCAGGGGATCTATCCTTACGACGACCAGTGCATTCATTTTGGTTTTTCCTCACATAACGTGATTCCCCACATTCTGGACATCTATCAGCAAATTCATTATCCTTCCAGTACAAAGTACAACCAGATGGACAAGTGTGGATCTTTTTGTACCCCATACCCATTGGACACATCAACTTTTTTTTGCTTCATAAGTCGATGTTGGTAAAACATTATCCTCAGGTAGCATGCTCTTCATCATCTGTAGAGACAGTGAAACTCACATCACTCCAACCATATTTCAATTTTAGATCGAAGAGTTTCAAGACTGCGCTCAATTTAATCAATTTTGTAGGGTCACAACCCAAATACAGCGGTGTTTTGGATGAATCCAGTAAAGTCTCATAGGTGTCTGGCCTATTGTAAAACTCTTGTTCAACATCTTCCAGCATTGCAGCAATGTCATCGTAGTCTACTGTGTCGTGGTCATCGACCGCAATTGTTTGATTATCTTCAACTTCCTCTTGTTCATTACATATGACATCTACCACCTCTGACCATGCCACTGGACTATATCTTACAGTCTTTTGTAAAACCACGACAATCAAATGTTCCTTTTTTTTTCTATCCCTCGATACTTCAAATAGTTTCTACATTCCACACAAGGACAAAATATGTATCCCTTATTGGCAAGAGTTAGATTATTGACAAAAACATTGCAAAATTTGTCAACTCCCTCAAGAAACTTGTTATCTAATTTTCAGCTGTACATCCATGAGTTTTCCATCTGATATTCTTTAAAATATTGTTTAGTGCCATATGTGAAAAACCAAGGGCAAATTGAAGAATTAATAAAGCAATAATCACGGTAGAAGAATTGTTGTGATGAAGACTAGGATATGGACTGTTAAGTTTGTTGAGTTTGCATCTTTGTCAGTCACGACGAAGATGAACAAAAGAAGTCTACTTCAGTTCAGAGGGGAATAAGGCGTTCAATGGAAAGTGGGAAGATAAAGTGTTATATTTGCAAGCTATTCTTTGAATGCTAGAAACTAAAGGTGAGAAGATAAAATGTTATATTTACAAGCTATGCCCTAATAATGCTAGACAGTAAAAACGTATATAGTTTGAGTGTATTCAATCTGGTGTACGAGATGCAACCGTTTAGTAGAGGGGTCTACGAGATGTAACATATATTACTTAAGAAAAACATTAAAGGTACCTTATTCAGCAGCCCGGTGAGAATATATGCTAGAGAGAAGATACAGCAGCCCGGTGATTATTATCACTGTAGAGGAGCGGTCAAAATAAGAGAATGAGATTGCAGAGCTTGTGTGTCATAATTATGCAAGATAGAAGAAGGTAAGTTCAAGTGTATTACCGGTTCCAAAATGAACTACTTTCAGCATTCCAATGAGAATATGTCAGAGAGAAGATGCAGCAGCCCCGTGATTATTATCACTATAGGAGGAGGGTCACAATAAAGGAATGAGATTACAAAGCATGTGTCATAGTTATGCTAGAGAGAAGAAGGTAAGTTCAAGTGTATTACAGTTCCAAGGTGAACTCTTTTCAGCCCGTGTGGTGTACAAGATGCAGTAGCCCACCAGTGATTCACAAGAAGAGAATGAACAGATCACAGAGCATGTATGTCCTAGGGCGAAAAAAATAAACACTAAGTTCAATATTAGGTGCAATCGTAGTATACTCGATCGTTACATATTAGGTGCAAGAAAGGCTGAGAAGATGGGCAGTTATCTTGTCAGTAAGCAAACAGACAGAAAAACGGAAATCTAGGTGTTGATTGTTTGACAAATAAATCGATCGGATGTCATTCTTTTGTTTCCATCTAAGTATGATATGAAAAGAAAATTAAACAAAAAACTATTACAATTTGTGACGTAAATAAATACAATTATATTGCTGAGCTTCTCGGAACCTTCATCTATAAACACAAAAATTATAACAATACTAACACTTCGTTTGTTATAGCATGTTTCAGTCACATAAACTTTATATAATTTTTTTCTAATAGTAAGAAATAGTCATCAAGTCCTGGTAAAAATCAAAAGATAAAAATTTCACAAGAAAATTTGGCATGATCTCCCTATTTTTCTTTACTTTCCTGTTCTAAGAACCTCCACAATTTGGCCCAAAAGGATACCATTCAAAGAGCCAACAGTAAGCAGATTAAATCACATTCTACTTGATTGAGGAACGGTCATTTAGATATAGTATACAGGCAACTGGAATAATAAATTGATCAAAGCCTGAAAAGAAAGTTACTAGTGGCGCTTCAAGGTAGATCAAGGAAATGCAATTTCAAGCAAACAGATAGATCAAGGAGAGTGTTCAACATCCTTGGTGACGCCCGAAAGAAGTACACCTACACATATTGATACACATATTGGATCATCAAACTCTACCTCAAGTAGAAAAAGCATAATAACACAAAATTAGACTGATTAAAAACAGGTTTATGTGCTTGAAGGAAGAATCCAATGTTAAAACAACAAATAAAGTTAATGGGTTTCTTTCAGAGTTCGCATGTTTTGAGACATAACTAAAGTTATGGAAATTGTTGTATATAGCCCGCACTAAATTTCAGATAAGAAATCAAGAATTCAAAGGGACAAGACCCGACCAAGAGACATATATTTAGCATCAAATTTTTGTTTCTAGGTGGACTTTCTATAGCATAAAGGTAGGCTTTAGAAATCTCAATACTAAATTATTCAATTCACAAACTACAAAAGATAACCAATAAGCAGTCCACCTTATACTCTATCATACCAAACCACACACATGTATGCACAGATTACAAGTTACTGTAATAAGAAGCAATATACTTGTTGTGTAGTCAATAGCCCTTTTTTCTTCATGTGGGGTGAGGATAGAAAGTAAGGGGAAGGAATAAGACAAGAAGAATCAAGATAAAGAGTATTTTTAGACCTAATATAGATTGATAACATGAATAAAGGTATGCACCATATTAGCATATATGTGGGTAGAGACTTAGGGTTTTGAGAATCGCATCCGAGTTGTGGTTTTTTTTTTTCCTCTCTTTTGTTGTATACTGTGTCTTTTTAGTGACTAATGTTTTGTTCTTAATTTTTATGAATATGGGGAAGAATGAAATATATTGGACAACATTATTTCTAGTTATGTTTTCACACCATAATAATCCAGCTCATATATGCATTGGCGTGAGGTAAGGTACAATATTCTTACATATAAGAATTACTTTCTAATTAAACTGATAAATTCAATTGATTATTACTAGGAGTCAAGTAGGTGGTAGCAATTTGTTGGTAAAGTATTTACTGTATAGGAGTAGTACTCATGTTTTCAACAAGCTCAATTTTTACAAGGTTAACTGGTTTCTTCTTCCCCTAGGCCCATTGCTTTTTTTATTTTGGAAAATTACATCGCCCACCCATGACGTTTGACGAAATTACACAGCCCACTCACGAGGTTTCAAAAATTACTTTGCCCACTCATGTGGTTTCCACAATTTACATCCAGCAACTTTTTAATATTTGATCAACTTAAAAGATGGTTAATGATATCCAAATTTGATGAAACTTTACATGGACGATGCTAAGGTGTTATATTTTTGTTCAATGTCAAATCCAAAGTTTTTTAAGGTCATATATGACTTGTGGGCCCAATGAAACATGAGACACGTTCATCGGGTCCCATGGATCATATATGAGCTTAAAAAACGTTGGATTTCACGTTTTACCAAAATATACACTTTATATCGTCAATGTAAAGTTTTATCAAATTTGGATATCATTTAACCATCTTTTAAGTTGATCAAATATTAAAAAAGTTGCTGGATGTAAACTTGTGGAAACCATATGGGTTTTGGCAAAGTAATTTTTGAAACTTCGTGGGTGGACTGTGTAATTTCGCCAAACGTCATGGGTGGGCGATGTAATTTTCCTTGTTTTTTTAATCTACTGTATGATCTTCTGCTTTATGGTTCTCTTGGAAATGGTCGACTTTCACTTTCCATGTTATGGGGGGAGAAGTGAAACAAAAAAGTTATCTGCTTTTGGTTGCCAGAAAGTAACTTCTTTTTTTTATGTGGCTTCGATTCCGAGGTGGTGGTAAACCCGCATTACATCAGTAAGTAAAAATCTGTAATTAAATACTACTAGCTACTACCATTGCACTAGTATTTGTACATGCTATATTGCGAGTAGGTAAAAGTTTTCAATACACTCTGGTAGTACTATTTGATTTGTGTGATTATTTTCAGTTATATTAATTCTTTTAATGTCTATTGATCTTTATTTTTAAATTTATAAAGATTAGTATCAACAATAAATAATGAGCTAATTCTTGAATATAAATTTATACAAATTGTTAGTAGAACTGTTTCCATGTCATGAGAGTAATACAGTATTTGAAATGTTGACATCACGTGTTAGATTAGTAACTTTGAAATTGAAAAAAATGTAATGGTTTAACAAACGAATGTTCAAACAAGCACAAGTAACGAGGTAATTTAATCACACCTTTCATCTTTTCCCACTTTGTCAAAGGGAAAGAAAAGCTGCCCCCTTCTGTCCTATACACTTAAACATGGAATTCCTAGGCGTACCTTAAATTCCATATCCAACGAATATATGAACAGTAATATACCCATATAATGGTGTTTTGTTAATATAATTGGTTAGTCCTCCCAATAGGACTAATAAATTAAGAAGCAGCTTCATAGAAGAGCGAAAAACAACCATGTAACAGAATTCGTGCATATTATTTGTCGGACACAGTCCCATACATTGTAATCCTCATGCTCTTTGGGTTATATAGTTCAAAACTGAAAAATAAAAACCCAACTACTTACAAAGTTTTCAAGGATTATAACTCCTACAAAGTTCTATAATTCCACCATCTCTACTATTATCATCTTGATTCTGCTATCTATGACTACATGCTCTACACTCAAAGATACGAGCATGACAAGCAGGGAACATATACATAAGAGTAACAATTTAACTCTGTTTTTAAATTTGGTACAACCAAATAAGCAAATACCGCAAAATCCTGGTATATAGATGACCATAACAATTAATTACAGAATTAGCATGAGTATGTAGGTTAGAATTGAAAAATACCTCTCTGAATGTAGTTCAAAAAACTTTTAATCACAGGCAAAGACATCCTTCTTCTCCAGTTGATCAATGCAAAATTACAGAACAGTTTTGCTCGGTAGAAAAATCGATCAATTACAACCAGAATAATCAATCAAAACACTGTAATTACAAGCAACGCACTAGTTAGGAAGATTAACAGCAAAATATTGAAATAAAAAAGAGAAGAATGAAATTACCAGTTCCAGCAGGTAGGGAGGCGTTGCAAATGGTGGTGGAGGCTGGCTTGTCGAACGAGCAGAGTGAGGAGGCGTTTGCAGACGGTGGTGGAGGATGGCTGTCGATCGACGGTGGTGGAGCCAGGTGGTCTGGCAACCAAGCAGAGAGGAACCAACTATTTAAGATGGTGGTGGAGTTGGCTGGTAGCAAAAGACCGATGGCGGGTGGGCTGAACTGGCAGCAACGGCAACAATGGCGGTGGAGTTGACCTAGCAGTGACCGTAAACAATGGCGGAAGAGAAGTAGGCGACAGTGATCGGCGGGGGTGAAATACCCCAAACCTAGATATGGTAATTAAATGTTAAACTATGGTATAAAGGCTAAGAAGTGCCTAAGAAACAATAGTAAACAATTAAACCATAGAAAACACAATGAAACACTATAAAGACAATTTAAGCAAAACTTGCTCTAGACTTGGGGTAACCTTGATTAGGACCCAAAGAGCTTTCCAAGAATTTATTAACATGCTAATGGACATGTTAAATCAATTACCAAAGAAAACAAGCTCAAAAACAAGTGAAAACACAAATGTGTGCTTTAAGGAGTCTTAAAGCACATTTTTGAAAAATTGTCTTAGAAATGGGTTTTGAGGGGCTAAATGCCCAATATTAACTTAATTAATGGTGGCCACGGGTCCGGTTCCACCGATTCCGGTTCCGGTTCCACCAGTTCCGGTTCCAGAAAATGTGTATTCGTATTCGGAACCGGTGGCGGGTCCGGTTACGGTTCCGGTCCCGGTTCTGAAATCTGGATTCGCTTCGGATTCGGTCGAAAAACCAGTTCGGCTGGTTCCAGCCGGTTCCGTTTCGGTTCTGATCGCGTTCCGACCGGTTCGGAAAGATTCGATCGGCTCCAGTTGCTTCGTTTTAGCTCCGATTTGAGATCCGTTTGAGTGCACACGTTGCTCTTTTCATCCACTTTACTCCTAGATAGATTATTCTTCAAGTTTATAATCTTAAATGTGTAAGAAACAAAGACTTAGGAATTTTTATTGAATTTACAAAAAATAAGGAACAAAGAGAATTTTATTATATGATTCACTGCCTCATTAAAACCTTATTAGGTAAAAATCCATTGGGAAAACCATAATAAGGAAAAAGAGTACAGCTACTAAAGGTTACATTTTAAAAAACCCAACGGTAACTTCAAACGGTTCCGGGGCGGTTCCGGTTCCGAATCCGACGACGGTTCCAGGCGCGGTTCCAGGCGGTTTCCGGTTCCGGTTCGGGCCCGAATCTCAAAACATGTATTCGTATTCGGAACCGGCTGAGGCGGTTCAGTTCCGGTTCCGATTCCCACCGGTTCCCGGCCGGTTCCGGTTCCAATCGGTTCCGGGTAGAACCGCCGGTTCCGGGTAGAACCGGACCCGATGGCCACCATAACCTTAATCAACATGTGTACTACTTAGTATCACATTAGGAGCCTAAATCAATGAGAAAACAAAAATTTCACAAATTTGTGCACTAATTATGAATAGTACCAAATAGTGCTCAATTAAGCTTTAAGTCAACTTTGATTTGTTGAATGGTCAAACTAGCCATAAACATCCTAAGTAAGGAAGGGGGTCTGTTTTTAATATGGTGAGTCATCACCAATGACCAGCTCAATTAAAATAAGAAGAGGGAAAGTAAGTAAAAGACTATTACCTTTATATGTTAAATATCTCACAAAGCCACCTCTCTCCTCACTTTTATTCATTTCCCTCCTTCTCCACCGTCTTCTTCTTCATCCTCCCTAGTGAAAACCGGTTATGCTACAGCACATTACTTCTCCATCTTCAACCTCTTGTCAAATCCATCTCTAAGCTCCAAATCAAAATCTAAGATCATATTTGTGCTAGTTAGAACAAGGCCTTCATTTCCTTCTTTTCAAAACTTCAAAATCTCAAGTTTGATTCCATGGAGGAACTCCATTGAAGGGGAAAAGCTCATATTCTTGGACCTTACTACTCTCCTTGCTTCAAGGGTAAGAAAAGCCAAAGAAAAATCAAGTTTCCTTCCATTTTTGTACATGGCCGAAATTCACCATTTGTGATACCTTGTCTTGCTCATTTTACTAGCTTGATTCAATCTCCAATGGACTATAAGGGGTCTTACCTTTCTTCCTTATCAAGCTCTTACAAATTACAAAGATAATCATCAATTCTAGTGTATTAAAGCACTCCTTGTAACCTAGAGTTTGTTCCATGAGTTTAGGTATAATAATTAATACTCATTACCCTTAATTGTACATTGATTAGAAGATTAGCAAGTGAACAAACTCCTTGGCTGATTTTCAATCAAGAAAACAAGGGGAAAAGAAAGAGAGGAAAACTTGAAGAGAAAAAGGTAAATGATCTATCCTAATGTAGTTTAGTACTTTAGGAAATTTAGTTTGCATTGTTTTATAAACAACCTAAGAGCCTAAGGAAAACTAGTTAGTAAAGTAACCATGAGGTAAATTATAAGAGCATATGAGATTGATGTGTGTATTTTCAAGTTGTTGAAGCAATATATGTGGGAAATTTCAGTGTTTGGTTTAAGTCATTTAAGGGCCTAAGAGCCATGTCATTAAGGGCCTAAGTTTCAAGCAATTTAAGTTTATGCACTATATTATGGTTTGGTGGGAGTTTGAGTGTGTTTGTGTGTAAAGAACATCATTGAAATTTGAATGTCTTTAGTTGTTTAAGGATGAAAAACTATTTGTTGGGTGTAAGAATGTACTGGGAAGAGCTATGTCAAAATTTGGTTGAGAAACTAAGAGTTTAAGTGTTCTAATGAGATGTTATGACCTAGGTTGTACTAGGAATCATTAAGGGTTAAATTAGTGGAAGTTGATAAGTTAAGGTATTCTTGAGGATTAGAATGACCTAGGAATTGTCTTGGAGGATTTAGAGATCAAATGAGAGAGTTAGACACACCAAAATCATGGAATGAGAGGTGTTAAGACTTTGAAAAATTTGTTAGTAAATGAGGTAATGTCTTGTAATGGCTTAGGAATGAACTAGAGGATATAACCTTGAGAAAGTTTGAGTAAAGGAGATGAACTTGATGGATAATGCTTTAGGTGAGATTAAAGTGGTTGTGAAGAAACACTTTGGTTAGTTAAAGTTGTAGGCAAAAGTTTACCACTTGAAACTCCTAAGGAGTTAAGTTACAAGTGTTAAGAATTTTGTAAGAAATTGAGTAAGGGATCAATGAGTTAGATGATGAGTTGAACAAGAATTAGAAAGGTTGTAAAAAGTGCCAAATGATGTTAGAACATACTAGGAAACTTATGGAAGAGTCTTAAGCAAGATAGACATTTTTGAAATGATTCTGCAGTCGACCGACCTAGGGGACCGACCCTGGCTGGGTCGGTCGGACTGAAATTAACTAACCCAGAATGCTTCTGCATTCGACTGACCTAGGGGACCGACCTTGTTGGGTGGTCGGGCAAAAAATATTGAACCAGAATGCTTCTGCATTCGACCGACCCAGGGGACCGACCCTGTCTGGGTCGGTCGAGCTGAAATTGTTAGCCCGGATGCTCTCTGCATCTGACCGGCCCAGGGGACCGACCCAGGGTTGGACCGGTCGGGCTTATAAAAAGAAAAAGGAAATGTGGCATTAGTAGTAAACCCTAGTGAGAGTAATGAGGGTGATCAAGTGTAAATTAAATGTGAAAGTGTATAATTTAAACATGTGAAGTACTTAGTAATCGAAAGTTAAATAAGGTAATTAACCGACATGACTAATTATGTATAGGAGCTGCATTCGGTGGTCAACGAACGCAGCAGGGACCAAGGTATGGTTTTCTTGCAGTCTGTTTGCTATCGGTTTACACCGGCTTATATGTCTGTTTGTTTTCTAGATGTTTACGACTAAAAGCATGAAAAGAGTTTACATTTATTGCTTTATTGTGGCGTGTATGTCCCGTTACCGTCCAAACTCGAATACGTGCTAACCCATTAGCTAACCAACGTTAGGATCACGTAAGAGAATGGTATACGGTTTTAACGTCCCAACTTATGGAACGTTCTAACTACGGCTATCCGTGTGTTAATTGTGAGTGTATTGTTCTAATGTGCCTTATCTCCCTTGTGTGCCTTACTGGGCTTGAACACTTACCGTTGAAACGATGTATTAAATTCCATACATTGAACTTCTAACAAGTGTATAACCGGGGGGTGAGGAATCCGGGTGTCCGGTCACGCGTGTATGTTCGGGTGTCGATATCTAGATCAGATTCGACTCTCTTCATGTTTTGGTTGTTTTCTTCTTCGAATACAATCTCCCACGAGTCTATGTATGACTTTCCTACCTTGAATTAAGTTCGGGGTTAGAGGGAATTTATGTACGGTGTGTTTGGATCACTACATCCAACACATCTGGGGTAAGTTAAACGTTCGACAAACCGAACGGTAACAAGTATGTAACGGGCTTAATATAAGAATGAGAACATTCTCTAGGCTCAACCAATTTGACTAAATTTTATTTGGTTCGTTTCCTCAAGCAATTCGTTCCTATTTATGTTGTGTGTATGTTGTTGCTATGCAATGATGTTGCTTATATTATGTATGTTGTTTGTTAAAATGAACCCCATCTTATTATGAGAATTAGTTGCTTGCATCCCGGTAGCTGACGGGCTGCATGTTAATCATACCAGCCAAGGGTTGCTGAGCCCTTCGGGGCACCATATTTTATTTTGCAGGATGAGGATCGAAGAAGCGGAGAGTCACTTTAGTTTCGGTGTGCAAAGAAATACTTTTGTTAATTTTGGATAGTGAACCCGAGTTGCGCCAGTGCACTCGTGGCTATATATATTTTAATGGAGTTAGAATGAAATGGTGATTTTGTACTTTTACACTCGGTATAGTTGGTTTGGAAGTTTGTGAAACGTTTGTAACTAATGCTGGGAATCTGTGTCCATTAGACCAATACAACTTGTATGAATTAGCCTTGTTATCCACGTGGGTGGCTAACGGCGTTGTGTAACACCGTCCTTTTTAGTTAGTGTTATGTTATGGTTTTCAGCTGTGATACTGTTAATTGTTAAGTTTACGGTTGGGGTGTTACAGGGGTGCGATGGTGAAGAGTTTGGGAGGACCGCGCGCGAGAGAGAGGCTAGGGAGAAAATAATGAGGAGGAGAGTATTTGGGCGGTTGTAATAAGGTTTTAAGAGACGGTTCTTTAGAACCGTCGTATATTTGGATTTTAAAACACGGTTCTCTTGAAACCGTCTTCTATAATACAGGGGGCGCGAGATTTTCTGAGGTAAAACACGGTTATAACGTAACCGTCTTTTATATATGCATTTAAAAGACGGTTCTGTAAACCGTCTTTTAATGTACAAGGAGGCGCGACATTATGCTAGAGCATAAACGACGGTTTTGTAAAAACCGTCTTTAAAGATTTCCACCACCCGCCCAAATACTATTTAAGACGGGTTTTTTTCAAACCGCCTCTTATAACCTGTATTTTTTATTATATTCTACTAGTGTTCATATCCTCTAATTATTATTTTTTATTATTTTTGTTATGAAACTAGTTGTTTATATCTTAATTTTTATATTTAAATAAAATTGTGAATATGGATGAGAAATCATGTTAATTATTCCTATTTTTAGGTCATTTTATCATAAATATCAAATTATAAAATTGTTGAAAATATATAATTATAAACCTTAATATATATATATATATATAATTATAAATTTAAAAAAAAGCTAGTATTTAAATCATGAAATAAGGTGGTTGTAAATGACACATGTCTAAATTGAATGGCTCGTTAGAGAAAGAATGTCTAACATTTGATTTCAAAGTCTACAACCATCTTTAGTAGTGTTAGTCTTGTTAACAGTGTCAATTGTCTTAAACAATGTGACCGTTTTCGTCGATGTTAGCACCGAGGGGTAACCACTACCCAACAGTTTTGCTTTCATGAGGCTTAAAGTTTAGTATCTTGTCGTAGTTGCTAATCCGATCATATTTTAGGGTTTTATGCTCCAGCCTGGGAGTGGTGGTGTGTGCCTGTTATTGCTTGTTGTCTAATTCCTGAAATAGGGTGATGTTGAAGATTTTCAAGACAAAATTGAAGCATATTTAGAAGATCACAGACGACCATAGCGCTAGACTACAAACTCTATACTATAATCATTTTCCATGATAATTTATAAACATTTCCATGATGATTAAAAACATTTATGCACCCTTCTATAATCTTTTACGTCACTATTAAGGAAAAGATGACATTAACTGTATATAAATTTTCTTTTGGCATTCTCATTAATCATTGCAATTATCAGTTTATAGTGTTGACTGATTGATAAACCTGAAGGCTATAAATGTCTAGAAATGATAAACTAAGTTGTCAGTATCAAGTTTACATATTCATTTGACCTTGGTTTTTACGTATTCGCAATAATTTATAAACGTTTCCACTGATAATTAAAAATATTTACACAACCTTCTATAATCGTTTACATCACTATTATTAAAAAGATGACACTAACTGTTATGTATTCGTCAACCATAGTTTTTACGTCTTTACATTAACATATAAACATTCCACTGATGATTAGAAAAGTGTACACAATCTTCTATAATTGTTTCCATCAGTATTATAGAAAGATGACACTAATTATATCTTTTCATTTGATCATTCTTATTGAACCGTGGTGTAAGAAATTTTTTTTTCTTAAACATTTATAATTACAATGTTTTATAATTGAGTTATTGGATTCGATTTTACATATTCTGAAAATACCCTAACCTTAAAAACTTAATTAAATGACCTATTAATGACCTAAAAAGGTTAATAATCATTTTAATACCATTGGGGAACAATCTAAGATCTCAACAAGGCAAAAACATGCCTTAAGATCGGTAAAGCCAAAAATGTGCTTTAAGAAACCATAGAGATATATGACCTCAATTAGGATCCAAAGTGGATTCCTAAGTATTATAATTAAGTAATGAACACTATAAAACTATTCTCAAAGGAAACCAAGCTCAAAAACATGTTCTAACACAAATTGTGCTTTTAAAACTCCTTAAAGCACATTTTTGAGAAAATTGACTTTCTGAGTGGGTTTTGAGTGGTGTAGGCATTGGATTATAATGTTATACTAATGTACTATAATGTACCACATTAGGAGGTCTAATTCCAAGATTTTCAAAAAAATCACAAATATGACATTCATTTGTGAAAGTAACCGAAATAGTGCATTTTAAGTAATGTTGACCAAGTCTAGTCAATGGTCAAGACTTGACCCATCTTTATCCAAAGGAGGGCGGCAAATGATGGGGGAGGACAGCACACCATGGCTTTAATCAAAATATCTTGCCAATGTAGTGAATCATCACTTTACTATTCCATTTCTTACTTTCTTTCATTTAAACACCAATCAGCCTTTCTCTTTCCTCCACCCCTTCCAAACGTGGGTTCAGCAACCAGACCTCCATTCCTTCATTCTTTGAGCTAGGAGCAGCCCACTTCAATGAGCAACTCCCATGGCATAAGGTAAACATTCAAAACATGTTATATGTCATTTTCTTCATCTTTTCTTCCTCTTTCCATTAAGCTAACTTCCAACCACTTCCATCCACTCATCTAGAACGAGTTGGTGATCAAAGGAAAGGGGGAATCTCCGTTGAAACTCAATATTCAAGGGGGAAGCAAGCTTAAGACCTAATTAAGGTAAAATGTGCTTTAAGCACCTAAACCTTTGTTTTCTTCATTCCAGGTGGAACCTGAGTTTCTTTGGCTTATTTTTCTCTCCTTTACATGATGTTTCAGTTGGTATATCAAGAGCATCAATTCCTAGCCTAATCCATGCCAAAAACACCATTTTTGGCATTTTAAACAAGGTAAAACCTAGCCTTCTCCTATTCTGATCATTGGAGATTATATAGCCTGGTTTAAAGAGTGTTTTGAAACCTTCATTCTGTTGGAAATTTGGGCGTGATCAGCTTGATAAGCCTTGAAATTTCAAGGTAAAATCTAGCTTATTAATGGTTTAAATTGTTCCTATGGTTGGTTCAGTTTCAGAACCTAACTATATCATTCCTTGCTGTATAAACATGTTTGGAAGCTGTCTATAACATCTCCCAACCTGTCGTGGCCAAACATCCCCTTATGAGCCCATAAAATCAAGGTATAACATTATATTACAATGTTTTTAATACCTTAAGAGCTTATATAAATTGTGCCATGAGTGAACATATCTAAATGGTCATTTTTAGCTTATAAATATTCTATGTGAGGGCCGAGAGTTTATAATGTTTTAGTGACATTTAAATGTAATTTTATGTTATAAAGCAAGGTTGTAATAAGGCCATGTTATTTAGGCCATTTTATTTAAGTTTAAAAGCTTATTTAATTTAATTTATGCATTTAGCATAAGGTTTGGGGTCAAACCGGTAATTACTAAAACTATACAAAGCCGTGGGCTATTTTAGGAGAAATATGGGGTTTAAAATGAATTTAAATAAAATTATAACACTTTATAAAGTTTTGTGTCAAAATTGTAATTATAGGAAAGTGTGGGGTATATATTGTAATTACCGAGAGTTTGGGCTCAAATTGGAATTTAGAAGTCAAGATTGAGTATATAGGAGACTTTGACCAAATTTGGGAATTTATTGAATTAAATACTAGCTTATAATAAACTAGGTATTAAATTGTAAAAGATTTATAAGTATTGGAGTGAGAATGTAATTTCCGAAACTTAAGGGTACCAAATGGGGTTTAGAACAGACCTTGGCTTATTAGGAATTTTTAGGAATTTATTTGGTTAAATTGGAGTTAATATGGATTATATAAGTATAATATATGATATTTATATCATTGTTACATATAGGTAACATATGTGGTGAAAACCGTAAAATTGAAAGCATAAGGTTAGGAATGATGTTTATAACCTTTTGGTATAGTTGGTAATTTTTGGAATTATATATGAGGTTTTATTAAGATATATGTATAATATATAACTTTAATGACATTAGAAACTATATGTTATAAAATGGGGTTATTTGGTGAATATGGAAAGTTAATGGGTTGGTAATTAATTTAGAACAGACCTAGGGTCTGTTCGGTTAATTTGAGGATTATAACCATAGGTTATAATTATATTAAGGTTTAAGGATTATAATATAAGGTATATATTATAAGTGTAACAATGAAATATAATTTGGGGTTGTTTTGGAAATTCTGGAAGTAAGGGGAAATTAAATAAACCGAGAATACTATGGTATGTTTGGTATTTTGTAACAACTTATAACTATAGGTTATAATTGTTTTAATGACATAAATGTCATAATGTATGTTATATAACTATAATATACATTATATTAATAAGAGGTGGATTTTGTAAATATTAGAGAACAAGGGTGCTGTTCGGAAATAATGGGAATTTTAGAATAAAAATTTATAATATGGTTTTCAATGTTATAAAGGTTATAACATTTATAATATAAGAAATATTCATTAAAAGAGAATGAATATATTATAAAGATTTACCATATAATAAATGGTCCCATAATACATATAAAATAAATATATGTTATGGAGTGAAAAACAATATGTTCAAATAACCATATAATATCATTATTAAAATGATATAGAGTAAGAAGAAAAGAATTATAAACATTGGATAAGGAAATTCTAATGTTATGTTGTTCATGAAATAATAAGGAGTTATATACTTCAAAGTATTTTCAAATACGAATTATACAACATTACACTTGGAAAAACTAACCGTAGGAAAATAAATACTAAGTGAGATGTATAATATATGATTAAGATTATACATGCAAAATAGTGATAAACTATGTAATATACAAATGTGTATTAAATTACTATGATAACAAATGTTTAAAGTTAAGTATATTATATACAAGACGTAACCACGCATGTAATATAGCGTTTTTCCTAATCCCGTTAAACCGAAAACCGGACAAACTTATTAGTTAGCAACGGGGAATAAACTGGGATGGATTAGTAACGGTACGGGGTGCCGTAGTGTATTGTTAGTATGAGATGCTGATGCATAGTGTGATGCATATTAATAGATTGTTAGAGGCGTCTCGAGATCGCCAGAGAATTTAGCTGATTCATACTCCACGGTCTTATAATCCCGGTGCACGGTATGTTATTATGTGGCTTGATTGTCTCTGAGGATTTCCTCAGTTCAGACATTGTGTGAAAATCTGTGTTAAGATTGAGTGTCTGTTTGTGTGAATTAATATGCTTGAGTTGCGTATTAATGCTGCCTTGTTATTCTTACTGTTGCACGATAACAATATTGTTCGTATATAAGAACATATTATAAAACGAACTAGCTGCAATGATGCTATCTTATATGTGTAATATAAGGAACGTAAGTAAAACGTTGTAGCACTAGGATAATAAGATATATAAATATTTACATTATCCAAGGCTTATATACGGAGCATTGGCCTTTTTAACGCTGCTCTCGTATCTAACACTGGATCCCAAGTCGACATACTCAGGATTGGACTAACGACCTTAGTCTGCCGTGTTACGAAAGTAGTAAAAGATGCGACGGTATAGATAAGTTAATCAAGAGGATGTGGCTCTTGCTGTGAATTATGATCAATTAACGATACTAGGATGCCGTGTGGGTATCTGTAAGTATCCAGATAAATTTCCAACGGACTACAGATGGTTCGTCGGTCGGAGACTCTACCGCTGGAGTGGCTACTGCCGTGGGTGACCCACCATAGGAGATGGGTAACTTAGAGACACGTCGTTTTAACGAGACGTTGTCATTAGGCAAGACTGAACAATTATGACAACTATATTAGCTCGTACAATAGGCGAACATTATTTGGGCTCGTATGCCAAAGACGGGAATTTATACTTGTTTATAATCCTCGTTGTTTCTCCTTGTTGTTCATTGGTATGCTATGTGGTTATGTGATGTATGTTGGTGGATTTGTTGAATGAGTAGTTGTACTTATATGTGTGTTGTGAATAGGTTTAATTGAGTCATTGTACTTATATCTATTTTGTGAACAGTTTGAGTCGAGTCGCTGTACTCGTGTGTGGATTATTGTGGATTGATTGGTCGAGTGAGTCGCCGTACTCAATTATGAACTATTAAGTGTTTGGTGGAGTGGATTCTTCGTACTCATACAGGCGTTGTAACGCTTTCAGTTGGTTTATTGCGATGTGATGTGTGAAGCCGGGGGCTTGTTTGCTATTTGAGTTTACTGCAATATATTTGTAGCTTTACTGTTTTTATATTAGACTACTTGCATGAAAATGATTGCATGCTCTCGACCAATTAACTGAGGGTCCGGGGGCATGACAGTCATGTAGTAACATACTCAGCAGGGGCTGATTCCATACCACAAACAAACATTTTGCAGGTATGCAGCTTCCGGTGTCGACAAAGAGCGGGACGCGCTGGGTAGTTTAGTTACAGTTGTTTAAATATGCACTGTTGTATTTTGACACGAACATAGAAACATGTATAGGATTGGGGTACTTAGAATGCTCACTATGAATGTATTTATATTGGAATTGAAGGTTAGATCTATCTCTTGTTATCACTGTGGGAAATTGTTTCGTATTTATGAATATATCAGTAAGCACGTTATTACTCGTATGGGCGGGTAAGAACGGTGACACCAGTAGTTCAATTGTTAAATTACCGTTGCGATTACAATGTTAAGTAAGACGATTAGGAGCCGATTAGAGTAGGAGTGTTACATATTCATTAACCTTGGTTTTTACATATCTACGATATCTTATAAACGTTTCCACCAATGATTAAAAACATATACACAACCTTCTATAATAATTTCCATCACTATTATAAAAAAGATGACACTAACTGTTATGTATTCGTCAACCATAGTTTTTACGTCTCCACATTAACTTATAAACGTTTCCACAGATGATTAGAGAAGTGTACACAATCTTCAATAATTGTTACCATCACTATTATAGAAAAGATGACATTAATTATATCTTTTCATTTGATCATTCTTATTGAACCGTGGTCTATAAAAACTTTTTCTTAACATTTATTATTTTTTAAAATCCTTTATAATTGAGTTATTGGATTCAATTTTACATATTTATTAACCTTGGTTTTTACATATCCACGATATCTTATAAACGTTTCCACCAATGATTAGAAACATATACACAACATTTTGTAATCATTTCCATCACTATTATAAAAGATAACACTATCTGTTATATATCTTTTCCTTTATTGTGCTTATGAATCATTGTGTATAAGCATATTTTATTAGCATTTTTCTGTTTATAGAGCTTGATTGATTGATAAACCTGAAGGTTGTAAACGCTTGAAAATGATAAACTAAGTTGTTGGAGTCGATTTTATGTATTTCTTTGTAACACCCCTACTCCTAATCACATAATAATCAGCATTGCATAACTTAATTAAAGACGGCTCACATCAGAAATTAAATCTATCTACTAATCTGGGTGTCACACGTCATTACTCACCCATGTGAGTAACGAAGTAAATACTTATCACAATACTAGAATCAATAACCGCTATGATGAAGCGAGATATTGTACTACTAACTACACATACTAAATCCATAAATTGAACGCATAGAACAGTGAGCATCTAAGACATTCCCGATACTTACAACGGAATATATAATACAAACTAAAATTTAACGAGTGCAGAATTAAAAGACACTGTAGACTACCCAATAGTCCCGCACTCCGGTTTCATAGCTCGATCAAGTCCTATAATGTGATGCCATAAAGGCTCAGCCAACTGTTGGTATGCTAAATGTGATCCTAGACCCTTTAGATCACTTAGGTTGTTTTAGCCAACTTGATTAACATGGGGTTCGTTTCATGCTGTTCTGTTTACATGCTTATAACATATTGTAATTACGGAATTTAAACATACAACAGGCATTCAACTATTCACACAACAAGACATGCTATTATGACAATTATAATTGAACAAACGATTTCGAATCAGCAATAGGGTATGAGTTAGTTGAAACCAAGTTAGTCTCACTCATTTAATTTCATCATACGAAGCCCCGCTTCCAACAACCTCACATAATCCTACAGGCGTCATATTAAAGACAATTTCTGGTTTAGCCTCACACATTTAAATTGGACAGTAGTCCTATGCCATACTACCAGTGGGTACGTAGATGGACTTACTTATCTACAGTGGTATATGTTATGCCCCATTTTTTTTTCTTTTATTTCATCCTGCTTCTATTTTGTTTCGGTTTTGCAAAGGGAGACTAATCATGTTTTGAATCTTGAGTTGATTCGTCTATGATTATTCCGGTCTTTAGTATTCATTTTGAGAAAGGAGATTTACATTGTTCTTTTCTTCCTTTCGTTACTTAATTATTAGTAAGAGAGGATAGTTATTAATAACTTTTTATTCCTTTTTGTTATTTATTCTTTGGTTAGTAAAAGGACTACTAATCTTCCTTTTCCTTCTTTTTACGTTATGCTATTATTCATAAAGGAAGGAAATTCCAAATCTAATTTAATTTCCTCTCTCCTTCTTTCCTGACGACATTTCACGTCAGTTTCTTCTCACCCAAAGAAGAACTTCCGCTCTGCAAAGTTTTCCTCTTCCTCTTCCTCAATTCCTCTCTTTCTTCACAATTCTTCCATCCTGCAAATTAATTAGTCTGGTGGCTAAGTTCAGCATCGAGGATTCCAATCCGTAGAGTCGGAGTGTGCGTTGCTGTTCGTCAGTCAAGTTCCTTGCTTCTCCCTTCGGTGTTGGTCCTTTTCGATTTGTGCGAGTGTATGTGATTTCGTGATGGAATTCGAGTAGAGATTGTTGTCGGGTCCGCAGAGATGGCTTTGCGTCGGATGTGAGGTAGGTGGTGAATGGATTCGGTTGTGTGTGTTCGTCCATGGGGATTTCCGATTTTGTTTGTTCTTCGTATATGATTGTTTTAACTCTTTGATTTGGTGATGTTTTTGGTTGATTTTGATGTGTGTTTGATGCGTTAAAACCCCATGGAAATGTGTTTTCGATTGGTTAATTTGCTACAATAAGTTATGTATGTTTTGTGGGGGATTTGTGGCTTGGTTCTGGCTGATTTCCGTAAGTGATTTTGCAGTTTTCGGTATGTCCTAACATGTGTCCGAACATTGAAGTTCGGACATCATACGCCGGAGGATTTTCTGACTCTCGAATTAGGTCCGAACATGGAAGGTCGGACGCATGTTCGGACCGGCCTTTGTTTTAGCATAACTTCTTCGTTTGAGCTCCGTTTTGAGTGCCGTTTGCGGCGTTGGATTCCTCTTTTCGAGTACTATCTGATATAATATGTTTTAGCACATGTATATGTGTACTTTAATTTGAAAGTCTTAGATAAGCCTTTGAACTTTGATTTGCTCTGAAAGAGTGTTTGAGCTTCAACGCTTCTGTTTAGTTTTCGTGTTTGCTAGTCAGTATATGACCTTTGTTTTGATAAGGATTATGATCCGTTTGATGTGCTTCGTCCCTCCGCTCTGTTCTGTTAAAGGCTTCTTCTTCGTTTGTAAAGCTTCTGTTTTGGGACCTAGATGTTTAGCTTCTGAGCCTTGGATAGTCGGGTCTGGCTGTCCGTAGCATGCTGCGCAGGAATTCCTTCTGTTATTCCCTCTGGTTCCCTTCTGTTCTATCTCTCAGGGTCCCTTGGATGTTTAGTGACCGACGGGTCCATAGCTGTCTCTACGGCTTCTGTTTGTGATCTTCGGATCCATAGGACGTTATGTGAGTCCTTCTGATGTGTCAGCTGGTGTCTAGTGTCCCACCTCTGTTTTGATTGAGCTTCTGTTATGAACTTCTGAGTTTGTGGTTTGCTTTGTTCTGATTTAAGACTTCTGTTCGGTTTGCTCAGTTCCTGCTTCTTTGCTCTGATTTGACAAACTTCTATTTCGGTTCTGGCTTGTCACTCCTCTGATTTGAGAAAACTTCATTCTCTATCTGATTTATGTTACAACTTCCAGTCTGATTTGCTAAGCTTATGTATTATATAAGATTATGTTCAGTATATGTTTTGAGCATGCTCAGCTGATGAAGTTTATCACCTGCTGAGCTATAGTTTGGCTCACCCCTATTTCCGTCTGATTTGCAGGTTTAAGTTTCCTTTGAAGACTCCGCTCTGCTTTCTGCATCGTCCTTCGCTTTGTATTTGTAGTTGTGGCTTAAGGCCCTTTGTAATTTGATTATGTGACGTAATGTAGTTTGGCTTCTGTATGTAATGTCAGATAGACCTTGTAATCTATTTTCAGTTAATAAAAGTGTTCTTTGTTTTGTTTTGGGTATCGTATGTTAGAGCCTTGCGTTATTAGGTAATAGATACGCGGCGTGTAACGTCCCTAACTCCTAGGGTGGTGGTTGGGTCGTTACATTTAGTGGTATCAGAGCCAGGTTTGGCTTCTTTGGGTTTGTGGGTGTCTGCATGCCTACGCTTCCGTGTCCTTGCCTGTTATGTGTTGTGTGCTGCCTACTGCGTGATTTGACTGCTGTTTGTTGTATGATTTGATTGTTTCTTGGAGTCTATTGAGTGCGTCTGCTCTGTGGTTGTCCACTAACAGAGTAGCGCAACGGAAGCGTAGTGTCTGATTGTCTGTGTGCTTTTTGTGCTTGGGTCTGAATCCGAGGGAGTCGGGTCATTTGGAAAAGGGTGACCGAATGCAAGTTCTCGTTTGTTAGAGTTGTGTGCTTCAGATGTGTGCTGGTGACGTGGGTTTGTGTTGTGTTCTGGGACGTGAGTTAGTGCGTTGTGATCGGGCTGTGAGATGTGTGTGAGATCAGATGAGTTTGGCTAAGGTGATGAGTGGTGATGTGGGTTCAGGGTGTCTTAGTTAGGTGCTCTGACTAGGCGGTGTGCTTTAGCCGGTGTTGAATGTGCAATGAGTATGGGCTACGAGTTGAGTAAGGTGATGCGTTGTGATGTAAGTTCGGGTGTGCGCTTGGTCTATATGCTCTGTGTTTAGGTGTGGGTTTGGATTACGAGGTCTGAGTTGAGTGATGGGTGTCTAGAGTGCTTCAGCGTGTGTTTTAGAGTGTAGTTGTGCCTTAGTTCTGAGTGGGTTGTGGTGTGAGCTTAGCCTGTGAAGTTCTGCGTTTGGGTAAGAATCTTAGCTGAGTGTTTTGAGTTGTGTGATGGGAGCAAATGGGTGCTTCAGTGTGTGTTTCAGAGGGTGTGTTGAGCTTTCGTTCTAAGTGGCTTGAGGTGTGGGTTAGAGAGATTTGTTTGGTTGGTCCTTTGTAGAAGGACATCTTCTGAGAGAGTTGAGCATTCATTCTGTGTCTCTAGGCTGAGCTTTAGTAATCTTCAGTTATGTTCCTTCAGTTTGTCAGTCAGCAGCTGGTGTGACTACTGCCCTAATCCCTTAAGCTTTGCCTTCTGTGATCTTGTGTTTCGCTCATTCTGATAGTGAATCTGCCAGTAAGGTTGTGTGTTAGCTCGAGCGGGGTGGAGCTTTTGAGATGAGTGGTCATCTTTTCTGTGCTTCTTGAACTTTTGTGCTTAGCCTTCAGTAATCATCTGTTTCGCTTCTTTTGTCAGTGAGCCAGCCAGTAAACTCTGAGTGCTAGCTATTTGGGTTAGAGCCTCTAAAATGAGTGAGTGTTTTCTTCCTGCGCCTTTAGGCTAATCTTCTGTTAAGTTCCTCTGTTAGCCTGTCAGTAGTGAGTTTCGGTGTTGTGCATATTCTTCGAGTTTAACCGTCTGTAACTATTTGATTTGCTCCTTCTGTTAGTGAATCAATCTGAGAGGTCTGTGTGATAGCTGGTGCAAAGTTAGAGTTTCTGGAAGTGTGAGGGTTCTTTCCATGCCTTGGTGTTGAGCTTTTTAGTAATTCCCATTTTGGTTCCTTCTATCTGTGAGACAGTCAGTGATTTGGTGTGCTGGCCCGTGTAGATAGAGCTCTGAGATTGTGAGTGTTCCTTCGGTGCCCTAAGGTTAAGTGGTTAGGTAATCTTTTGCTTTGTTCCTTCTATTAGTAAGTTTGCTAGTATGTTTTGAAGGATGGATCTTTGTATGCGAGTTTCTAAGGTGTGTGAGTGCTTCTCTGTGTGCTTCGACACTAAGCGTTGGAGACCTTCTAGTGTGCTCTTCTGTCAGTCAGTTAGTAGTGAGATGATAATGTTCCAGTTCCTTCAGGCCTAGCCTTCAGTAACTTTCTGCTTCGTTCTTTTGTTAGCGTTTGAGCCAGTAGGTTCGGTGTGTTAGCATGGGTATGATTAGCGATGTGGAGGGTGTTTCCTGTGCCTTAGACTGAGATTGTGGGGATCTTCTGTATGTTCCAAGTCTGTTAGTCAGTGGTGAGTCTGGGTGTGGCTCTTGTGCTTTCAGGTTAGTTCTTAGTTACCTTTGCTTCGTTCCTTCGGTCAGCAAGTCAGTTGTCAAGTTGAAGTGTTAGCTCTGTGAGATGTAAGTGTTTCCTTCTGTGCTCTAAATTTTGCACCAGTAATATTCTGCATGTCCTTCTGTCAGACTATCAGTTGTGAATCTTGTTCTGAGTGTCAACTTCCTGTGTGGTTGACCTTTCGATCTGTGAGTTTCTTTTTTTGCGTGCCTTAGTGATTGTAGTATTCTTGCACTTAGTGCGTCTGTTCGTATTCCGGGTTTCGTCAAATTTCGAGGACGAAATTCTTTTTAAGGGGGGTATAATGTTATGCCCCAGTTTTTTTTTCTTTTATTTCATCCTGCTTCTATTTTGTTTCGGTTTTGCAAAGGGAGACTAATCATTTTTAATCTTGAGTTGATTCGTCTATGATTTATTCCGGTCTTTAGTATTCATTTTGAGAAAGGAGATTTACATTGTTCTTTTCTTCCTTTCGTTACTTAATTATTAGTAAGAGAGGATAGTTATTAATAACTTTTTATTCCTTTTTGTTATTTATTCTTTGGTTAGTAAAGACTACTATCTTCCTTTTCCTTCTTTTTACGTTATGCTATTATTCATAAAGGAAGGAAATTCCAAATCTAATTTAATTTCCTCTCTCCTTCTTCCCTGACGACATTTCACGTCAGTTTCTTCTCACCCAAAGAAGAAACTTCCGCTCTGCAAAGTTTTCCTCTTCCTCTTCCTCAATTCCTCTCTTCTTCACAATTTCTTCCATCCTGCAAATTATTCGTCTGGTGGCTAAGTTCATCATCGAGGATTCCAACCGTAGAGTCGGGAGTGTGCGTTGCTGTTCGTCAGTCCGAGTTCCTTGCTTCTCCCTCGGTGTTGGTCCTTTTCGATTTGTGCGAGTTGTGTATGTGATTTCGTGATGGAATTCGAGTAGAGATTGTTGTCGGGTCCGCAGAGATGGCTTTGCGTCGGATGTGAGGTAGGTGGTGAATGGATTCGGTTGTGTGTGTTCGTCCATGGGGATTTCCGATTTTGTTTGTTCTTCGTATATGATTGTTTTAACTCTTTGATTTGGTGATGTTTTTGGTTGATTTTGATGTGCGTTTGATGCGTTAAAACCCCATGGAAATGTGTTTTCGATTGGTTAATTTGCTACAATAAGTTATGTATGTTTTGTGGGGGATTTGTGGCTTGGTTCTGGCTGATTTCCGTAAGTGATTTGCAGTTTTCGGTATGTCCTAACATGTGTCCGAACATTGAAGTTCGGACATCATACGCCGGAGGATTTTCTGACTCTCGAATTAGGTCCGAACATGGAAGGTCGGACGCATGTTCGGACCGGCCTTTGTTTTAGCATAACTTCTTCGTTTGAGCTCCGTTTTGAGTGCCGTTTGCGGCGTTGGATTCCTCTTTTCGAGTACTATCTGATCTAATATGTTTTAGCACATGTATATGTGTACTTTAATTTGAAAGTCTTAGATAAGCCTTTGAACTTTGATTTGCTCTGAAAGAGTGTTTGAGCTTCAACGCTTCTGTTTAGTTTTCGTGTTTGCTAGTCAGTATATGACCTTTGTTTGATAAGGATTATGATCCGTTTGATGTGCTTCGTCCCTCCGCTCTGTTCTGTTAAAGGCTTCTGCTTCGTTTTGTAAAGCTTCTGTTTTGGGACCTAGATGTTTAGCTTCTGAGCCTTGGATAGTCGGGTCTGGCTGTCCCGTAGCATGCTGCGCAGGAATTCCTTCTGTTATTCCCTCTGGTTCCCTTCTGTTCTATCTCTCAGGGTCCCTTGGATGTTTAGTGACCGACGGGTCCATAGCTGTCTCTACGGCTTCTGTTGTGGGATCTTCGGATCATAGGACGTTATGTGAGTCCTTCTGATGTGTCAGCTGGTGTCTAGTGTCCCACCTCTGTTTTTGATTGAGCTTCTGTTATGAACTTCTGAGTTTGTGGTTTGCTTTGTTCTGATTTAAGACTTCTGTTCGGTTTGCTCAGTTCCTGCTTCTTTGCTCTGATTTGACAAACTTCTATTTCGGTTCTGGCTTGTCACTCCTCTGATTTGAGAAAGCTTCATTCTCTATCTGATTTATGTTACAACTTCCAGTCTGATTTGCTAAGCTTATGTATTAATATAAGATTATGTTCAGTATATGTTTTGAGCATGCTCAGCTGATGAAGTTTATCACCTGCTGAGCTATAGTTTGGCTCACCCCTATTTCCGTCTGATTTGCAGGTTTAAGTTTCCTTTGAAGACTCCGCTCTGCTTTCTGCATCGTACTTCGCTTTGTATTTGTAGTTGTGGCTTAAGGCCCTTTGTAATTTGATTATGTGACGTAATGTAGTTTGGCTTCTGTATGTAATGTCAGATAGACCTTGTAATCTATTTTCAGTTAATAAAAGTGTTCTTTGTTTTGTTTTGGGTATCGTATGTTAGAGCCTTGCGTTATTAGGTAATAGATACGGCGTGTAACGTCCCTAACTCCTAGGGTGGTGGTTGGGGTCGGTACATTTTCCTTACGTTATAACGGGTTTGATATCCCCTTCGGTGATGAATGGTATTTCTTGCTACCTTATGTGATCACCCTGTGTGTTTGTGGTAGTTGTCCTGGGAATTCCATCCCGTTCATTGAACGCTGATGCATTAATGTTAGGCATTTGCCTTACAGTGTTTAGACTGGGTATTCCTTCCAGTTATCATGCTTTACTTCGAGACATATCCAATGTCTTGTTCCGTTATTAGTGCTTCTCGCACTTTTAACTCTTAATGGTTCTCCTGGAGTGAGTTTCTGACTCCTTAGCTTGTAAGCTTATCTGAGTTCCCTTTTTGCTCGTTTGAGGTATCCAACTGTTGTGGTTTGAATTACTTATGGTCCGTAGAACGGAGTTGACAACTTCCCGTGTTTCGTGCACTACATGTATACATACGTGGGGTACCTTGTTGGTACGTTACCACTTACCTGACTATTTGTCGGGCCCGCAAGCTCCTTCGGAGTGCGGTCGTCCCACATCCCTTAATTGGGTACACTCGTAGTGCTCGTCACACGCCTAAGTGAAGTATTCTATTGTCAACTCTTCTTGTATCATTCTATTATACTCACCGAAATTCCGTCGGTTTGGTTTTAAATATCCAAGGTTTAAAAGAAAGATTTGTGGTTTTGAAAGAAAAATTTGAGTTTGGAAATAACAGTTCGGTGTGAAAAGAAATTCTTCATGGCATTGCCATGTCTGAGGTCTTGTCCAAGTCCAGCTCCTCGCTGACTGGTATGTTCTTAGTACAATGGTCAGGCCGTTAGCCTTTCCAAGGTTTCGTTATATAAAATCCTTAGGATTTGTGATCCTACATTTGCTCCATTCATCATAGCGGTACTTTAGTAGGTAATTACGGGTTGTTAAAGGCAGTCCAACCATCTTGTAGTTGCTGCACTTGCCCTGGGCAAGTGCGCGGGTAGGTTGTTTTTCGGTTAACGTATACTGGTTACGGTATCGTTTCCATCCATATTTGGTGGTCTTATTAGATCTTCCTTTGGTCTTTTAATCTTGGTGATCAATCTCCTGGGTTGTTTCTTAGTGTACTTGACATGCTTGTCGTCAATTCGGGTGTCTCACACCTTCACTATGGTTAACGAGACTCGACTTATCCTTAGGAACCACGTTGTAGTCCTATAGGTGTACGTTCTATGAATACTTTCATTGTTATCTGAACTTTGTTGTTCGGTTACTACGGCCTCTTGGCATGTAGGTTTGGCATTAGTTCAACCTCGACTAATTCCTTAGTCGGTTTGTATAATGTTGTTGGTACTATCAAACATTACAGTCCGTAGACTCTCTTGTCTCGGGCTTGTTACTCCAACTTTCTCGCTTCATCGCGCGGTTGTGCTCCTCTTCTTACTGGCTACTCATGGTTCTCGCGACTGCGAAGCATGTCGCCCCATGGTGCCATAAATTCCAATATCCTTGTGTTTAGGATCTTCATTTCTCCGCTATTAAGTGCGGTCCTTGTCATTCAACGGGAACCGTCTTCGGGACTTCCAGTCCTTGGACTCTACCGTTTGACAGGTTCCTTTCTAATAAGGTTTGTTCTTGCAACTACCAAATCGGGTTTTACCCGAGTGTGAGAGGTCTTTCCATCTCTCTGGCGTTCCTGTCCCAACTTTACAACGGGGGACGCGGAGGGCGGGTATGGTTACTGTAGGTATCCAGATCACACTGGAAGTTCCTATCTAGACGCTAACACTCAACCCTTAGCCCTAAGTCTCTAATTCCTAACTCGGAATTTTCCTAAACTCGGTATTTCATCCATCAGAGCGAAGTATCGCTCTGATACCACTTTTTGTAACACCCCTACCACTAATACCGTCATTACCATACAATACTTACCTTCGCAGCGGATATTACTTACTAAACGGCGGGTATACAATGCCGTTAGTCATCCACGTGACTAACAAGGCGAGTTACAATCCTACATACTATCGGTCTGATGAATTTGAACATACCGAGTACTCTACACAATACATTACTTTCCCTTGCGTACTCAGCCATAATTCAAATACAACTCTAGTACAATACCATACCGAGTCTACTACAATCCTTAACTTACCGATACAGTTTGGACTTCCCAAATTCGCAATCCAGTACAAATACAATCCCCTTTTTACAACTACCCATGCTTACGTAGCAGTCCCCGTTCTACTCTCTCGAACGGTGGTCAGCTTCGAATACCTGCACACTAAAAAAGTTCCCCCTAGGGGGTCAGCTTACGCTGCATATGAAATTCGCATATACCGCGTGCTAAATGCGGTACGCCGACTACTTTTGGTCGGATATACATGGAGTTCATTTTACATGCATACATACATACTCATACTACAACAATACAATCAACAATACCTACTTACACATACAAGGTTAAATACTTACTAAGGAATACAATTCGATAGTCAACCATTCGTGCTAGTTATTTATTCGTTACTCTTTCATTGCGTTACTCACCTTTGTTCGTACTGTGTTCGATATTCGCTACTCTACTCATACTCACTCCTTACTCTTGCATACTCGTCACTCCATGTTCAATACCTTACTCGCACATGATCCTTACTCCATAGTCGTTACTATACTTGTGCATACTCACTACTCAATACTCCATGCTTACTCATACGTACTCAATACTTACTACTTTGGCCTCTGGGCGGAGTCATACACAAGACTCGCCACCGGACCTACAATACGAGGGCTAAACGCATAGCTCCTCAAATACTCAAATGTCCGTTTTTACCGGACTACTCAAATTCCCAACACCCTTCTCTCAGAGTATATTCAATCTCATGGATTAGCCTAGAAGTATCTCTCTTGATAGCCTCCACCAGCTTAGGGAATTACCACCGTCTAGTATCCTCAGATTTAAGGGTTTCCCCAACGTATCGAATACTCTCATGTTCGGGACATACTTACAACAGTCGGGTCCTCTCATAATGGGTCGACTAAGTGCTAAGGGGTTTGGAGATCCCTCATCTTTCTTTACTGCTCTCATGGTTCATGTCTTGCACCAAGATTAATTCCTCTAATAGAGGTTACTTATATACTTCCACTACTTATTATTTGTGGATTATTCATTTCGGTTCTCCTACCATTATCGGAAGGTTATTACTCCCGTACACTCTCTCACATTCTAGTGAGTTCATTGGTTTGCGTTATCGTTTATTGATCCGTTAGTTTGGAGCGTTGCTACTGTTCCATTAGTTTACAACATGACTCTTACTACGAGTCGCTACGCAACAAGACTCATCTATGAGTCGGTCTACGCACTAAGTGAAGCCACACAATCCATCAAGAAGGGTTAGCTCATACAACATACAACAAGACATACAATGATAGACAATAAACCGTTTTCATGCTTTAGTCTTGA
This sequence comes from Limonium bicolor, assembly GCA_023374045.1. Taxonomy (NCBI): domain Eukaryota; kingdom Viridiplantae; phylum Streptophyta; class Magnoliopsida; order Caryophyllales; family Plumbaginaceae; genus Limonium; species Limonium bicolor. Next base: position 77,908,086 of record CM041777.1, on the reverse strand, counting down.
TTAGCCGGCATACAGCACACAAATCAACGTAACTCGGTTAGCATACGGGGCATGAGAAAATCATACCTTTCATCGGAGTTAGCTTTACCATGTGTTCCCTCGTTCCTTGGTTCACACTTGTTCCACTGATAATGTTCCAACATTATTATCAATACCATACTCTTACGTTACACAAGTAATTACTACTCCCGTACTTACCCCGTAATCCCGGTATACTTAATGTTCTCATACTCTCAACCTACTTATTTACTTTTCATACTTGTTTTCCTGCTCGCATACTTACTTTCTTACCATTGGTGTCACATTAATGGTATATTACTAAAGTCCTTTGTATATGTACATATCCCTATATATACATACATATGATTACTATGTTATTTTATTTATATATTTTTTTATATAAATTAGGGCCGACCGACCCACCGACCGACCAAGCCCTTGGGTCGGTCCATTCCAGTAAGTTTCCGTCCTCTGAAATTGTCCGTCCGACCCAGAAGACTGAACCCAACTGTTCTAACCGACCCATACGCCTCTGAGTCGGTCCATTACCGAAAGATTCAGTCCCGTTGTCTAAGCTCCGACCAACCCACCGACCGACCCAACCTATGGGTCGGTCGAAGTCAGAAACTTCGACAAACGAGAATTCAAGTCCGACCGACCCACGACCGACTCACGGCTCCTGGGTCGGTCCGTTCCAATACTTTTATTTTTCATTGCTTAAGCCCCGACTGACCCACCGACCGATCCAGCCTCTGGGTCGGTCGGTAGAAGAACATTGCTACAGACCCTGTTTTCCATTCCTTTCTTACCCATTTCTTCCCCAATCTTCCTACATACGTCCTAACATGATTTAGTGCCATTTAGGCTTCCTAAAATACCTTAATTCATCTTCCAAATCCATTACTAAATCCATCAATCACTTACACAATCTTCCTCACTTATTTTCCAACACATGTAACAGTTTTCTGTTACACTTATGCTACAGATTTTAAAACTCAATTCTCTCATCCAATACTTCCTCAACCAATGCCATTCCTAGCATCCTAAATACCTTTCCAAGCAAACACAATACCTATACCCAAGTCCAACATTCATTTTACTAAGTCTTGTACTCTAATTCTTCCTAATTCCTCCAATGAAATCCAATACCTCTTGCTACAGATTTTATGCTCTTTTATTCACATACTACTACCACCATTCCATCGTCATTAACCATCTCCACTATCCCCAATACATGCCTTGGTTCTCCCATTCACCAAGTCATTCTTAATACCCAATTCCTACTAAAATTTCGCCATAGTTCACCTACTTTCCTTACTTATCCACACATATCCTTTCTCATCAAATTCATCCCTATTCTAGCCAAACCACAAGGGTTCCACCAGCACACATACAAAATCTTAGTACACCAATACTTCCTCAATTACAATGTCAACACATCCTTACTTCCTCAATCCACCATACTAATACACATGTACCATATATTTGGCTCTAAGGCCTACAATCCAAATTTTTGCTCACACACACTCAAACATCCACAACTACAATACTAGTACAATAGTTTAGGTTCTTTTATTTGTTTACCCATTCCCATTACACTAATGCATTAAATTAAGCATTGAGAAGGAGCTCTTACCTTGAGCTTTTGATTCCTTCATTTCTTTTCCATTTCTCCTCTTCCTCTCTTTCTTGTCCAAATCGGTTTTGTGGGGAATGGAGTTACCAAACTCCATCCCAACACCCAAGAAACACAAAAATGCATTTTAATTATCCTTCTAAACCCTTAGAGAATTCTAATTCATAAAAAGGGCTTAGAGCACAAGTTAGGGTTTTACCTTTGGAGATTTTTTAGAGGGATTCTCACCCTTGAATCCAGAAAAGAGTTACTCCACCATTGGAGGGTTGAAACCATGATCCAAAGCAAGAGAAACACAAGGCATTACAAAGGGGCAAAATCGGCCACTATAGAGAGTGAAGAAAAATAGATTTTTCTTGAAACTTTTTACCTTAGGAGGAAGAGGAGACTCCAAGCTTCGATTTGGTACCATTTCTTCTTCAAATGGGAAAAGACCATGAAGATGAAGTTCTTCCTTTTCGAATTTTGAAAAGATAGAATTGTAGAGAATGTTGAGGGGAGTTCAAATATGTAATTTGTTTTGCATTTGGAGCTCACATGGAGGTGGTGCTTGGAGAAGATGACGGAGTAGCCATGGGAGGAGGAAGAAATCGGCAGCTACCAGAGGGGAGAACAAAAATGATGGAGGAAGAAGAAAGAGAGGAAAGAGAAGGAAGAAAAGAGAAATGAGAGAGGAGAGAGAGGGTGGGGTTGCTTTTCTACTTTTCTTTCTTTCTTTCCTTTATTTCTTTCTAGCTTTTTAGGTATGTGAGAGGGCTGTCTCACAATTAAAAACTGGCCCACATAACTGTTACAGGCTGGAGCGTTTTTCGTCTTTTACAGAAAACAAGTTATTTTACCCGGTTTAGGTACTATTCACTGACCGGGCCCGTTTCCAGAATTTTCTCGTTTCTTTAATTTTTTATTGGTTATTAAGCTTCCACAAATGCTTAATTATTGTTATTTATTGATTTATAATTTTTACGGGTTCGTTTGACCACTTAAAATCACGTTTCCGGGTTTTCTCAAAAAACGTGCGCTAAAGCTCTATTAGTGTTTTAATACCTTATTTGGATCCATTTTCTTCGGGAATCATTCCTGTATACTAATTAGGCATGAATAAGACATTGGAATCCTTATAATACTCTAACCGAGGTCTCGTACCTCCTATGGTTATTTAACGCTTATTCTAGCGTTTTCCGCTTTCCAAGCGTTTTCTCATTTCTTTTGGATTTATTTTCTTTACCAAAATTACTTAGGCACTATTAGGCCCTTTAATACCATATTAAAATAATTTAATCACCGTATTTAAGTTCAGGGTATTTCAAAATTAGTGATGTTAATGCTTATATAAACAGGGATGTGAAAGCTGATTTTGTGGGCTGAGTGATGCTTTGGAAATGCTACGAAATGTAGGGAGGTGCTGCCAAAATTTGCTTAGAAACAATGGTAATTGTGAGAGAAACACCTAGGAGTAACTAGGTACATTTGAGGAGAAATGGAGAGGTTAAACACTTAGAGATTTGATGAGGAAGAGAATTGCATTGGGATAGATCTAGAAATGGAAATAATGCAAGCTTGAAGTGCTGGAAAGGACATTATTTGAATGGTAAGGAGGGAGCTAAAATCTGCCACATAGGAAGAGCTGGAAATGCTTAGTGTGCAAGTGTTGAAATGGGAATGGAAAATTGTGATTTTGAGTGAAAATTTGAGTAAGGGTATTACCCATGATTTAAAGAGTTTTAGAGCATGTTTAAAGGTGCTTAAACATGTGGATAACTTGTGTAAAGATTAGGGAAAGATTAAGGGTGGTTTAAGGATTGATTAGGGGCTGAAAAATAATGTATGCTGCAGGTTTGAGCAGGGTCTGGGACCTAGTCCATGGACAAAGTCCCGGACCACCCCCTAAAATGATGCCGAGAGTTTACCCTGCACTAGGTCCGGGACTTGGGGTAGGGACAAGGTCCCGGACCACCCCATGAAAATCAGCCGAGAGTTTGGCAATGTATTGGTCCGGGACTTTAGGTAGGGACCAAGTCCCGGACCACCCCCAGAAACCTACGGAGAGCATTTTAAAGGTTGTAAATGATGGGGGTTTGAATGTTAATGATGTTATATGATGTTTAGGCCTTGTTTGGTGACATGTGAAGGCCCTAGAAGTGTAAGAAAGTGTTAGAAGTGAGTGATAAGTAAGAACTCAAACTAACAAAAGTAAAACCGAGATAACGGGATAATGGGGTAAGTACGGGAGTAACATTTAATTATGTACCGTATGAGTTAAGCATTAATAATAATGTTTGGAACATTATCAGAGGATTGTGTGTGAACCGAGCATGGTGAGATGACACGGTAAAAGTAAAAACCCCGGTGAAAGGTATGATTTTCTCATACTCCGCGTACTTACCAAGTTACGTTGATTTGTGTGTTTGTGTGCCGGCTTAATCCCTTGTTGATTATGTATGCCTTGTTGTATGTTGTATGAGCTAACATACTTGTATGCCGGTGGGGTCTAACATAATGCATAGGCCGACTCATAGTGAGTATTGATTGACTAGAAACCCATAGATCGGGTAGTCTCATAAACAATGGAATTATGCAAACACACACAAGCTATCGATTAAAGTATAACGATAACGCAAACATATGAACTCCATGGAATGCGAGGAGATGTACGGGTTGAGTAATTACCCGATAACGGTTAGGAAACCATATTGAAGCAATCCACAAAATACATAAGAATGGGGAGATAAATGAACCTCCATCGAGAGGATTGAAGTAAGTCCAATGTTGTAAATTTATAAGAGCGGTAAAAGAGACCTAAGGGATTAGCAACTCCCTTGAGACATGGTCGATCTCCTATAAGATGAATTTACCCGGTATAAGAAAATAACCGTAAATGTAAGCATTTGAAATCTATGGGTATACCTTGGAAACTAAGATTTCCCAAATTTAGGTAATGTTCCCTAATCATTAGGAACATCGAGAGATGCTGATAGTGCTAGACTAATATGCCTAAATATATTACAACACCGAGAGAGGAGTGTATGGGAATGTGAGTAGTCCGAGAGTAGTCGGACCTATGCGAAAGTAGTAGGAACTAAGAGTGAGTTCCGAGAGCTAGTAAAACTAAGCTCGGAAGCCATGAGTATTGGCTTAAGCATGTATTAAGAGAAACAAGCGAGAAGAGCGTAGGAGACCTGTAGTGTCTCGAGAACTACGTGAGCTTGAGTATTAGTAACCCAAGAGTGTGGGTGAGATGAGTATAAGTAACCCAAGAGTGTGGGTGAGATAAGTATAAGAATGATTAACCCGAGAGAACGGGTGAGAACAAGGGTATATAACCCGAGAGAATGGGTGAGAATAAGATTAAGTAACCGAGTGTACGGGTGAGTTATTGACTAAATAACCAAGGCATGGTGATGTATAACCTTCAAGGCCTAAGAGAAACTTAACACAACTAACAACGTTGTTATGTTAGTTAAGGATTATATTTCATGGGTGAATGTGAATCCTTGTGTAGTATACATATGTAATGTATTGTTATGTAGCATGTTGATTGAATTAAAATGAATCTCATGCTCTTGACAAAAGTAGTCGGCGTGCCCTGGTTAGTGCTCAGTGTATGCGAATTTCATATGCAGCTTTAAGCTGAGCCCCTAGGGGCATCGTTTTTATTCGCAGGTACACTGAAGACGAAACCGTACGAGAGTAGGACGGGGTCGGTGGTAGCATGGGTAATTAGATTGTAATTACTTATGTATTTGAATGAGGTGTAAGACCGAATATGTTATCGGCATCCGTATATTGTAGGCTCGGTACAGTAAAGAAATGAATTGAGTATTGTATTAGTATCGAGGAATCGGATGTTCTAGTCCATCAGTCCGTTACTGTATGTGAGATAGGCCTGGTTTGCCATATGGGTGGCTAACGGCGTTGTACCACCCTTCGTTGTAATAGAGATCCGCTGCGTGAGTAAGGGTAATTTGTGACTGTTTTGGAGGTAATGACGTGTTTAACGGTTGGGGTGTTACATTGCGGGCCTGACAGACCCTTTTGTGGGTTAGTCAGGTAAGTGGTAACGTACCAATATGGTACCCCACGTATGTATACATGTAGTGTACGAAACACGGGAAGTAGTCAGCTCCGTTCTACGGACCATAAGATAATCTCAAATGAAATAGTTGGACACCTTGAATGATTGAAAACCCCAGATTAGCTTACAAGCTAAAGGAGTCAAGAAATTACTTTGGGAGGACGATTAAGAGTTAAGAAGTGCGAAGAGCACTAACAATGACTAAAGACATTGGAGATGTCTCAAGACTTCAAACAAAAGCATGAAATAGCCGGAATGGATACCCGGTCTAAAAACACTATAAGGCAAGGCCTATCGAGAACACACAAATGTTCAAAGAACAAAGTGAAATACACAAGTGATCATCTAAGGTACCGGAGGGTACCGATCACCACCAAAGGAAATACCAAACCGATTAAAACCTTAAGGGAAGCATACATAGTCTACCCTAAGAATGGGAGACGTTATAACCCTAAATGGGACAATTTGGAATCCAGAACCGTAATGCGAAGTAAATTAAATATTCTCATAAATGTTAGCCAAAGGTAATGGCATAACTGAGTAACACCCTGGAGCAATCCTTGAAGGGTGTATAACAATGTCGTGATGAAGACAAAAGAATTTCAACGAACACTCGGTTAGAACACCGAAGGGATCCCACTTATCAGGGGATACCCTAAATTTGTAAATGATACCGATCAATACCAAGATACTTAAAGGGGCATCCAACGAACGGAAGCGTGATGCAATGATCCTTACCATGGAGCCCAGTGTTACCTTCAAACCAATTCACGGTATAAGAGAAGCAATACTTGTACACAGCCTAAGACGAGCAAAGCTCTAGGCAACATGGCCAGTGAGCCACAAACCCATTACAATACATAAATCCAACGGTTGCAAAACCGGTTATGAATCATAGGAAAAGTTACCAAGAACGGAACCAGTAAGATTGGTTTATAACCAACGAGCAGGGACAACCCTCGTTAATGTGAGACCGCGAGAGTGGTGAACACATAAATTCCAAGAAGGGAATACTATCAACAAATCTCTGATAATACACCTCTTTCGGAACTACTAAGGTAGTGAAGCTTGAGCTTACAGATATTGCCAAGCAAACTAGAAATATGCTATCATAGCAACTGTTGGGAACCGAGAAGTAATCGGTTAAGAAGAATATGTGGAGTATGAACCTAAAGTGTAAAAACCAATAACGCTCAAGGAGCTCATAGATATAAAAGAATGTCAGGTACTATAATCAGCCAAGTAAATGGCGAACCATTGTCTAATGGTAGAAATACATGAGCGGAAGCTAATGAGATAGCGGATGCCATGGAAACCAAGGTCGTAAGCAAACATGAAGATGGTGCGCACCAAGCAACCAATATATGTGAATAAATCACAAGGTTATGGAATTAATGAGTAAAGATGGTAGACCGACCGAGAAATAAGGAAACAATATTCATTCCTAATGCAATCTCACAAGAGATTTACTACCTAGGGGTTTCCGCCTCTGCACTCTGTAGGAGTGAGTGTTTTGGTATTGCGCTTGTGCAGTAATGATCGAGTGGGATAGCTAGGAAGTTGGGAAAATGACAACTGTGGTAAAAGGTAGAAGGAAACGTACGAAGTCATAAGGGCCGAAACATAGAAAATGCAAGGTCATAATTTAGAAGCGACTAACAACAAAGGAAGCACTACAACTAAGTAGCAACTCAACCTCAACCAACAATATGTCGGGAGAACCAAGTGAATAAGCACTCAAGTACACAATAGTATGTACATGGATTCCAGAGAGCTGGATAGAAAACCTATAACTCATTGAGTTCACGCACGGTAAACAAATACCACGCATGATTGATGAACCTTATTCACAAGATAAAAAGGGATAAAAGGGTGATGTATAACACATTAGAGATAACGAGAAGGGCGATCAAACCCAAGTTATCAGGGTCGCGCAGTAGAAGCTAGTGGGCCCAAATTCTAAGGTTTAATAAACTTAATGATAAATGGCTAATTACCAATGCCTTGAAGCCTCTAAGGCTAGAACCGAAACCGGTTAAGAGTTAAACAAACTCCGATGTGAATTCTTGGTGTAGGGACTAACCAACGATATGGTTAAGACCCTTTGACCAGAATACATTGTATAATAGACCGCATGGAAGTTAGAACACTCCATGACGGCTGAACGCCTTAGACCTATTTCCAATGTTGACACACGGTAGATTACGTGGGCGTAATCCCTTTTTAAGTGGGGTAGACCGAGAACCGCGAAGTGTATGTTTCACGTAATAAGTGTGTAAACTACAATGTGCATAGCGCAAAGGAATTTGTTTCGATGATTGGTACTTATGTTACATAAACATATGTATACCATTCATAAGGTAATTAAGGTTGATTGTGAGATTTGAAGTGGAAAGGAGTATTGATTGTGAGAGATTGAGGTGAATGGAGTGGAGAAACTCCATGGGGAATGAGAACCCCGATTGGTAATGATTTGGGAAATGAGTATGTCTGAGGAAATTGATGAGCACGTTGAGGAGTTTGATGAGTATAATCGGTACGAAACCGATGTTGAACCTAGTAGGAAGTGAGTTCCCTAGGTAATTTGAGTTGATTTGATATTTGTCAATAATTTGAGGATAGAAATTGATTTTATTTGTGAACAATTTGGGTATAGGAAAACTAATTGGAGACTAACTTTGAACTTCTTAGGTAAGTAGTTGGAAATAATTAAGTAACAATTGATGAGAAGGTTAATGGAGCAATAGTTGATGGTATGAGTAGTAATGAATAAATGAATTTTAGGAATTGGTAAATGTATGGTTATATGAGTATGACTAGAAAGATTAAGAAGATAGAAAATGGACATAATCAATTATTTGGTTGTTTGAAACTGATGTGGGAAGTCGAACTTGATCCTGATCAGATCAAGGGAAACCGAACACAAATTGGGGTGGAAAGATAGTTCAACACTAATGCTGATCACATCAGGGTCGAATGATTCTTGAAGCTCCCCTCAAGTGGTCATAAGAGTCACACATAGGATAGAAGTAAGGAATACAAATTGGAAATGGAGTTGCGTGTTTAGAAAGATTTCTAATTAGTAGTTGTGAAGGATTGCCCTTAGACTGGGGATTGAGAACTTGTTGGAAGTTATGCTGGAGAACGGTGGTAGTGTATCATATTGTTTATTCCAAGGGCAGCAGGACATAGAGGAGTCCTGTGTCTAGATAATCGGAGTGCCTGCGGGATTGTAATGTGTATTGCATTGTTTTGGGGATTGCTTTACGCTTTAATATGTATAAATTTTGTAATGTGGAACCAGATTGTTGAATGTAATGCGGATTGGAGTGAGTATGGTGTATTGGTATGGATTGGTATGTATAGACTTTGAGTAACGGATTTGGGGATTTATAAGGAGGAAGAATGTATGACTTTTGGTATTAGGCATATATGAAAGAGCAAGTATTGTAACCCTATAACCTTGAGCAACTTTGAGGACAAAGTTCTTAAGGGTGTAGATTGAAATACCCCGAACTTAAATATAGTGATTAATATTATTATAATCCACATTTAAGAGCCTAATAATGCTTAGGTAATATTTATGAGGAAAAATAAACCCAAAAGAAATGAAGAAACACTTAAAAAGTGAAAAACGCTAAATAAGCGTTAAATAACCTATAATGTAATGGTGGTGGTTATTACAAAAATAGCTACAAACTATAAGTTATGAGTTTTTGAATGCAAATATAATTTGCTAAGATAAAGGATTATATAATACAATGTATTATAATGGATGGTGGGAAAATAATACAATATAATAAATAATACAATATAATATAATAATGCATGCATACATGCAACTATAGGTTATGCACCTTAATTAAATGGTGGATAAGATTAAAGAAATATAATGAATTAAACTAAACAGTCGAAATATTTTGACATACGAGTTTTAGTAACAAAGCCGACCGGTTTAGAGAAACCCGTAACAATTAACTGTAGGAATCCAGGGATGATGTCGGGGTTACTTGTTATTCGGAAATACCGGATGTAGTTAGTCATGGAGACTGACTTATAGTTTTATTACCGTTTAGATCATACTTCAGACGAAGGCGCTTGACGAGCTAGGGGTCTACACTGCGCATCCTTGGTCTAAGGTGTACGGTATGTAAAGGGGTTTGATCCGAGTTGTCCTAAGGAAACTCCTTGGTCTCGGATTTGGTTGATATCACTTGTGTGTTAAGTGTTCTGGATACGTGTATGTGTGTTACTACATTAATTATTTGCACGAGCGTCCCACGGGACTAACACTACGTCAACTATATAAACATACATATACGTTATTTTGATGACAAGACGGTTACTTGATATAATACCATAGTATTAATATTAAGTGTATGGTAACCTAAGTAAAACACTTAGGAACGAGTCACGACATTGTCGGTCTCTAGAGCATGGATCTCGAACTTGAATATAACCTAGATCACTTCTAGGTATGCGTGAGACCCATTGGGCAGCTAACTTATAATTATTCTCCATAAGACTAAGAGCATATCTTAAACATTATAAGAGAGAGATGGTGTGAGTTGAGGTGAGGAATCCAGTGTAGTTTACGAACTACCTGGTTGCGCATTTGTGATCACTGAGGGGTTCCCGATCGGGTTCCGCTCCAGGTTTATACCCAACGAGCCCTATTTGGATCATGGGTCAGGTGGCTACGGCCTTTTATATGGATGCCTTACGAAGCAAAGTGAATAGTCAGGGGCCTCCGGACCTCTGGCGAAATGAGCACCTTTGTGTGTACGGGAGGACTACTGTCCATGGTGAGGTTATCGGGTTGTCTTAACATGACGCCCAACTGGTATTTAATTAACATGGTTTGGATGGATGGGGCCTTGAAGGCCAAATTAAATTAACAAAGGATGGTGTTCGCTACGGTGTTTATTCAAGATTATTATTCGATATGTTCGATATACATTTGTTGTTTGTGATATTAAATGAATGTTGGGTTGGATGGATGGTTAAGTGTTTATGGATGTTTGGATGGTTGATTATGCCTATTATGCATGTATATTACAGTATTGATTATAACTGTAAAATGGTAAAGCATGAAACCAATCTAGTAATAAGATGGTTAAAATGACTAAGTGACCATTAGGGTCCAGGCCCGGCATACTCAGCGTTTATCGCTGATACTACACTCATTGTATGTAGGTTGTCGATTATTGTCGAGCCGAAGTGCGGGAACAGGGAAGTTAGGGTTTACTTTAATTACTGCACGTGGAGTTTGTTTGTATAGCGATATCAGATTGGGATTGTATTATGGTACGGTTATGTACATTAGGGATTGGGTAGACGCTCACTTGTCGATGTTTATGAGTATGGACTTAGTATGATGTATAGGAGTTATCTCGTTATCACAACGGTTAGCAGTTTGTTTTGTTGATTGTTGGATTAGTTTTGGCTTCATTGCTCGCATGGGCGAGTAATGGCCAGTGACACCCGTGTGAGTATTGTTATTCTTATTAATTCTTCCGCTGTAAGACGTTTTATTTATTGCTACGGGAGAGATTATTACGTGTTTAAGGAGAGGGGTGTTACATGTGGCTTTGGGAATGTTTAGGAAACTTGAGTAAGGAAATATGGATTGTAATAATGCTTAAGGAGAAGTTATATTGGTGAAAAGGAATACTTTGGTTAGTTGAAGTCTTAGGCAAAATTGCTAGTTGGAAGTGTAAGGATTTAGTGCTAAGTGTTAAAAATTTAATGAGAATTTGAGTAAATGGTTAAGGAGATTGATCGTGGGAGGATTAAGAGGTTTGGTGGATGGTTTAAGAGTGTGTTAAAGTGCAAAAATGATGTTATAAGACATTAGGACACTTGTGGTGAGGTTTGGAGTGAATTAAACAATTAGAAATAAGTTTCTGGAGTCGACCAAACTTAGGACCGACCTTAGCAAGGTCGGTCGGGCTTAAATCTTGCACACGGGAATGTTTCTAGAATGGACCAACCTTGGGACCGACCTTGGCAAGGTCGGTCGGGGTAAAATTTTCAAATGGCAAAGTGTGCTGGTTCCGACCGACCTTGGGACCTACCTTGCAAGGTCGGTCGGCCCTTATAAAAAAAATATTCAAAAATTCAAATTTTAAGGATGTTAAGTGGTATTAGTGGTATGCCATTAAGAGGGCTATGAGGATTAGAATGACATGAATATAAGGACTTAAGGGATTAAGTTAAGTTAAGGATTTATGTGTTTAAGGTTGAGTTTATAAGAACTTAGTGGGTATAAGGTGAGGATCATTAATAGCTAAGTAAGTTAAGTAAGTTGGGTGGAGTTAAGTTAATTAATAACCTAAATTGGGTGAACGTTTTAGGACTTGAGAATTGGGAATCGGAAGGAGATTAGACAAACGACCGTCGACTGTGAACGGTATTGTTTTCTTGCAACCTGCTTGCTAACGAGGTGTCCCTCGGCTTGGGTGCTACTTGTTTACTTGCTAAGACTAAGACATGATAAAGCATGCAATCGGACTATTATCTTCTTGTGTGTTTTTGCCTTACACTAACGCACTCGACTTTGAGATAGTTACTAACAGTACTTAGTAACATTGAATGAGATAAGAAATTCACTCCCATATTTGTTGGTTGTTTAATACTCGAGAAAGGTTTAACTAACACAACATCTTTAAGACTTTCTTCTAACTGGAACTTGGGGGGAGTGAGGAATCTGGGGACAGACTCCGGTCATGCATGTTAAGGAAAAGAGGGTCGGTATCTGAATAAGATTCGACTTCCGCTTGAGGACTAGTCTTCGGACTTGTTGCCTAGAGTCGAATGTCGACTCAGCCACCTTGGGCTACAGTTCAAGGTGGGAGGCAGATTAAGATGGTGCGGTGGGATCACCTAAATCCCAGATTTAAGATAAGTTGTTTATTCAACCAATAGAGTTAATAGCTCATTGGCTAGGGTTACTTTTGACCCGACAAAAATAAACATTGAGATAAGATACAACCATTTCTATTTAAAGAACGGTTTGTATTTTGAGATTGAGGTAAGGATTAAGATTGAGGTAAGATAAGAATGGATTGAGATTAAGAGAAAACATAACTTGAGGAGTTTAATGATAAACTCACTTAATAAGGGAGCGCTTTTAAGACGCTCATTGTTTGTGGACTATGTTTGTTCATTATGGCTTGATGTTTATTTCACTTCTATTTATGTTGTGTATCTAATCAACTTCATGCTATCGACAATTAGTCGTCGTAGCCCCGTTAGCTTGGGGGCTATGAGAGAATCGTACCAGCAAAGGTGCTGACCCCCTCGGGGGCGACTGTTTACATTTTTCAGGTTAGCGCCATATGAAGACTCATCCTGAGAGTAGGGGCGGTTAGACCTAGGTCGGGTTTACTTTTGAGTACGGGATGTGCATGTGCACCCGTCTGTTAATATTAGAACTTGTGGAGAATTATATTGGTCATTGAGAAACTTGGAAACTCGGTTGGTATGCATTTTGGTTAGCCGGTTATAAGTATTAAAGTTTGGTTATTTTTGTGATTCAGACCGTAGCAAGATTCTGGTGTATATTAATTTCCGCTGCGATGTTACATAAGTGTTGTTAAGTTGGCGATAACAATTATTGGATTAAGACGGGGTGTTACAAGAGTGGTATCAGAGCGTAGTTACGCTCTGAATAGGGAAATACCGAACATGGATGACCACCGAGTTAGGATATGAGTTAGGGTATAAGTTACGGGTTAAGGGTGTGAGAAGTTAGAGTGAGTAGAGTCAGATGACCACTATTAAGCGTGGATCGTCTTTACCGTCTACGGACGTCATAAATTTGTGAATCGGAACCGTTGTGAAGTCAAGCCTAATGTGCAGTGTAATTGTTCTGATGGCAGGACGTCCGAGAGGAGGCCGAGGCCGTGGTCGAGCCGATGAGGCTACTGATATACCTGGTGGGTAGACGATAGTTGAGAACGTGGCTGCCGCGCTTGGGCACATGGGCTACCAGCCTGGCGCACCACCACCTTCACCGCCACAGCCCCGGGAGCCAAACTGGGTGAAGAGTCTGGCTGACCTTCAACCCGCATCTTTCAAGGGGGAGACCGATCCCACCACCAAGCGTACATCTCCGAGCTGGAGACTGCCTTCGAGACCCTTGATGTCCCTGCTAGGATCAAGGGGCGTCTTGCTGCGTTTTACCTAAAGGGAGCAGTAGGCGATTGGTGGAAGCTGGTGAGGGCCGAGCATGTGGTCAATCCAGAGTTTGGCTGGGAGCAGTACACAGCTCTACTACGAGCCAAATACTATCCCGCCTATGTCCAGACGAAGAAGCGCTTGCAGTTAGATGCGCTGAAGCAGACGGACAAGATGATGGTGGGCGAGTACTACTCAGAGTTCACCGCCTTGCTTCATCTTCTGCCGGGTCTGGGGTATTCAGACAAGATTCTGGTGGACCGCTTCTATGGCGGGCTGAGCCATTGACTCTGCTATGGCATGGGACCGACGAGTTATACAACCTTGCAGGTAATGAGAAAGGTTAAGATACAAATAAGTGAATAAGATTTAGACCATGAGAATGAGAGAAACTAATACTTTGAAAGTAGGAGTGCTATCATGCCGCTGATAAGGTTGAGATAACCGTCCAGCTGAGGGACGAAGACAATGCTGCTAAGAGGAAGACGACCTGTAAGAGTGCTGAGAACCAAGGGCAGGGCGGGTACCAGAAATAGAAATACCAGCCTCAGGCCCAAAAGAGTCAAACGGGAAAGGTGGAGACTGAGAAGGCTACTGAAGAGCAACTTAAGCTGACTTATGCTATTGCTGCTAAGTCCCTACACTCAAAAGCGCCAACGGTTAAGGAAATACACTTCAAGTGAATTAAGAAACATTTAGCAACGATTGAGACAAATCACTAATATCGAACATAATCAGGTTATGAGTCTGGGAAGCGAGCCGGTGGTGGCTACCAATGACGCTACATCTGTCAGTGGTGTCATAAAGACCACCCCGGGCTCGACTACAAGGGTAATAAAGTTGAGTGGAATTTTTGTGGGGTATTCGGACACCGAGCTTATGAGTGCTTCCGAAACCCCGAGAGTAGAGCCTTTAGGCCCGAGATGAAGGGCAAGAGCAAGACCGACCAGGGCGCTGGATCCGATGGTCAGAAGGTGATGCAGCCAGCCGCCAACAAGAGCCCCCGGGTAGTTTAGAAGTTGGGACCCACATTCCATATGGTGGACCGGGACGATGAGGTTGAACCCTCGTCGAGGCCAGGTACCGCTATAACCTATTAAGTGATAAAATTGCCTGCTTACCGCATTTCATGCATGCTTGGTGAATGATTGAGTTATATGAGATTGAGACATGATTAGAACTTAAGTGAGATATAACCTACCATTACCTTAGGAAACTTCAATATTTGCTATCCAATACCTACAACGCATAACCCGGAAGGGACCGACATCGAAACCCGAGACTATCCAAACGAACATTGTCAGGTTATCCGCCCAGGTATGATTTTATTAAGGGGATACCTGACACCCGAAGCATAAATAGCCATCATCAGGAGATGCAGTCAGTTAGGAGTGGGACCAGGAGGTTTCTATACACAAGAGTACCCAGGAGGAGCAAGGATGAAACTAAGGATGATGAGCTTAAGCAAGGATTAGAATCCGTATGCCAAGACGTACCAAACCACGAGGGCACAAGATGGAGTCTCACCACCGGGAATACCCGAAGAGTTCCATCCGGTTATTACACAAGCCGTGGAGATCGCACAACAACTAGAGGCTGACCCGATCCTAGACATACAAGTAGATATATGCATCATTAATTTCTACGAGAAGGATGGGCGACTCGGATTACATCAGGATAAGGAAGAGACAACAGAGTCTCAAGAGGGATACCCATAGTGTCTTGGTCCATTGTAGACGACGCTGAATTTCTATACGGCTAGCAGAAGCGTGTGGACCGTGCTAAGAAGCTACTACTTTAGTCTGGAGATGTACTAATTATGGGTGGAGAGTCCAGGATGTTGTACCATGGGATAAGAGAATCAAGCTGAATACAGCACCGTCAGCAGTAATCAATGCGACGCACATGAAACCAGGACGGTTAAACCTAACCTTTAGACAATATAAGCCATGTAGCGTTTTAAGTATGATATGAGAAAGGAGGTGTAAGAAAGAATCACAGGATGTAAATAGGATGGTTATGAATAAAATAACAGTGTTGTTCATATCAATTGTTACGACTCTTGTTATACCATCATTACTCGTGAAAGCTTGTAAAATACAATTAGGTTATGGACTCGGTACGAAAAGTGCACTAAGCATCCTTATAGAGGCATAGGCTGACGCAAGTGGTACTATCCTCACCGGCACCTTTCCGATCAATGGTGTTGATGCATTAGTTCTCTTCGACTCAGGGGCCTAGCATACCGCTATCTCGGTATCATTTGTAAGGACGTTGGGGCTAGACGCTGATGAGCTACCTAACTTCACGGTTACACTCCCGTCTATGGAGAAGGTTCGTTGCACTCACTACTACCGAGGAGCCACTATTAGGATTAAGGGTGAAGACTTTCCAGTCACATTCATTGAGTTCAGGGATTTAGGATTTGATGTTACCTTCGGGATGAACTGGTTGGAGCGGCACAAGGGTCATATCCTCTGCGCCGAGCACCGACTGCTACTCAAGAGTCCGTCTGGGGTAACAATGTCATACCGTCAGAGACCCAGAGAGCCTTCGACCAAGATCATCTCCGCCATGGCAATGTATAAGGAATTGAGGAGGAAGGAAGAGGTATATCTCTGCTATGTCCAGGACATAGAAAATGACCCCGAGTTCGACCCCGACTTACCGGTAGTGTCGGAGTTCCCCGATCTCTTTCCAGGGGAACTGGCCGGCATGCCACCCACTCAGGAGGTAGAGTTGACCATTGAGCTGCTACCTGGAACAGGACCAATAGCCAAGGCACCATACCGTATGGCTCTGGCAGAAATGAATGAGTTAAAAGATCAGTTGAAAGACCTGTTAGACAAAGGGTTCATAAGACCCAGTGTATCACCATGGGGAGCGCCAGTTCTCTTCGTGAAGAAGAAGGATGGCAGTCTCCGCCTCTACATTGACTATAGAGAGTTGAATGGAGTAACTGTGAAGTATAAGTATCCACTACCTCGCATTGATGATTTGTTCTATCAGTTGAAGGGGGCATCTGTGTTTTCCAAGATTAATCTCAGATCGGGCTATCATTAGATAGCCATTAAGGAGGGAGATATTGAGAAAACAGCATTTCGGACACGATACGGCCACTACAAATTCACAGTGATGCCGTCTGGTTTGTCGAATGCACCGGCGAAGTTTATGGATCTGATGAACCGCTTGTTCAAGGAGCAGTTGGACAAGTCAGTTGTGGTATTCATCGACGACATACTGATATATTCAAAGTCGAGAGCTGAGCATGAGAAACATTTGAGGAGGGTGTTAGAGGTACTGAGGGAGAACCAGCTTTACGCTAAGTTCTTCAAGTGTGAGTTTTGGCTTAACCAGTTCTCGTTCCTAGGTCATGTCATCCCAGATGCTGGGATCTCTCTAGATCTAGCAAAGATAGATTCCGTACGCACCTGGCCAAGACCGAAGACAGTTACCGACATTCGGAGCTTTCTCTGTTTGGTAGGGTAATATCGGAGGTCGGTTAAGGACTTCAGCAAGGTCGCAAAGCTGATGACCAGTCTGATGAAGAAAGATGCACCGTTCGTGTGGATGGATGACTGTGAGAGTTCATTCCAGAGCTTAAAGGACTTATTGACCACCGCACCGGTTCTGACCATTCCAGACGGTACGGAAGGCTTTGAGGTTTATTGTGATGCATCCAGTAGAGGGCTGGGTTGTGTACTCATGCAGCACGGCAAAGTAGGCACTTATGCCTCACACCAGTTGAAGGAACATGAGGAGAACTACCCCACTCACGACTTAGAGTTGGGAGTTGTAGTCTTCGATTTGAAGATATGGCACCACTATTTGTACGGGGTTAGTGTGACGATCTACACCGATCATAAAACCTTGAAATATATATTCACTCAGAAGGAGTTGAATCTTCGATAGAGGAGATGGTTAGAATTTCTGAAGGACTATGATATTGACCTCCATTACACAGAAGGGAAGGCCAATGTTGTAGCTGACGCCCTGAGCCGTCGAGCACACTCACTCCATTCGCTACTTGCTTCCTCGAGCTTGGTTGTTTATTCAACCAATGGAGTTAATAGCTCATTGGCTAGGGTTACTTTTGACCCGACAAAAATAAACATTGAGATAAGATACAACCATTTCTATTTAAAGAACGGTTTGTATTCTGAGATTGAGGTAAGGATTCAGATTGAGGTAAGATAAGGATGTATTGAGATTAAGAGAAAACATAACTTGAGGAGTTTAATGATAAACTCACTTAATAAGGGAGCACTTTTAAGTCGTTCATTGTTTGTGAACTATGTTTGTTCATTGTGGCTTGTTGTTTATTTCACTTCTATTTATGTTGTGTATCTAATCAACTTCATGCTATCGACAATTAGTCGTCGTAGCCCCATTAGCTTGGGGGCTATGAGAGAATCGTACCAGCAAAGGTGCTGACCCCCTCGGGGGCGACTGTTTACATTTTTCAGGTTAGCGCCATATGAAGACTCATCCTGAGAGTAGGGGCGGTTAGAATTAGGTCGGGTTTACTTTTGAGTACGGGATGAGCATTTGCACCCGTCTGTTAATATTAGAACTTGTGGAGAATTGTGTTGGTCGTTGAGAAACATGGAAACTCGGTTGGTGTGCATTTTGGTTACCCGGTTGTAAGTATTAAAGTTAAGTTATTTTTACGATTCAGACCGTAGCAAGGTCCTGGTGTATATTAATTTCCGCTGTGATGTTATATAAGTGTTGTTAAGTTGGCGATAACCACGATTGGATTAAGACGGGGTGTTACAGTCTGCGAGAGCTCCGGAGGACTTCTAGCACAGACAACCAGTCAGACACCGCATGAAGATATCTTCAATGCTTAAAAATGAAAATCAAAGATAGAAGACTGTAAGGGATCGACACATTCAGATAAAGCACATATATCCATTTAGGTAACTTGTTCACGACAAGCTCATGACAAAGGAGAATTTCATTAATGCAGAAGATAACAAAGCTATAAAAGAACATCATTACATAGCCATAATGAATTCAGAAGAAGGCATTTATAAGCATTTAATGTGCTAGACAGAGTCAGGCAAGTGGGACAGATAAGAGGTGATCGACCTATCAGGAGAGTTGCCACCAACGTGACCAACCATAGGACGACACGTGGTTCAAGCCTCCTAATCAAGTTGAAGAATCTCTGCAAGTCTAGTGTGGCAGTTATATAAATAATCGAAGTTGTAGTCGAGTCCTAGAGGTCTAGGGATTAATAAGACAGTTGTTACATCTTAACAACCGTGTATAAATACTTGCATTTATATCATATGTAAGTTAGCCTGTACGAGAGAAAAAGATAGAGATTATTTGGGCAAGTGTGGATTAGACTTAGGAGTGTGAAAGTGCTAGAGTGTTGGTGAGCTAGATAGGACTGGGTTAGAGTATCAATACATTGGGTATTTGATAGAACGACCGGTCAGGGAACGGTCGGTGAACCGTAGGCTGATAGTCAGGAGAGGGTTGACGACTTTAGGGGTAAAGTCGAAACTGTCCTGGGAGTCCGTGTGTGGGGAAAGGGAGGTTGAGTGAATTTCGTGTGTGTAAATTCTCAATCGAAATGTGTTTTCCAACTTAAGTTTATCTCGTGTCCATTCCTAAACTATCAAGTTTTATTAAAGTCCACGATAAGTCCACGAAACGTCGGGGACGCATCAAGAGTGCTTGCTGGCTTCAATTGGTATCAGAGCGGGTCTTTTCTTGAAAGCTGACAACTTTGGAAGGCTATCAAGATGTCTCGTACAAGCATTCCAGCAGCAGAAGAAGGTTCTGCACCAAATTGACCACCACTCTTCAATGGAGTCAACTACACTCACTGGAAGAATAAGATGGAATTTCATATCAAGTCTGACAATCCAAGAATTTCATAGCTACAACATGACGGATGATCAAGTCAAAAAGATAGTATTCAATGCACGAGTTGTAAGAATAATTCACTATGCACTACTACCTGAGCAATACTCTAAAGTTGCTTCAGCTAAAACAACCCAAGAGATTTGGAAAATCTTGAGGTCACTTATGGAGGGAATGATGAGATCAAAAAGACTCGCATTGAGTTGCTACTCACTCACTGGGAGCTATTCAAGAAAGAAAAGGAGAGCATTTCTGAAATGCATACAAGGTTCACTAAGCTGATCAACGAAATGTTGGTGCTTGGAAGAACTATCTCTAACGAGGATCAAATTCAGAAGTTCCTCAGATCTCTTCCTGCCTCCTTTGACAGCAAAGTCAATGCCATGCAAGAAGTGTATGATCTCTCCAAGATGTCTTTGGTAGACATGTTAGGGTCTATAATGGCTTTTAAGTAAAAGCTACAACATAGGAATTCAATAAGCTCATCTAGAGATAAAGGGAAAGGCATAGCCCTTCAAGTAGCTGAAAATGAAAAATCCGAGTCAGGAGATAACAACGATGAAATGGTCCTCTATGCTAAGAGGTACATTCAAAAGTTCATAAGAAATAAAATGAGGAAAAGCAAGGAGTCCAAGGAGTTGGATGATCAAAAGAAAAACAATGACAAGTGTTTTGGGTGTTCAAAACACGGACATCATATCAAAGACTGTCCTCAACGATCCAGAGAGGACAACGACAGGGTCAAGAGGCCTACCCGACGATCATTCAACAAAGGACCAAAGAAGGAAGCCTTCGTTGCCACATGGGTAGATTGTGAACAGAGTGATTACAATAAAACCTCAGACAACGACACCTTAAAGGATGAGAAGGCTCACCTATGCCTTGAAAAAGTATGCTTAATGGCACAAGACAATGATGTCTCAGAATCAGAAGAAGAAGAACAACAACATAAGGTAAACTATTCTTAACTTAGAATAAGAATTCAAAAGGCTGAACTTCTAGGACTTAGAAAGTTTTCTCTTATACCAGTTGATCACCTAGAGGTATTAGTGACTGAAAACGATGAACTTTTGGAAGAAAATGAAAAATTGAGAAAAACCTCGGATAAAAGCAAGGTAAACAATCTCGTGAGGGCACTCACGAAATTATAAAGTGATTACAGTAAATTCTCTTCGCTCATAAAAAGTTGAAACATGAAAACCAGCCTGAAATCAATCAATTGATTGTTGCTCTTAACACTAAGGAAAAGGAACTAGCTACCATCAAAGAAAAATATTCTAAGATAGATGCTGTCTCTAAGACACCCATGAGGAGAAGCAAACGACAGGTCGGATACCGGTCAGAGACTAGTCGTAGAGATGTCTACAGCATATGCAGACAACCTGGTCATCATGAATCTAATTACTATAAAACGTGTTTTATGAGGCGTTGGCAACTCAAGAAACTAGGACTAAAATGGATAGTAAAAAGTGATCTTAGAACATTAAATGGTGAAATGGGTTCAACCTTTCTATGGACCCTAACCCCACACCACTAACGTGTAAGTGCAGGATCGAGTGAGAATGGACCCCTGCTGGTACATCGACAGTGGGTGTAACACCCCTCTCCATAATCACGATATAATCTATCACGTAGCAATAAATAAAACGTCTCACAGCGGAAATTAACCAACAATTACAAACTCACTCGGTGTCACCGCCATTACTCGCCCATGCGAGCAACGTAGCCAAACTACATCCAACTTCCAAAATAAACAAACTGCTAACCGCAGTGATAACGAGAAATTCCTATACATCATACTAAATCCATAAATCATAAACATCGACAAGTGAGCGTCTACCCAAACCTGAATATACACAACCTCACCATATTACAATTCACCATCCTCAGTGCTACACAACATCTCCATGTGTAGTAGCAAAAGCAAAACTCCAATTACTCTGTACATGCTCTTCAGCTCTGACAATGATCAACAACCTGTAATGGTGTAGTATCAGCGATAGACGCTGAGTATGCCGGGCCTGGACCCTAATGGTCACTTGTCATTTTAACCATCTTATTATTAGATTGGTTTCATGCTTTACCATTTACAATTATAAACATTACTGTAATAAATATCCAAAAACATTCAACCATCCATCCAAATCCAAACATTCATTTAATATTCCATACAATGTTTTATATCGAACGTATTGAGTAATAACAATATTATGTACAATGTACATTCGCCGTAGCATACAGTTTACATATTTAATTTGCCTTAGCCTTGTAGGCTCCATCCAACCATCAACACACAATAAAATAACCACAAGTAAAACAAATGAACAACAAAGCGAAACAACGAGAATAATAAACAAGTATTAAGTCTCGTCCATAGTATTGTTCGCCACTGTATAAGTCTCAATTGTTTTAGTTGTTCAGTTATTCTAGTGACAATGTCTCGTTAAAACGACATGTCTCTAGTTACCCATATATTATGGCGGGTCACCCACGGCAGTAGCCACTCCAACGGTAGAGTCTCCGACCAACGAGCCATTCTAGCTCACGGGAAATTTTCTTGATACTTACGGACCCGTACGCGGACATCCTGGTATCGTTTTTGTGATCACAGCGCGCACCAAGAGCCACATCCTCTTGGCTTTACTTCCATTCCATTAATTAATTAATTATACCATCGCATCGCATTACCAAATTTTCTAACACAACAGACTAAGGTCATTAGTCCAATCCGGAGTCTATAAACTCGGGATCCAGTGTTAGATACGAGAGCGGCGTATAGAAAGGCCAATGCTCCGTATAAAGTCTTGGATAATATGTATAGTGTTATTATCCTAGTGCTACAATGTTTTACTTACGTTCCTTATATTCATATAAGATAGCACCATAGCCGCTAGTTCGTTTTATATATAGTTTCATATATACGAACCAATACTATTAACTCAACACAGTAAATAACAAGCAGCTATAAATATACAATTCATGCACATTAATTAACACATTCAGACAAACAATCTTATCACAGATCACACAGAAGTCTGAACTGAGGAAGCCCTCAGAGACAATCAGAGACACATCACATCATACAAGTTATATCAACCAAATCCGAGCCCAAGGAGCAACCTTAGGACAACTCGGATCAAACCCCTTTACATACCGTTCACCTGATTGTATTACGGTGGAGTATGAATCAGCAAGATCCTATGCTCCTTGTAGTCCGCTACCTCGTCGAGCGTCTTGTCAGAATTACAATCTAAACGGTAATAAACTATAAGTCAGTCTCCATGACTAACTACATCCGGTATCTCCGAATAATAAGTAAACCCCGACAGTTCACCCTGTTTTCTACAGTTGTTCGTTACGGGTTTCTCTAAAATAGTTGGTTTTGTTACTTAAACGCGTACGTCATAACATTTCAACTGTTAAGTTTAATTCATTGTATTTCTTTTTAATCTTGTCCACCATCTAGCTTAGGTACATATCCTATAGTTGCATGTATTCATGCATGATTGTAGTATATTATTATTTTTGTGTATTTTTATCCAAAACTCTAACTTATAGTTCATAACTATATATATTTTTTAAATAGCCACCACCACCATTAAATCATATGGTTTTCCAACCAAAATATATATCACTTTATATACATATCCTTGGGTAATGTATATATTTTACATCGTTAGGTGAATTCCCATGATTATTTATACAACCTCTTAGATATTAGTTTATGTTTTGACCACGTAGGTAATTCCCATGAGTTTAACAAACTCTTATATTTTATGTTACTTTTTATCATCTTTTGTTAGATGATTATTCCCATTAGTTGTATTATATTATACAACCTATATTAAGATTATTATCCTAATATTATGTAACATTTTATGTTGTATATTTACAACTCCTAAGGTTTATTCCATAAACACCTTAGTTTATAAATCCCATTTATTTATAGTTTGTCACATTCTTTGATGTGAATATCCTTACTCATATTCATTCCACCTAAACCATATAATTGTTATAACATTTATAACATTATAGACCTTAGTCTAAAATTCATTTTCCAAACTTTATCAATCCGGTAAAGCTCTTGAATTTATTTAAATTCTATTTTGACCACATAACATTATGTAATGCCATTCCATATGCTAATATCATTTGACATGATATTCTTATTTCCTTTAATTACTAACCTATGGTTTTTATACCAAACTATTTATTATTGCCGCATGGGCACCATATCGAAACCATATTCTTTTTCATAAACCATAGTTTCCTTTATTTACAAAATCACCCCTTAATTTATGCCATGTTATATATTCCATTTAATATAACATTTCTAACTTATAAAGGGTATAACCTATGGTTATTTTTTTGTAAATTTCGAACAGCCCTTGTACTATTCTATAATTGCCATTTGGCCCTATTTATAACATATAGTTTTCCATATCATTAAAACTATATTTTATACACATAACTTATTAAATTCTCTTAATAATTCTAAAAATCACCAAATTCCACCAAAGGGTTATAAATATCCTTACTAACCCATATACTTTCGATATTTACCATTCCACCATCTATATTTCTCCAAAGTGTCATAATGACATAATAACTATATATTATACATATATAGTTCATTTTAATTCCAAAATCCACCAATAAATTCCTAAAACTTCCTAATAGCCCATGGGTGTTTAAAATACCATTGTACACCCTTTATTTTCGGTAATAACATATTCACCACATATGTTATAAAAATATTACCATAAGATACTTATCTTATTATAAAATCATAAATAAGTTATCTAACTTATTTATTTTGGTCAAAACCTAGCTTATGGTCAAGGTTGACCACCTTAATATTTCCTTGACCACTAATTCCTTATAATTACAGTTTTAACCCCTAAGTTTCCAAAATTCATCATTTAACCCCAAAACTTATAAAATCTTATAAACTTTATTTTAACTCCTTTTAACCTCTAATTTTCGCGGCTTATTTTTATAAAGCCCCTAAATTTAATTTAATTACACTATAAACCCTTATTTATTTCGGTAATTTATAAATAACACCTAAACTTAATTAAAAGCTTGTAAATGCATGCATAAATAATGGCCTAAAATACATGGCCTTATTACAAACATTTGCTCACAAAATAAATTACACATAAATGTCCCAAATATACTTATAATTCTCGGCCTCACCATATAATTTTCATTTAATTACCAAACTTCCACATAATGTCTTAAATTTGACATTTATGTTACTTAATCACTTAGATAAATTTACTAAGCCATTTCTTTTAACATTTTAAGGTCAAAAATGACCTTACTACCATGTTCTCTCACGACAATAATTATAGAAATAGCTTAGAACATTTTAACTTAGCAAAGTTAATGTTTAAGTGATTTATACTTGATTTACCTTAGGTAAATCCTTGTTTGGATTCGCCACCTTAAGGAGAATTTCTCCAAAGCTTCTCTTACATGTTTTCAAACAGAAAACAAGGCCTAGTTAGTCTCCAAGTAAGATCTAACCATAAGAAGTCTTTAATAACAATTTTCAAGGTAAAATTTACCTTAAAACACTAAGGTTGTACAAGTTGACTTCGGCCTGTTTTAACAGTAGGAAAAGGTCATCAAAAGAGCTACTAAAACCAAGCTTTAAACTGGTGTAACTCAGATTAGAAGATGGCTAATTTTTACCTTGTTTAAAGTGCCTAAAATGGTGTTTTTGCCATGGATCTGGCTATACTTCGAAGCTCTTGATGTACCAACTGAATAAGTATGTTAAGATGAAGATAATAAGGCTAGGAACAAATTTCACAGTCGAATTTGAAGGGAATCAAAAGATATGAGCTTAAAGCACATTTTTGTACCTTAAGAACAAGTTTGGGTTTCTCCATCTCCACCTTCCCCTTGTTATGGCCGAGATTGCTCCTTCATTTAACCTCCAAGAACAACCTAGATCCATGGATGGAAGTGGTTGATGTTTAGATCCACCGAAAGAAGAAAGATTGGTGAAGAAATTGAACATAAATTGACTAATTAAGCTCACCTAGGTACCAAGTGTTCTTCAATGTTCTTGGTGACTTACCCACGACACGGAGGAGCCAAAGAGAGAGCTTGGCAATGAGTCCCATGGTTGGAAAGGGACTAATGAGGCAAATGACCTAGTTTTGGCTTAAAACACATTTTTTTGCATTTTTTTATGACTTTAGTGACTTGATGACTCATCAAGTCTGATTGGTGTTGATAATTGAAGGATAATTTGGTGGAGACAGCAGCATGAGGCAGCCGGCCTTGATTGAGGGAGTGGGTGAATGATTGGTGCCAATTTGAATAAAAAATGAAGTAATAATGCCATTTTTAAACTAGTCAAAAGGTGAGTCATCTCCTTGTCTTGTTCTTTCTTGGAGCACCGTGTAACAAGGAGGAAATGGAGCCTCCAAATTGGCTGCACTCACATGGGTAGGCAAGAGGTAAGTTACTTTTTAGTTTTATATGTTAAAGTTTACTTTTTGTTATTTTATGCAAAAGTAAAGGTAGTATATTAATTGTCACATGGGACTTGTCTCTTGGTCTGTTTAGAGACTTAATAATCTGATTTTATGCAGTCCAATTCGTGGTCAATGGTCAACATTGACCAACTTAGTCAATGTTGACCCAAACGGGCCCCACTTTAGGGTTTTATTAATATTTTAATATTAAATTTGTAAAAATTCGTAACTTTCTGGAATTAAATTCCTAATATCATATAATATGATATTTTATCATATTTAAAGGTATTTATAACCTTTTAGCCCAATTAAAACCAATTTAGAAGACAATTACACAAAAATGTGCTTTAAGGAGTTTTAGTGCACATTTTGTGTCGCAAGGTGTTTTCTGAGCTCTGTTTTCTTTGACAACGGTTTTGTGGTGCTCCTTACAAGATATTTGATCATGGTATCCACTTTTATATTATTATAGGTCATTAGACCTTTAAGGTATTCTTAGAGCACCTTTTTTGCTCTATTTGACCTTGAAGCATGTAAATGCTTTTTCTTTTTGTGTGGAGTGTTGTCCAACGGTTGTAGTATGTTTAGTAATGTGTTAATATTCTTAGGACAAATTTTAGGTCCTAAGTAGTTCATTTGGGTATTTCTTTACCCTAAACAGTCAAAGGGTGCAACATCTTGTTTTGTGTTGACCACTGTTGTTCTCAGTTGACTTTTAAGGCATGTTTAGGCCTTAATTAATGTGATTAGATATTTAATCCATGTTTTATTAATTTGGGGTATTTCAATCTACCCCCCTTAAAAAGACTTCGTCCCGA
Source organism: Limonium bicolor (assembly GCA_023374045.1). Taxonomy (NCBI): domain Eukaryota; kingdom Viridiplantae; phylum Streptophyta; class Magnoliopsida; order Caryophyllales; family Plumbaginaceae; genus Limonium; species Limonium bicolor. The sequence goes on along the minus strand of CM041777.1, from coordinate 77,881,005 downwards.
AGTCTCTTAATCAAGTATGTAAGTATATAAATGTATAACTACCCATTATTCCCATAATGTTTATCTATGTGATATATCATTTACACACATCGTATTGCACTTATTCAGCACATAGCCATCACATTGTGGCGTTAGTTCAATCATATATGGATATAGGTGATCCATCAGCACCATCATTTCCTATCAGTTCTACATCATACCACCGTTCCACATTCCATATCTAATGATTCATTTTGTATCTAGGCGATACCATATGTAATCATTCTATAAAGTAATATGAATACATATCACAGATAGCATAAGAAAAGTATTACACACATGGTGTACATACAACATTCAATCAAGTATCTCGTGAGATACATACATACCAGTGCACATTACACACAAACAAACCAAACAACGCACGCCCCGCGTACCAACCATAATCAACAAAACCAATTCACTATATGTCATGCATACGAAACAATTCACTGTATGCCATGCATACTAAACAAACAAACCTTGTATGCCCCGCACACCACCAATTCTTTGTATGCAATGCATACGAAAACAAACAAATTTAGTGCACAAAAGTGCACAGCAAAGAGGCTCTACCCCCCTTAAAAAGGGTTACGCCCCCGTACCCCACAAGTAACAACAGCCGCTCAACAAGAAGCGCTGGATACTTGGCTCTCAAAGAGTTCTCCAACTCGTGGGTATCCTCATATCGGAGAGACGGGTACGACCCTAGCCCTTCTGGGCTCCACAATATATAAAGGGTGAGGCACTAACTATTTGTGCTCTCTCTAAGTTCGTTCTTATGGGTCCACTCGCTCCGTATGAGGCGTAGACCCATGAACATAGGCTCAATTTGCCTATTCCATTGCTGTGTGTCCTCTCATTTGGATCACTAGCAATCATGCGTGTGTCCTCTCTCACTGATATTCAGCTTGAGGTATAACATGACATTGGCTACTGTTAGTACTTAGTGCTCTTGCACTCGTCTCGTAATACTAAGACGTACCAGCCTATATGTCCATAAAGATGATGTTTGTCATCCATGTCTCCTGGTGGTTTTGTTCCGGAGTGACACACTGTTGTAGTTCTCTTTCTTTTCTTTCTTTTTTTTTACACACTCGTGTTGATATCCACTTTATCTTTCTGCATTCCCACTAGATTAATAACTGCACGAGTGCAATATCAAAACACTCAGTCATACAGACTGCAGAGGCGTAAACGCTCTAACAGCTAATATCTCGTGAGTCAAACAGATAAGAATTGTGAAGTAATCCTGTGAGTGGTACATTCCAAAATCCACTGTTTCTTGCTTCAGTGTCTACTATTATCTAGCTTTGTCTTTTATCCCGGTAGTCACGCGTTTATGTCCATATCATCCTCTGGTAGATCTCCTCTGGATTGCAAGCATTTGCTTGATCCTTATGAGGGTTCTACATATTATTCGTCCATAATGGGTTTCCATGTTCTATCCTTAGTGTTTACATCCTTGAAAGGTTTCTTTGTCTTCTCTGTATACTATCTACTGCTATCTGCTGAAGGTTCTTGATTTCTCTAGCCCGTTGGTTTAACTGTGGCTCTTCTCGTCCATCTTCGAGGTAATCCGTCTTACTGTCCGTAGTAGTATGGAGTTGACTACTTCTCGTGTTCCTAACACTACTTGTCTACTTGCATGGGGTACCGTACTGATACATTACTACTTACCTGACTAACTCATAAATAAGTCTGTCAGGCCCACATGCTCCTAACGGAGTGCGGTCGTCCCATGTCTTGTTTAGTAAACTGGTAATGTCTGTCACACGGTTGTTGTGAAGTATTCTGTTGTCAATCTCCTTTTGATGGATATCCTGTTTTCTTTTCTCTTCTTCTTCCCTTTTTTTTGTTTAATAGTTCATGGTATCGGTTATCTAGTAATAAGTGCTATTGCCCTGGTGGCATCAGTAGTAATTCGTATCATTAACCGCGTTATTTAGCTCGGTGTAAGTAAAATATGTGCTACATTTAGCAAACCCGGTTCTCCTAACTCGGTCTCACTGAATACAATACATATTCCTTTTCTTCCTGTTTATCATGACCATATCTGTAATACCTTGAATTTTTGTAACCCTAATGGAAACCATAGTTCCTTAGGAATTATTAGAGAACACGAGGAAACCATAGTGGTTGGGAATCAACCAAGAAACCCTGGAGAAACCCTAATTTAGAAAGTCCCAGAAAACACTGAAATTTCGGGAAGTTATTTAGAGGTCAAAAAGCCTCGGTCAACTGTGGTCAAACCTTGGTCAACCTTGGTCTGACCTCGGTCAAACATTGGAAATTGGTCAAACCTTGGTTAATGGTCAACTTTGACCATGATGATGCAGTGGTGATGTAGTGATGATGCAGTGATGAGGTAGTGATGATGCAGTGATGATGTTGGCATGACATAATGATGACGTAAGCGTCAAGGTGTCAAGAGATGATTAGTTACACATGGTCCAATCAAGAGAAGCCTTGTGTCACCTTCATTAGTGAGGGGAGGTCACACATGGATGGTGGAGATTAATCCAAGCAAAATATCTACAATCCGACGGCTGTAAATGAAGACATCTTCCTTAACCTCCTTACTATGCACTAATTCGTCCTTTTGTAATCATTTTAGGGATAAGCCTTATCCATTCATTAATGAGGGCGGAGACACTCCAAGGGCTGGGATTAGTCTTAGCCAAGTGTCCATCATCCAAGGGGTTACAAAGGATAAGCCTTATCATTATAATCATTACCCTTAATTAATGAAAGAAATTAATCTCATTTAAGAGATCACTCACGCCATCTATAAGAGGGAGATGGGTTCTGATTTCCTTGCCTTCATCACACACCCTCACGCCATTATAATACCATAGAAGCTCATAGAAGGCAACACCCACCATTAGAGAAGAGAATTCAAGCTAGAAATCAAGGAAAAACAAGATTTCAAGGAGGGAGAAGAAGTTGGTGACCTTGGGCGAATTGGTTGGTGGAAGAAATTGATTCAATTAGCTAAGGAACTTGTAAGGTCGTGGCTAGAATGGCAAGGAGAGTCCAGGTAACACTTATGCTCACCATTTCTTTCTTTAAACCCTGAGTTTGAGCTTTAACTCTTGTTGATGGTAACTTCCGAACCCTAGCTTCTCTTGAGCTTAAATCTTTACAGTGTTCTTAGATAGTTATTACTAGACTAATATCAAAATTTCAGGCGAAAATAACTTTGGGAAGTTGGATAATTTCTAAGCAACTTTTAGGAAGGAAAAATGTGTTTTAAGACTCCATGAGTGATTTCGATGGGATTTTATTGAGTTTGGTGTGTTATTATACCTATATTAACTCATGATAAATGATTATAGGTGGTGGGAACTCATGGTTAGACATACAAATGCTAGGTTAAGGTGGGAGGGCTTAAATGGTGCTTTAAGCCTTGAGACTTAGTTAAATAGGTTTCCGAATTCATCTTGCCTTGAAAATTTTGAGGGTATTCTTATATGTCGAATTTAGATCCATGATCAAAATTTTAGGTCGAAACTCATTTGGGAAGTCATTCGAATTATTAGGAAGTGATTTGGGTTAAAGGTGTGCTTTAAGCTTGTATAAGTGTAATTGTGTGTTAGTTATTGGATTTAATGGTTTATCTGGTCATTATAGTCTTAATATGACTTGTGGTTTAAGTTTTATGAGATTGTGAAGTGTAAAATATATAAGGAAGTCCTGTAAGAATATGTATGTGTGTTAAAACTTGGAAAGAAGGAAAATTGTGTTTAAGTGTGGTTTTGGGTGTTTTGTTGCTTGGTTTAGCCTTGAAAGGTTTGGAATAATATTGGTTTGACTATTTATCAGAAAATATGATGTGGATATATTAACCCCTTTCTAAGGATGATTGTGTGTAATATTCTTCTGGATGGGTTTGGAAATGATTTTTGAGTTATCCTTGTGTTGAATGTTGAATTATGACTGATAAGAGATTGAGCTGGTTTCTGGTTGAGTGAATGGTATATTCATGGAAGGAGCTTATTATTACACGAATTGTGAAGAATCTATTCGAGAGTTTTACTACTTATTTGATCATGATTATGAATGTTGGATTGGAAATTGTATTATGTGTGATACTATGTGATGGTGGACTTGTTGGTTGGTTGGATGGTGATATTAAGAAAGGCTATGGTTAGCCTCATTGAGAAAAGCTATTTGAGCAACTGAATATTAAGTCAGTTTATGGCTTGCCGTATTGGCGACTGATTATTAGACTCCTACCAATGAATTGGGGTCGTCCTATGATCTACTCTTTGAGCTATGGTTAGCCTTAGGGGGTGTGCACACTTAAGGACATAGGGCCAGAGAATTGAGATTTGTGGATTTCACTTTGTGATTCCAGTGGAGTGTGGGGATTTAACCGATTGACGAGGTACGAATGTGATGGTATTCCAAGGGCAGGTAAACTCTTCTGTGTGATATACTCTTATTGAATTCCTCTGCTTGTGTGATGATGTTGGATGCTTATTTGTTATGCAAAGAGTTTTAAAGAGAAAATGAATTTTACAGGGTGAGGTAATTGTTACTCAGTTTCGCTGATTTTGTGCAACCCCTTCGTGTGTTTGTTTGGATTTATGGTTGCAGGTGAAGTTAAATCTTTGTGTGATATTGCTCTTGAGCTTGGGACAAGGGAACGCGCCGACATAGCTAGGAATTTCATTTATTTGTAAGTGGCAAACTCCTTGGAGCATGTTCCGGGAGTTAGGTTGTAGGTGGATTAGCCTTAGCATCCACACTAGTTGGTGTGGGGTGGTCGGTAGCACTCCGGTTTGGCTTAGGTGTTATTTAGTCTTCCGCTGTAAAATATTGTAGAAAGTTGTACAAGTAAAATAAATAAATTAAGGTGTAAAAAACGGGGTGTTACAATATCACCTCCATAGTTCATATTTGTTCCCTCATTCGTTTAATTGGATATATTGCAGATTGCATAATAGTTTGAGCAACTTGGCTCTCCACTTCCCAACCATCCTCCACTGACGGTGTGGTGCATCTACAAAGGGTATGCTTGTCCATAAGGACTAAACATTTATCACTCGTAGTGATTAGCATTAAATGCGGGTATACATTGATGGTATTTGGCTACTAAGCCATGTCTGAAAATTCCTAAATGTTTAAACTGGTTTGGTTTACAATCACAGTGGTTGTATAGTTTCTCCAGTTGCAGTGGTTGGACTAACGGTCCTTCCAAGGTTGTATAGGTTTCTAACCTCAAGGTTTGTATGAAAGAGTTTGAAAAGCATTGTTGTTTTTTTTACATAATAAAAAACTAAAAAGTAGTGTAGTTGTTGCAGTTGCATTTGCAGTTGCTGTTGTTGTTGCTGTCGCTGCACTTGCTGTAGCAAGTGCGCAAGGCAGATGGAAATTTCAGTGGTTTTTTTGTCATAGCGCTTACAATAGCAAGTGCGCCATGCAGGTGGAAATTCTGGTTCAGTAATCCCCTGTCTCATTGACTCTGTGTCGTCTAGTATGGCTACATGATAATGTAAGCATTAACATCCTATTCATATATATATCCATCACGGTTTAAAGCTTATTGGTACTGAGTACACACAACTAATCCCAAAGTCTTACACAAAAGGCGAGTGGTCAATGACACACTCCCACATACTTATAACAAGTCTTTGTCTAACATCCAAAGTAAATATACAACATAGTAATCAAGTCTTCCACCAGCGGTCTCATGGAGTTAGGGTACTCATGCCCTACCTACTCCCTTGCCTCTCCAGGCTCCAGCATCTGTAGATGTCTGGCCATCCTGACCGCCTCGTGGTACTCCAGATCCTCCAACTGAGGTCTTCTGGGTATTCTTTGGTGGCCTGTAGTTACGGCTCTCAGGGTTCATCTAGCACTCGAATTCCCTATGGCCCTCTTTCTTGCAGCACCGACAGACAACTTTGCGGCCTTTGCAATCGACCCCAGGATGGTCTTTCCCATAACGCTTACAGTAAAAATGGCGCTGGGGCTGTCTGGTGCCTAATGGTAGTAATTAAGTTTAAGTTACAATCTGATGATTTAAAGGTTAAGGTCACAATTCAATTTAAGAGGTAGGTGTTCTCACCCTTAGGAGGTGCAGATCTTAGAGGCTTAGCATCTATAGCTGGGCCGGTCAACTGAAGGACGGGCTCTTTTCCCTTTGTTCCCTGGTGACCCTGCTGCCTTTTCTTTGGAAAGAATTTCCTATTTAAGGTTTCGGGTCAGCATTCTTAAGGTATTTAATATGATAAATAATCTGAAATGGAATAAGTCTTACTTCCCCTTCTTCTGGCTATTGCCTGAAGATGCTCCTCCATCCTCAGACTCTCCTTCGGGGTTCTTTCTCTTCTTTGCCCCAAGAGTCTCTTCCCGAGTCTGGAGCATTAGCTCCGTCCTCGAGGCAGCCTCATAACACTCCTGGAATCTCCTTGGTAAGTTCTCACAAAGTTAATTGGTAATGTAGTAAGTAAAGAATTTATGGCTTTCATGTTAGCACTTGGATGGTAGTGTAGAGGGTAGCACCCATCGCCATCTGAATGCGAAATAATAGTCCTCCCCGGAACTTCTCGACCTTCACGGTCTCTGAGTAATCCACACCGGGAATGAAGTCCAGCGGACCAAAGAATTGAGCGTAATACTCATTCACGGTCAGACCTCTTGGGTCAGTGTCTCGGAATCCTGGCGCTTCTTCTGCTTAAGGTGAGCTGGGTAGTACTTCCCTCTCAGCAACTCTACAAAGGTAGCCCACAAAAAGTCGGGCGTAGCCAGGTGATGGTCCTTGACCAACCTCCACCAAGTGCTGGCTGCATCCTTCACATGGGAAGCAGCAATGGCGACCTTCTTGTCGTCAGGTACTCGTAAAGCTTCATAAGCTTTCTCATGTTCAACAATGTAGCGCTCCAAAGCTACGGGGTCTGGTTCCCCTGAATATGTAGGTGGTCGGGTCTCGCCAACTGACTTCAGCCAGTTCGTTTCCTTGGGCTGTGGTGGGTGGGCTGGTGCTCCTCCTATCTGAGTACCCAACTGTGCAAGAACGGCTGCAAACCGTCTCAGCAACTCCTGGAATGCCGGGGTCACCGCCTCCACCTCTACCAGTACCACGCCCTCTAGTACCACCAGACATCTGTAGTACAGTATGTCACGTAAATACTCGGTAAATTACCGTACACAACCAATAGATATTAAATTGCCTTAAGGCTAACCTGTCACGCAATTCGCGTTACTAGACACAATATCCTTTTAAGACGATCATCTCGTACCTCCTAAATGTTTCCCAATATTCCCAAGTCCTAAGCTCACTGTCTTAACTTATCTTCTCGTCATCAAAGCGGTACTCCGCTCTGATACCACTTTGTAACACCCCTCTCCATATCACGATATAATCTCCACGTAGCAATAAATAAAACATCTCACAGCGGAAATTAACCAACAATTACAAAACTCACTCGGGTGTCACCGGCCATTACTCGCCCATGCGAGCAACGTAGCCAAAACATCCAACTTCAAAATAAACAAACTGCTAACCGCAGTGATAACGAGAAATTCCTATACATCATACTAAATCCATAATCATAAACATCGACAAGTGAGCGTCTACCCAAACCTGAATATACACAACCTCACCATATTACAATTCACCATCCTCAGTGCTACACAACCTCCATGTGTAGTAGCAAAAGCAAAACTCCAATTACTCTGTACCTGCTCTTCAGCACCGACAATGATCAACAACCTGTAATGGTGTAGTATCAGCGATAGACGCTGAGTATGCCGGGCCTGGACCCTAATGTCACTTGTCATTTAACCATCTTATTATTAGATTGGTTTCATGCTTTACCATTTTACAATTATAAACATTACTGTAATAAATATCCAAAAACATTCAACCATCCATCCAAATCCAAACATTCATTTAATATTCCATACAACATTTATATATCGAACGTATCGAGTAATAACAATATTATGTACAATGTACATTCGCCGTAGCGTACAGTTTACATATTTAATTTTACCTTAGCCTTGTAGGCTCCATCCAACCATCAACACACAATAAAATAACCACAAGTATAACCAATGAACAACAAAGCGAAACAACGAGATAATAAACAGTATTAAATCTCGTCCATAGTATTGTTCACCACTGTATAAGTCTCAATTGTTTTAGTTGTTCAGTTATGCCCACAATGTCTTGTTAAGAACGACATGTCTCTAGTTACCCATATATTATGGCGGGTCACCCACGGCAGTAGCCACTCCAACGGTAGAGTCTCCGACCAACGAGCCATTCTAGCTCACGGGAAATTTTCTTGATACTTACGGACCCGTACGCGGACATCCTGGTATCGTTTTTGTGATCACAGCGCGCACCAAGAGCCACATCCTCTTGGCTTTACTTCCATTCCATTAATTAATTAATTATACCATCGCATCGCATTACCAAATTTTCTAACAAAACAGACTAAGGTCATTAGTCCAATCCGGAGTCTGTAAACTTGGGATCCAGTGTTAGATACGAGAGCGGCGTATAGAAAGGCCAATGCTCCGTATAAAAGTCTTGGATAATATGTATATGTTATTATCCTAGTGCTACAACGTTTTACTTACGTTCCTTATATTCATATAAGATAGCACCATAGCCGCTAGTTCGTTTTATATATATAGGTTCATATATACGAACCAATACTGTTAACTCAACAACAGTAAATAACAAGCAGCTATAAATATACAATTCATGCATATTAATTAACACATTCAGGCACAATCTTATCACAGATCACACAGAAGTCTGAACTGAGGAAGCCCTCAGAGACAATCAGAGACACATAACAACATACAAGTTATATCAACCAAATCCGAGCCCAAGGAGCAACCTTAGGACAACTCGGATCAAACCCCTTTATATACCGTTCACCCTGATTGTATTACGGTGGAGTATGAATCAGCAAGATCCTTTGCTCCTTGTAGTCCGCTAGCTCGTCGAGCGTCTTGTCAGAAGTACAATCTAAACGGTAATAAACTATAAGTCAGTCTCCATGACTAACTACATCCGGTATCTCCGAATAATAAGTAACCCCGACAGTTCACCCCTGTTTTCTACAGTTGTTCGTTACGGGTTTCTCTAAAACAGTCGGTTTTGTTACTTAAAACGTACGTCATAACATTTCAACTGTTAAGTTTAATTCGTTGTATTTCTTTTTAATCTTGTCCACCATCTAGCTTAGGTACATATCCTATAGTTGCATGTATTCATGCATGATTGTAGTATATTATTATTTTTTGTATTGTATCCAAAACTCATAACTTATAGTTCATAACTATATATTTTTTTAATAGCCACCACCACCATTAAATCATATGGTTTCCAACCAAAATATATATCCACTTTATATACATTATCCTTGTGTATGTATATATTTACCACGTAGGTAATTCCCATGAGTTTAACAAACTCTTATATTTTATGTTACTTTTTATCATCTTTGTTAGATGATTATTCCCATTAGTTGTATTATATTATACAACCTATATTAAGATTATTATCCTAATATTATGTAACATTTTATGTTGTATATTTACAACTCCTAAGGTTTATTCCATAAACACCTTAGTTTATAAATCCCATTTATTTATAGTTTGTCACATTCTTTGATGTGAATATCCTTACTCATATCAATTCCACCTAAACCATATAATTGTTATAACATTTATAACATTATAGACCTTAGTCTAAAATTCATTTTCCAAACTTTATCAATCCGGTAAAGCTCTTGAATTTATTTAAATTCTATTTTGACCACATAACATTATGTAATGCCATTCCATATGCTAATATCATTTGACATGATATTCTTATTTCCTTTAATTACTAACCTATGGTTTTTATACCAAACTATTTATTATTGCCGCATGGGCACCATATCGAAACCATATTCTTTTTCATAAACCATAGTTTCCTTTATTTACAAAATCACCCCTTAATTTATGCCATGTTATATATTCCATTTAATATAACATTTCTAACTTATAAAAGGTATAACCTATGGTTTTTTTTTTTGTAAATTTCGAACAGCCCTTGTACTATTCTATAATTGCCATTTGGCCCTATTTATAACATATAGTTTTCCATATCATTAAAACTATATTTTATACACATAACTTATTAAATTCTCTTAATAATTCTAAAAATCACCAAATTCCACCAAAGGGTTATAAATATCCTTACTAACCCATATACTTTCGATATTTACCATTCCACCATCTATATTTCTCCAAAGTGTCATAATGACATAATAACTATATATTATACATATATAGTTCATTTTAATTCCAAAATCCACCAAATAAATTCCTAAAAATTCCTAATAGCCCATGGGTGTTTAAAATACCATTGTACACCCTTTATTTTCGGTAATAACATATTCACCACATATGTTATAAAAATATTACCATAAGATACTTATCTTATTATAAATCTTAAATAAGTTATCTAACTTATTTATTTTGGTCAAAACCTAGCATATGGTCAAGGTTGACCACCTTAATATTTCCTTGACCACTAATTCCTTATAATTACGGTTTTAACCCCTAAGTTTCCAAAATTCATCATTTAACCCCAAAACTTTATAAAATCTTATAAACTTTATTTTAACTCCTTTTAACCTCTAATTTTCGGCCTTATTTTTATAAAGCCCCTAAATTTAATTTAATTACACTATAACCCCTTATTTATTTCGGTAATTTATAAATAACACCTAAACTTAATTAAAAGCTTGTAAATGCATAAATAAAATGGCCTAAAATACATGGCCTTATTACAAACATTTGCTCACAAAATAAATTACACATAAATGTCCCAAATATACTTATAATTCTCGGCCTCACCATATAATTTTCATTTAATTACCAAACTTCCACATAATGTCTTAAATTTGACATTTATGTTACTTAATCACTTAGATAAATTTACTAAGCCATTTCTTTAAACATTTTAAGGTCAAAAATGACCTTACTACCATGTTCTCTCACGGCAATAATTATAGAAATAGCTTAGAACATTTTAACTTAGCAAAGTTAATGTTTAAGTGATTTATACCTTGATTTAGCTTAGGTAAATCCTTGTTTGGATTCGCCACCTTAAGGAGAATTTCTCCAAAGCTTCTCTTACATGTTTTCAAACAGAAAACAAGGCCTAGTTAGTCTCCAAGTAAGATCTAACCATAAGAAGTCTTTAATAACAATTTTCAAGGTAAAATTTACCTTAAAACACTAAGGTTGTACAAGTTGACTTCGGCCTGTTTTAACAGTAGGAAAGGTCATCAAAAGAGATACTAAAACCAAGCTTTAAACTGGTGTAACTCAGATTAGAAGATGGCTAATTTTTACCTTGTTTAAAGTGCCTAAAATGGTGTTTTTGCCATGGATCTGGCTATACTTCGAAGCTCTTGATGTACCAACTGAATAAGTATGTTAAGATGAAGATAATAAGGCTAGGAACAAAGTTTCACAGTCGAATTTGAAGGGAATCAAAAGATATGAGCTTAAAGCACATTTTTGTACCTTAAGAACAAGTTTGGGTTTCTCCACCTTCCTCCCTTGTTATGGCCGAGATTCCTCCTTCATTTAACCTCCAAGAACAACCTAGATCCATGGATGGAAGTGGTTGATGTTTAGATCCACCGAAAGAAGAAAGATTGGTGAAGAAATTGAACATAAATTGACTAATTAAGCTCACCTAGGTACCAAGGTGTTCTTCAATGTTCTTGGTGACTTACCCACGACATGGAGGAGCCAAAGAGAGAGCTTGGCAATGAGTCCCACGGTTGGAAAGGGACTAATGAGGCAAATGACCTAGTTTTGGCTTAAAAACACATTTTTTGCATTTTTTTATGACTTTAGTGACTTGATGACTCATCAAGTCTGATTGGTGTTGATAATTGAAGGAGAATTTGGTGGAGACAGCAGCATGAGGCAGCCGGCCTTGATTGAGGGAGTGGGTGAATGATTGGTGCCAATTTGAATAAAAAATGAAGTAATAATGCCATTTATTAAACTAGTCAAAAGGTGAGTCATCTCCTTGTCTTGTTCTTTCTTGGAGCGCCGTGTAACAAGGAGGAAATGGAGCCTCCAAATTGGCTGCACTCACATGGGTAGGCAAGAGGTAAGTTACTTTTTAGTTTTATATGTTAAAGTTTACTTTTTGTTTTTTTTATGCAAAAGTAAAGGTAGTATATTTAATTGTCACATGGGACTTGTCTCTTGGTCTGTTTAGAGACTTAATAATCTGATTTTATGCAGTCCAATTCGTGGTCAATGGTCAACATTGACCAACTTAGTCAATGTTGACCCAAACGGGCCCCACTTTAGGGTTTTATTAATATTTTAATATTAAATTTGTAAAATTCGTAAATTTCTGGAATTAAATTCCTAATATCATATAATATGATATTTTATCATATTTAAAGGTATTTATAACCTTTTAGCCAATTAAAACCAATTTAGAAGACAATTACACAAAAACGTGCTTTAAGGAGTTTTAGTGCACATTTTGTGTCGCAAGGTGTTTCTGAGCTCTGTTTTCTTTGAAAACGGTTTTGTTGTGCTCCTTACATGATATTTGATCATGGTATCCAATTTTATATCATTTAGAGGTCATTAGACCTTTAAGGTATTCTTAGAGCACCTTTTTGCTCTATTTGACCTTGAAGCATGTAAATGCTTTTTCTTTGTGTTGGAGTGTTGTCCAACGGTTTTAGTATGTTTAGTAATGTGTTAATATTCTTATGACAAAATTTTAGGTCCTAAGTAGTTCATTTGGGTATTTGTTTACCCTAAACAGTCAAAGGGTGCAACATCTTGTTTTGTGTTGACCACTGTTGTTCTCAGTTGACTTTTAAGGCATGTTTAGGCCTTAATTAATGTGATTAGATATTTAATCCATGTTTTATTAATTGGGGTATTTCAGTGGGTGCTCTAAACACTTGACATGAGACAAAAGAAGTTCTTCTTACTCGAACCAGGAAGCCAAGAAACTGTTTCCTTTGGCGACAATAAGAAAGGAAAATTCATCGGTGTTGCTAAGGTTGGTATTACATCTGATTATGTCATAGATAGTGTAAATCTAGTTCATGGTTTAAAATTCAACTCGCTTAGTTGTGTTTCTCAAATTTGTGATAAAGGCAATTCAGTTCACTTCTATCCTACACATTGTAGTATAGTAAGTCAGAATAACGGCAAAGAGTTGTTAAAGGGAAAAAGGTGGAAAAACGTTTATTTTACTAGTTTGGGGGATATTGACAGTCCTAATCTTTTATGCTTGACTGCTTCAATAGATGACTCTACACTATGGCACAAAACACTAGGGCATGTTACTACTTCTTTATTAAGAAAACTTGTCAAGAAACAGTTGGTAAGAGGTCTCCCTGAGATTAAGAAATCTGAGACAAATCTTTGTGACGCCTGTGTTAGAAGCCAACCAACTAAGATTTCTTTTAAAGTCAAAGAACATAGTAAGTACATCCAAGCCACTTGAACTACTTCACATGGACTTATGTGGACCCACGAGAATCATAAGTTTTGGAGGAAATTGGTATATATTTGTAATTGTTGATGACTACTCACGGTTCACTTGGACACTCTTATTGCTTCCAAAGATGAAGTCTTTAAGAAATTTCAAGCCTTTGCAGGAAAAGTCTAAGTACAACTCAACCTCAAGATCAAGACTCTTCGGTCTGATCATGGGTCATATTTTGAGAATGAACAATTCATGGATATGTGCAAACAACATGGGATTAATCACACATATTCAGCACCAAGAACAGCCCAACAGAATAGGGTAGTTGAGCAAAAAAACAGAACACTACAAGAAGTAGCCAGGGCCATGCTTTTGGGGAGCAGTCTTCTTTAGGTTTTTGGGCAAAAGTAGTGGCAACTGCATGCTACATCACAAATAGAACGCTCATACGACATATCCTCAACAAAACTCCCTATGAGTTAATTAAGGGAATAAAACCAAACATAAGTCACTTCAGGACCTTCTGTTGCAAATGCTATGTCCACAACAATAAAAGAGTCCCCTTTGGAAAGTTTGATGCTAGAAGTGATGTGGCCATCTTCCTTGGATAGTCTGAAAGAAGCCGGGCATACAAGGTATACAACAAATGGGCACTGAAGGTGGAAGAAAGTGTGCACGTGGTCTTTGATGAGGCTGACATACTCAAGACCAAGAAATCTGATGAAGATGAAGAACTTGGATTTGATCTAGTTGATCAAGATCACACGGATAGTCCCAAAGATGAATTACCGACTGAAGAAAGCTTGTCCGATAGGCTAGCGATAGGTCAACAACAGGTCCATGAAGGAATCAATGATGTCGAGGATCCTCTATCTTCATCAACCATTCATCAATCTCGTGCTTTGTACAAAAATCATTCATTGGAGAATATCATATCAGACATCCAAAGGAACTCAGACAAGAGCACAGACTCGAGATCTTCTAGCTTTCTCAACGACAGTCTCACCCACTGAGCCTAAAAACGTCAAGGAAGCTCTTTGAGACTCAGACTGGATCAAGGCAATGGAAGAAGAACTAAACCAGTTCGAAAGATGCAAAGTCTGGCATCTTATGCCTTGTCCTACTCATCAAGGAGTACTTGGCACAAAATGGGTCTTCAGAAAAAAACTGAATGAGATGGGAGAAGTAGTCAGGAACAAATCTCGTCTGGTAGCTCAAGGATATCATCAATAAGAAGGGATAGACTTCCAAGAAACCTTTGTTCCAGTGGCAAGGATGGAGTCCATCATATTACTAATTGCATTTACTGCACACAAAGGAATCAAACGCTTCTAGCTTAACATCAAAAGTGCCTTTCTAAACAGGTACGTCAAAGAGGAAGTATATGTTGAGCAACCCCCAAGTTTTCAGACACGAGAAGGAAAGAGCATGGTACTTAAACTTGACAAAGCTCTTTATGGGCTCAAACAAGCTCCAAGATCATGGTATGATCGTCTTTCTTCCTATCTCTTGGAAAACAAATTCAAAAGGGGAAAGGTGGATAAAACCTTGTTTGTGTACAACAACAAAAGGGATTTCCTAATTGTGCATGTATATGTTGATGATATAATCTTTAGGGCCTCTGATGAGAAATATTGCAAGAATTTTAAAGCATTGATGAAAAGGGAATTTGAGATGTGTGATCAGGGAGAACTGAAGTCTTTTTAGGACTACAAGTCAAGCAAAATGATGAAGGGACCATCATATCCCAAGAGAAGTATGTACAGGATTTACTAAAGAGATTTGGAATGGAGGAATGTAAGATGTTTGACACACCAATGGCAGTCAACACCAAGATGGGTCATGACTGGTCACCGACTGGTCGACTAGCGATCATACAGAGAGATGATTAGTTCTCTACTATATTTAACTACTATAGTAGACTTGACATTATGATAGTGTTTGCTTAAGTGCCAGGTTTCAAGTAGATCTAAGAGAAAGTCACCTCACAGCAGTAAAAAGAATCCTACATTACTTAAAAGGAACCGTGAACCTTGGTCTCTTTTATCCTAAGTTCACTAACTGTTACGTTGTAGGATTTTCAGATGCAGACTATGGAGGATCTATCACACATAGAAAGAGCACTTCAGGGACAGCATTCTTTGTTGGATCATGTCTGATTGCATGGGGATCACTGAAACAACAAAGTGTTGCATTCTCAACAGCTGAATCTGAATACATTGCCAAGGCAAGCTGCTGTGCTCAACTTCTATGGCTTAAAACAACAAATTGGTTATTATGGCGTAAAAACAGGTACATTACCAATTATGTGCGACAATACAAGTGCCATCTCTATTTCCCAAAATCCTGTGCATCATTCTCATACCAAACATATTGACATTAGACATCACTTTCTCAAAGATTGTTGTGAAAAAAGAATAGTTGGTTTAAAGTATATTTCTACTGAGAACCAACTAGGTGACATCTTTACTAAGCCATTAAGTATAGAAAGGTTTACTAAGATTGTTCATGATCTTGGAATGATATTCATTGATCACAATTAAACTATCTTTTATTTCCCATGATATGTCACTGACATGTGAGCAACACCTATTATATTGTCGTTCGTTAGTCAACGATCAGTTTAATGCATAAATTATGTCAAACGACTACTTGAAGCAGATATGTCATTTTCCATAAAGTGAGATTAGTTTAGAGAAGGTTCAACAGATAGAAACGGGAAAACTTCTCAACAGATCGCTAACAACAGTCACGACCGCTGCCCATTATGAATAGTACGGTAAGGACATGTCACCGAGCAGAGAAGGAGCAGTCGCTGACCGTTTCTCGATATCTATAATAGGGCGACGAGAGTTGTCTCTTGTCACACTATTGCCCTCATTCCCTCTAATCTCTCCAAGCACATTGAACATTTTCTCTTCTCTCTTACAAACACTCTAGTAAGCTTAAGTGCAAAAATACCTTGCCTCACAGCCGTTAAAGAACATCCGAGCTAAAAGTTCTAAATTCCAGTACATAATCCTCTACACTGAAAATGGCACCCAAGACTGCTCTATGATCAATTGCAAAATCCACACTCAAGGATGTTTCCTCACAACAAGTGGCCGACATACAACCGACCAAATCTCTAGCTCGTCTGACCCATGAGAGGAAGATCAACTAGTGGTCAAAGTAGTACAAGAAGGAGAACTACAAGTGAATGAGGTAGAGTACATAAGAACCCATATTCCTAAAACCTACCACCTCATTGAATCTGGCACCTTCAAACCTATTATTCTTCCTAACCCAGCTCCTATAGAAAATCCATAAATGTCTTCTCCTGCTCCTTCACCAAAAACTACCAAAATCACCACAAAGCAATCCAGAAAATCCAAGAGCCATTCCATTACTATAATTGGTCGCGTGACACACGCATCAAAGCGTACTCAAAAGCTAACAACACCACAAAAATCTCACTCTACTCTAGAAAAGGCCACACGACGACTGCACTTCTCCAATGAAGAAAAATTAACTGTCTCAGCTGAAATCGAGGCAGTTGTACAACAACTGGAAGAAGAAGAGGTTCAACACGATGAACCTGTGCAAAAAGAAGCGTCAGTAGAGGAGATACACCATGAGACAGCAGCTGACTCAGAGGAAGAGGCAAACCTTATCGCCGCCTTTGGGGAGCCAGTCATCGACAGGTCCTTAACACCACACGACAACACATGGAGAGGGATACCAACACAGAATCACAATCTCCTATCATCCACACGCTCGAGGAGCATGAGCATTTGAAGAAGGCAAAGGGAAAACAAAGATAGGCGCTTCTCCTAGTATTCAAGAGGTCGAGGAGCTTGTTAACGCTGAAAAATCAGTTGCCAAGTCTCAACCTTTACAGTCCCTAAAGTGACTAAAGAAGCTCAAGGAGCTAGAGCCTCTCTTGATCAAAGCCGAGAATGTCAACGACCGATCCTGTCCGCCTTACCAAAGATGATGGATATGGAGTGGATGAAGAAGATGGGTCTAGAAGAGATCATCGAGCTACTGGAGTTCCAAGGATGGGTAGACTTCTTCCAGGAGACTATCCTTGTTTACACCGAGCTGCTCAAGGAGCATATGAGACATCTTGGACCACTCCAGAGTGATAAAGATGATGACCACCTCCTCTCAACAGTTCAAACGACTCAAATTACCATCTCCAAGTCTTGGATTTGCAAGACTTTCAACCTAGAGCCAGAAGGTCTGGTCATCGATCCCCAGGGAGACAACTTGGAATGACCTAGGACACTAAGGAGGGAAGATGGTCAACATGCTCAACAAAGGAGCAACGATGAAAAACTTCAATGTCGTGGACATGTCCGTCATAAACAGATTCCTTTTCAGCATAGTCACCCACAACATCACCCCAAGGAACCAATGCACTCACACAGTCAATGCTCGGGATGTGAGCTGTCGTTCACACACAAGACCAAGGAAAACCAATCTGCCAGCCATGATTCTCTCACCCTAGATGAGAGTCATCAAGTAAACCAAGGTCTGGTGCACGGAGAATGGAGTGGACACTGACAGGTTCCACGAGTGCGCACGCATCACACAGGACTTCATCTGCTCTGAGATGCTATCCAAGATGGGGATAAAGACTAAGGGAGATAAGCTCGTTGCCATCAGAAGCCCACAAAGAGTGAGGAAGCACGATCTGAACCTCGACTAACAGTAAGAGCTTCATGACTCAGAGAAAGAGAAGTCTCTCAACGGTTCGATGACAGGTCGGGGACCAGTCTGGATACTTCAACTCGGGACGTTCTATAGCGGGTAAGAATCACTCTTACAGCTGTGTAGGCCATCTCCATTGAACCAAGTGTTGATCACATGGTTCAAGGAGCAATAGATTTTATAGATTCTCACATAGCCTGAGCGTTCTTGGTCTCCTAGAGATTCGAGTGAAACCGTGAGAGTTAGAGTTAGGATTATATTTTTCTTTTCGATCAAATGTTTTATTTTGCCGTTGAATATCTGTTTCAAAGTACCTTTTGATATTAATGAAAATGCAACTGGTTTTTGTATACTTGAATGCTTATGATGGGTACGAAATAATTTATTGTCTTGGCTGCTTCTTCCTTGATTAAAAATTACAAAATGATCTGAGATATTTAGTCCCATCCATTCCACTAATCCAATCTCATACCTTGACACCTAAAAATCCTACAAACATAGCACCTCATTAAATGCCACTCACCGACCAGTCGTTGAGCATATCCAAACTGTCTATAAAAACATGCTTACTTCATCCGCCACTCACACTCAGTCATACACATCTAACGAAATGGCTCGAATACCACAAAGTTCATCCAGCTCACATGAGCAAACTACTCACTCCACCATTCGTAAGTTTATGACCATTAAACATCCAATGAAATTCGTCGCCCAAAGCTATATTCAACCAGACTTCGACTCCCTTACAGCTTGGTCTATCACCTCAAGTGTCACTCTATCACATACACGTTCTTCACACTGCATAGATTTCACCATAGAGTCCGATGAGTCCGACCTTTCTACCACAGCTGAATCACCTTTGATCAATTCTACCAAAGCCAAACCTTCTTGGATCAAAGCCGCTTTAAGAATGGGATACCCATCTACGTCACTCCATCTAGATTATCTTGATCATGTTTTGTAGTTTATTCTCTATGGAATGTCATGGCCTTTACAATATCTTACGTTATGTAGTTGCTCCCTATTTTGTTGTATAGGAAAAAGGGGAACGAAAAGTATATGTACTTGTGAGAGTACTTGTGAGACTATGTCTATTTTCCTTGTATTATGTATCATCCGAATGAAAACTTTATCTACTATTGTCATAGTATAACATAAAAGCTGTCACTTATTGTGCATAAAAGCTGTCACTTATTGCTATCATTCGTTAAGGTTTTTCATACTTAAAACCCAACAGACTTAGGGGGAATCCTTCTTGGGGGAATCTCTCAATTTTTGAATCGCCAAGTACATATACGTGTATAGGTTGCCATCATCAAAAAGGGGGAAATTGTTCAGACAAGATCCTTTGGTTTTGATGATAGCAAACCTTGTATTGTCTATGTAATGTGTTTGTCAAGATTCATGTTTCAGATAGACAGATGAATTAGTGGCTTAGCACACAAGGTTGCAAGCACACTTAAGTCATGAGTGGCTTAGCACATATGGTTGCAAGCGCGCTCAATCCACGACATATGCCCAACCAGTCGGGCACCTGTCAGCGAGGGCTCCGAAGGACTTCTAGCACAGACAACCAGTCAGACACCGCACGAAGATATCTCTCATGCTTAAAGATGAAAATCAAAGACAGAAGACTGTAAGGGATCGACACATTTAAATAAAACACATACATCCACTTAGGTAACTTGTTCACGACAACCTCACGACAAAAGGAGAAGTTCATTAATGCACAAGATAACAAAGCTATAAATGAACATCATTACATAGCCGTAATGAATTCATAAGAGGGCATTTATGACCATTTAATGAGCTAGACAGAATCAGGCAAGTAGGGCACACAAGTGGTGATCGACCTATCAAGAGGGTTGCCGCCAACTTGACCAACCATAGGACGACACGTGGTTCAAGCCTCTAGATCAAGTTAAAGAATCTCTACAAGTTATGTAAATAATCGAAGTTGTAGTCGACTCCTAGAGGTCTAGGGATTAATAGGACGGTTGTTACATCTTAACAACCGTGTATAAATACTTGCATTTATATCATATGTAAGTAAGCCTGTATGAGAGAAAAAGATAGAGATTATCTGGGCAAGTGTGGATCAGACTTAGGAGTGTGTAGTACTAGAGAGTTTGTGAGCTAGATAGGACTGGGTTAGAGTATTAATACATTGGGTACTTGATAGAACGACGGGTCAGGGAACTGTCGGTGAACCGTAGGCCGATAGTCAGGAGAGGGTTAACGACTTTAGGGGTAAAGTCGAAACTGCCCCGGGAGTCTGTGTGTGGGGCAAGGGTGGTTGAGTGAATGTCGTGTGTAAATTCTCAATCAAAATGTGTTTTCCAGTTAAGTTTATCTCATGTCCATTCCTAAACTATCAAGTTTTATTAAAGTCCACGATACATCCACGACACGTCAGGGACGCATCAGGAGCGCTTGCTAGTTTCAATTGACATTCTCAGCCTTGATCAAGGCTGGCTCAAGCTCCTTGAGTTTCTTGAGGTGCTTTAGAGATTGAGGTGGTTGAGGCTTGGCAACGACCTTCTTGTCTTGAAAGAGCTTTTCGAGCTCTTTAGCATGTGAAGAAAGGACCATCTTCTCTTTGCTTTTTGCCTTCTTTAATTGCTCACTCTCCTCGTGTGTGAGAATGACAGGTGATACCGATTCTGTGTTGCTATCTTCAACCTGAGGCTGTTGTTAAGGTGTTGAGGACCTGTTGATGAGTGGCTCCCCAAACACGGTGATGAGATTCACCTCTTCCTCTCAGTCAGCTACTATCTCTTGGTGTATCTCCTCTACTGAAGCATCATTTTGCACTGGTTAATCATGTTAAACCTCCTCTTCCTCTAGTTGTTGTGCAACTGTCTCAATCTCAGTTGAGGGAGTCGTTTATTCTTCATCGGAGAAGTGCAGTCGTCGAGTGGCTTTTTCTGGGTAGAGTGAGATTTTTGTGGTGTTGTTGGCTTTTGAGCACGCTTTGATGTGTGTGTCACATGACCAGTTGTAGTGGTGGAATGGCTCTTGGGTTTGGTTTTGGATTGTTTTGTGGTGATTTGGAGGTTTTTGGTGAAGGAGTAGGAGAAGACATTTGTGGATTTTCTATGGGAGCAGGGTTAGGAAGAATAGTAGGTTTGAAGGTGCCGGATTCAATGAGGAAGTATGTTTTAGGAATATGAGCTCTTATATATTCTACCTCACTAGCTTGTAGTTCACCTTCTTGTACTACTTTGATCATGAGTTGTTCTTCCTCTTCTTTGGTCAGACAAGCTAGTGATTTAGTCGGCTGTATGTCGGCCACTTGTTGTGAGAAAGCTTCCTTGAGATTTTCCATAGCCTTTGATCGAAGAGCAGTCTTGGGTGCCATTTTTGGTTTAGAGGATTTATACTGGACTTTAGAACTTTTTGATAAGGTGTTCGTTAGCGGCTGTGAGGCAAGGGTTCTTTGCACTAAATCTCACGAGAGTGTTTGTAAGAGAGACAAGAAATGCTTTGAGTGCTTAGAGAGATTAGAGAAAGTGAGGGCAATAGTATGACAAGAATAAAACTCCTGTCGCCCTTTTATAGATTTTGAGTGACGGTCGGCGACCGCTGCTCGTCCGCTCACTGACATGTCCCAAAGGTACTATTCAAACGGGCAGTGGTCGTGACAGGCTGTCATCGATCATTGCCAATTTTCCCGTTTCTACCCGTTGAACTAATCTCTAAACTAACCTCACTTTATGGAAAATGACATAATTTCTATGCATTAAACTGATCGTTGACTATTGAACGACAATATAATAGGTGTTGCTCACTTGTCTGTGACCGATCAAAGGAAATAAAAGACAGTTTAATTGTGATTAATGAATATCATTCCAAGATCATGAACAATCTTAGTAAGCCTTTCTCTACTTAATGGCTTAGTAAAGATGTCAACTACTTGGTCCTCAGTAGAAATATACTTTAAACCAACTAATTCCTTTTCACAATAATCTTTAAGAAAGTGACGTCTAATGTCAATATGTTTGGTACGAGAATGATGCACATGATTTTTGGAAAAAGAGATGGCACTTGTATTGTCACACATAATTGGTAATGTACCTATTTTGACACCAAAATCACTAATTTATTGTTTAAGCCATATGAGTTGAGGACAGCAGCTTGCGCGCAGCAATGTATTCAGATTCAGCTGTTGAGATGGCAACACTTTGTTGTTTATTTGATCCCCATACAATCAGACATGACCCAACAAAGAATGTTGTCCTGTCGAGCTCTTTCTATCACTGATAGATTCTCCATAGTCAGCATCTGAAAATCCACAATGTTACAGTTAGTGAACTTAGGATAAAAGAGACCAAGATTCAGGGTTCCTTTTAAGTACGCAGGATTCTTTTACAACTATGTTGAGGTGACTTTCTCTTGGATCTGCTTGAAACCTAGCACATAAGCAAATGTTGTACATAGTGTCAAGTCTACTAGCAGTTAAATATAGTAGAGAACTAATCATCTCTCTGTATGATCACTGGTCGACCGGTTGGTCACCGGTCATGATGCCCTTCTTGGTGCCAACTGCCATTGGTGTGTCAAACATTTTACATTCTCAATTCTAAATCTATTTAGCCAATCCTTTACGTACTTCTCTTGGGATATGATAGTCCCTTCGTCATTTTGCTTGACTTGAAGTCCTAGAAAGAACTTCAATTCCCCTCAATTACTCATCTCAAATTCCTTTTGCATCAATGCTTCAAAATTTTTGCAATGTTTCTCATCAGAGGCTCCAAAGATTATATCATCAACATATACTTTAACAATTAAGAAATCTCCTTTGTGTTGTACATAAACAAGGTTGTATCCACCTTTCCTCTTTTGAATTGGTTTTCCAAGAGACAGGAAGAAAGACGATCATACCATGATCTTGGAGCTTGTTTGAGCCCATAAAGAGCATTGTCGAGTTTAAGTACCATGTCCTTTCCTTCTTGTGTCTCAAAACCTGGAGGTTGCTCAACATACACTTCCTCTTTGACGTACCCATTTAGGAAGGCACTTTGATGTCAAGTTGGAAGAGTTTGATTCCTTTGTTTGCAGCAAATGCAATTAGTAATCTGATGGACTCCATCCTGCTACTGGAGCAAAGGTTTCTTGGAAGTCTATCCCTTCTTGTTGATGATATCCTTGAGCTACCAGACGAGCATTGTTCCTAACAACTTCTCCCATCTCATTTAGTTTGTTTCTAATCACCCATTTTGTGCCAAGTATCCCTTGTTGTGAAGGACGAGGCACAAGATGCCAGACTTTGCATCTTTCAAATTGGTTTGTTCTTCTTGCACTGCATTGATCCAGTTTGAGTCTCGAAGAGCTTCCTCGACGTTCTTGAGCTTGATGGGTGAGACTGTCGTTGAGAAGACTAGAAGATCTCGAGTTTTTGCTCTTGTCTGAGTTCCTTTGGATATGTCTGACATTAAATTATCCAATGGATGATTTTTGTACAAAGCACAAGATTGATGAATGGTTGATGGAGATAGAGGATCCTCGACATCATTGTTTCCTTCATCGACCTATTGTTGACCTATCATTGACCTATCAGGCAAGTTTTCTTCAGTCGGTGATTCATCTTTGGGATTATCTGTGTGATCTTGATCAGCTAGATCAAATCCAGGTTCTTTATCTTCATCAGATTCCTTGATCTTGTGTACGTCAGCCTCATCGAAGACCATATGCACACTTTCTTCCACCTTCAGTGTCCTTTTGTTGTACACTTTGTATGCCCGACTCCTTTCAAAGTATCCAAGGAAGATGGCCACATCACATCTGGCATCAAACTTTCCAAGGGCATTCTTTTCATTGTTATGGACATAACATTTGCAACCGAAGATCCTGAAGTGACTTATGTTGGTTTTCTTCCTTTGATTAGCTCATAGAGAGTTTTGTTGAGGATAGGTCGTATGAGTGTTCTATTTGTGATGTAGCATGCAGTTGCCACTCTTTCTGCCCAGCAGATTTGAGGAAGACTGCTCCCCAATAGCATGGCCCTAGCTACATCTTGTAGTGTTCTGTTCTTACGCTCAACTACCCCATTATGTTTAGGTGTTCTTGGTGCTAAATATGTGTGTGACTTATCCCATGTTGTTACACATATCCATGAATTGTTGATTCTCAAACTCTGATCTATGGTCAGACCGGAGAGCTTTAATTTTGAGGTTGAGTTGTACTTGGATTTTTCCTGCAAAGTCTTGAAATTTCTCAAAGACTTCATCTTTAGAAGCAATAAAGAGTGTATAAATAAACTGTGAGAATCATCAGCAATTACAAACACATACCAATTTCCTCCATAACTTTGATTCTCATAGGTCCACATAAGTCCATGTAAAGTAATTCAAGTGGCTTGGATGTATTGACTAAGTTCTATGATTTAAAATAAGTCTTGGTCTGTTTGCTTCTAACATAAGCATCACAAAGATTGGTCTTAGATTCTTTAATCTCAGGGAGACCTCTTACCAACTGTTTCTTGACAAGTTTTCTTAAAAAAGAAGTGCTGACATGCCCTAGTCTTCTGTGCCATAGTGTAGAGTCATCTATTGACACAGTCAGGCATGGAAGATTTGGACTGTCAATATCCTCCAAACTAGTTACATAAACGTTTTCCACCTTTTTCCCTTTAACAACTTTTTGCCATTGTTCTGACTTACTATGTTACAATGTGTATGATTGAAGTGAAATGAATTTCCTTTGTCACAAATTGAGAAACACTAAGCAAGTTGAATTTTAAACCATGAACTAAATTTACACTATCTGTGACATAATCAGATGTAATACCAACCTTACCTACACTGTTGATTTTTCCTTTCTTGTTGTCACCAAAGGAAACAGTTCTTTGGCTTCCTGGTTCGAGTGAGAAGAACTTCTTTTTGTCTCCTATCATGTGTTTAGAGCACCCACTGTCGATGTACCATCAGGGGTCCATTCTCACTCGATTTTGAACTTAACGCGTTAGTGGTGCGGGGTTAGGGTCCATAGAAAGGTCGGACCCATTTCCACTATCAATCATTCTAAGATCATTTTTGACTACCCATTTCAGTCCTATTTTCTTTCCAATTCTTTATAAAATGCGTTTTCATAGCAATAGGATTCATGATGACCAGGTTGTATGCATAGGCTAAAGATATCTCTACGACTGGTCTTTGAACGGTGTCCGACCTGTCGTTTGCTTCTCCTCATGGATGTCTTTGAAACAGCTTCTAGTCTAGCATGTTTTTCATGAGCGTAGAGAATATAACTATAATCTATTTGTAATTTCATGAGAGCCCTCATGAGGTTATCTACCTTGCTTTTGTCTGAATTTTTTCTTAGTTCTTCATTTTCCTTCAAGAGTTCCTTGTTTTCATTTTCTAATGCCTCTAATTGATCAACTAGTATAAGAGAGAACTTTTTAGTCCTAGAAGTTCAGCTTTTTGAATCCTTTGTTTGAGTTTACAGTAGTTTACCTTATTTTAATCTTCTTCTTCAAATTCCGATGTGTCCTTCTCTTGCGCCATAAGAGAACTTCCTCAAGGCATAGTTGAGCCTTCTCATCTTCTGAGATGTCACTGTTTGAGGCTTGATTGTCATAACACAGTTTAAAGTCTCCCTGTGCAGCAACGAAGGCTTCCTTCTTTGGTCCTTTGTTTAATGATCGTCGGACATTCTTCTTGACCTTGTCGTTGTCCTCTCGGGATCGCTGAGGATAGTCTTTGATATGGTGCCCGCATTTTGAACACCTAAAACACTTGTCATTGTTTTTCTTTGATCATCCGAATCCCTGGACTCCTTGCCTTTCCTCATTTTATTTCTTATGAACTTTTGAACGTACCTCTTAGCATAGAGGACCATTTCATCATTGTCGTCTCCTAACTCGGACCTTTTTTTCAGCTACTTGAATGGGCTATGCCTTCTCCTCTATCTCTTGATGAGCTTTTTGAATTTCAGTGGTGTAGCTTTAACTTAAAAGCCATTAGAGTTCCCAGCATGTCTGCCAGAGACATGTTGAAGAGATCATGTACTTCTTGCACGACATTAACTTTGCTATCAAAGGAGGCAGGAAGAGATATGAAGAACTTTCGAATTTGATCCTCATTTGAGATAGTTCTTCCAAGCACCAACATTTCATTGATCAGCTTGGTGAACCTTGTATGCATTTCAGAAATGCTCTCCTTTTCTTCCTTCTTGAATAGCTCCCAATAAGTGAGTAACAACTTAATGTGAGTCTTTTTGATCTCATCATTCCCTTCATAAGTGAGCTCAAGAGTTTTCCAAATCTCTTGAGTTGTTTTAGCTGAAGCAATGTTGGAGTATTACTCAGGTAGTAATGCACAGTGAAGTATTCTTACTGCTTGAGCGTTGAATACCAGCTTCTTGATTCGATCATCCGTCATGCTGTCTATAGATATGCCTTGTCCTTGAGCATTCTGGAAGGTGTACTCTCCATGTGTTATCACACTCCACATTCATGGATCATCAGACTTTATACGAAACTCCATCTTATTCTTCCAGTGAGTGTAGGTGTCTCCATTGAAGAGTGGTGGTCAATTTGGTGCAGAACTTTCTTATACCACTAGAATGCTTGCATGTGACATCTTGATCGCCTTCCAAAGCAGTTAGCTTTCTAGAAGAGACCCGCTCTAATACCAATTGAAACAAGCAAGCGCTCCTGATGCGTCCCCGACGTGTTGTAAACGTATCATGGACTGTAATAAAACTTGATAGTTGAGGAATATACACGAGGCAAATTTAAACTGGAAAACCCATTTTGATTAAGAATTTACACACATAAAATTCACTCAATCTCCCTCGCCCCACACACGGACTCCCGGGACAATTTCGATTTTTCCCCTTAAGTCCTTAACCCTCTCCTGACTATCGGCCTACGGTTCACCGACCGTTCCCCGACCTATCAGTCTATCAAATATCCAATGTATTGATACTCTAACCCAGTCCTGTCTAGCTCACCAACTCTCTACCACTTACACACACTCCTAAGTCTGATCCACACTTATCCAGATTATCTCTTTCTTTTCTCTCGTACAGGTTTGATTTACATAGGACATAAATGCTCATATTTATACACGTTAGTTAAGGTGTAACTAACGGCCTATGAATGTGTAGACTCTAGAAGTAGATTACTTCTTCTCTCTTATTATACTAGTTGCACCCGACTACAGATTATCTTCCTACTTGATCTGGAGCTATCAACACTCGTGTTGCCTTGCGATTGGGCAAGTTGGTGGAGCGTCTCCTAAGTGGTCGGTCACCACTTGCACACTTCAACTTGTCTGACCTTGTCTCGTTATTTAATGCCCGTAAATGCTCTCTTTTGAATTTATTTCAGCTATGTAATGATGTTCATTAATAGCCTTTGCTTATCTTGTTATCTTGCACATTTATGAGCTTCTTCTTTCGTTGTGAGCTAGTTGCTTGTGGGGGGGTGTGACACATCTGAGTGAGTTTGTCGAAGTTGCTAACACATTTCCGTCCTTGTTTATTGTCTGATGTAAAAGATATGTGATAGTGTGTTCTTGACTCCTTGTGTGTTACTAGAAGTTCTCCGGAGCTCTCACAAACAGGTGCCCGACTGGCTGGGCACATGTCGTTCATTGAGCGCGCTTGTAACCTTGCGTGCTAAGCCACTCATGACTTATGTTCGCTTGCAACCTTGCGTGCTAAGCCACTTATTCACTTTTTTATCTGAATCATGAATCTTGACAAACATATTAGATAGACAATACAACGTTTGCTATCATAAAAACTAAAGGATCTTGTCTTAAGAGTTACTTTTGACCTGACAAGGATAAACAATGAATTAAGGAACAACCAATTCTATTTAAAGAACGGTTGGTACATTGAGATAAGGATGAATATGGGAATCAAAGAATTCTTAACTTAAGGAGTTAGAAAGAAAGAAGTTAACTCGCATACTTAAGGGACGCTTTCTAAGTTGTCCAATGAGTTTGAGCGGTGACTGTTCACATGATTGCGTTATGTTTTATTATACTTCTTATTATTGTTGTATAAATAATCAACTGCACGAATGTGACAAAGTAGTCGTGTGTAGCCCCGTTAGCTTGGGGGCTACACGTTAATCAAACCAGCGATAGTGTTGAGCCCCTCGGGGCATCCATATTAACTTTGCAGGTAAATGGCAGCAGAAGACCCACCTTGAGAGTAGGAGCCGGTAAACTTGCTATGGGTTTTACTTTTGTATACGGGATGTGCATGTACACCCATTTGTTGACAGCTGAACTTGTTAGTAAACTATGTAAGAGTGTAAGATAGTTGATACTCGGTTGGTATTATGGAGAAGTTTTGTAAATATTTAAGTTCGGTATATTCTGGATTGTCAGGCCGTAGCTAGATACTGGGTGATGTAGTATGCCTAGTTAGTCACGTGGGTGACTAACGGCGGTAACACCGACTTTTGTAAGAATTCTGCTGCGATGTTAATATTCATATTAGGTGGTTTATGCGATAATCCTGGTTTTAAGAGTTGGGGTGTTACAATATTTCTATGACATTATACTCTTATTCTAAGTATAACCTATGGTTGTAACATTTTATAATAATCCCGAACATACCCTAGGTCTTTCAAGTTTTATCCTTTCAGCTCATACTTATAAAATTACAAAACAACCCCAAATGTTATTACATTGTTACAATGATATTAATATATCTTATAATATAGTATTTATACCCATATATTTGTATAACCTATGGTTATACTTTTCTCCTTTATATTTCCACATATACCCCACTACTTTCCAGAATTATTTCCCTAAATACCACTAACTTTCTTTATTTACCAATTGACCCCTTTATTTATTCATACTTTAATAATGATATAATAAAATATTTATTAGACACATAATTCATTTTAACTCCAAAATAGCCTCTAAAAATCCCCAAAAGTCCTAACAGGCCCCAATCTTTCGTAATATACTAGTTTTACCCATTATTTCTGGAAATTACATTTTCTTCCCAAATATTATATAACTTTTACAATTTATACATAACTTAAATAACTTGGTAATTAACTTACTTAATCACCTAATTTGGTCAAAGTCTCTTATGTGATCAATGTTTGACATCCAAACATCAGTTTGACCAAAAGTTTCGGTAACAACACCTTATCCCAATTTTTCCTATATATATTAATTACCCCAAAATTTAAAATCTTATAATTTTCATCTAAGCTCCTTTTTAATTCTTATTTTCGGCTATACTGACTGAAATACCCCGAACTTAAATATGGTGATTATATTATTCTAATATAGTATTTAAGGGCCTAAAAGTGCCTAAGTAATTTTTGGTAAAGAAAATAAATCCAAAGAAATGAGAAAGACGCTTAGAAAGCGGAAAACGCTAAAATGAGTGTTAAATAACCATAGGAGGTACGAGACCTCGGTTATAGTATCGTAAGTACTCCTAAGGCTTATTCATGCCTAATTAGTATACGGGAATGATTCCCGAAGAAAACGGATTCAAGAAATGTATTAAAACGCTAAAAGAGCTTTAGCACACGTTTTCGAGGGAACCCGAAAACGTGACTTTAAGTGGTCAAACAGACCCGTAAAAATTATAAATCATTGAAAATAATTATTAAGCATTTATGGAAGCTTAATAGCCAATGAAAATAAAGAAACGAGAAAATTCCAGAAAACGGGCCCGGTTAGTGAATAGTATCAAAACCGGGTAAAGTAACGAGCGTTTTCTGTAAAAGACGAAAAACGCTCCAGCTAGTAATACAGTGAGGGCCGGTTTTTAACAGGTAAATAAACCCCTCTCACACACACTAGCTAAACAAATAATGAGTCAAAAAGCAAAATAGAATAAAAAGGACAAAAGCAACTCCACCCTCTCTCTCCTCTCTCATTTCTCTTTCCCTCCTTCTCTTTCCTCTCCTTCTCCTTCCCATCGATTTCTCTCTCCTTCTCCCCACTGCTGCAGCCGATTTTTGAGAGCTCAAAATGCTCCCATGGCTCCTCTTCATTCTTCCTCAAGCTCTAGCTCCATTTGAGCTCCAAATGTAAAATAAATTACATATTTGTAATCCCCTCATCCTCCTCAACATTTCTATCTTTTCAAAATTCAACTAGGATGAGTTTCATCTCCATGGGTTTTCCCCATTTGAAGAGAAAAGCACACCATTGTGGAGCTTGGAGTCTCCTCTTTCCAACAAGGTAAAAATCTCTACAAAAGATTCAAGTTTCCTCCACTCTTCTTGGAAACCGATTTTTAGCCCCTTTGTAATGCCTTGTTTTTCTCTCTTCTTTTGAGCATCAACTTCACCTAGCAATGGTGGTGGATTATTCTTCTTGAACCAAGGGCTAAAAACCCTCCTAAAGCCCTCCAAAGGTAAACCCTAGAATTTGTATTTTTAACACTTCAATGAATTAGTGTTAATATGGGGGTTAGTAGATTAATGATGTGCTCTTTGTGTAATTTGGGTGTTGGGATGGAGTTTGGTAACTCCATCCCCCACAAAATCGATTTGGACAAGAAAGAGAGAAGGAGGAGAAAGGGAAAAGAAAAGAAGGAATCAAAAGCTCAAGGTAGTAAAGCTCCTTCCTAATGTAAATTCTATTGCATTAGAGTAATGGGAATGGGTAAGATATTTAAAGAACCCAAATTATTGTATTGGTATTGTAGTTTGTGGAAATTTTGAGTACTAGTGAGTAAATGTGTGAATTTGTAGGCCTTAGAGCCAAAATAATGGTGTATGTATATTAGTAATGCTATTTGAGGAATAATGGTAAGGAGAAGTATTGGGAATGCTAGGAATGGCATTGGTTGGGAAAGTATAGGATGGGAGATTGGGATGGTAAAATCTGTAGCATGAGTGTAACAAAAACTGTTACAAGTGTTGGAAAAGAAGTGAGGAAATTGTGTAAGTGATTTGATGGATTTAGTAATGGACTTGGTGGATGAATTAAGGGTATTAGGAAGCCTAAATGGCATCAAAACAAGTGGGATTACATGTAGGAAGAGTGGGGAAGTAATGGGTAAAAGAGAGGACTAAAAACAGATTTTAAAACAGAGGTACTGGGCGGACCGGACTTGCGACCGGACTTGCAAGTCGGTCGGGCCAGAAAATTTTCCCGTCTGTAACCTACTGGAATGGACCGGACTTGCGACCGGACTTGCAAGTCCGGTCGGACCAGAAAAATTCCCCGGTGAAACCTTCTGGAATGGACCGGAGATTGCAAGTCCGGTCGGCCAGAAGAATTTCCGTAACTTGAGCTACTGGAATGGACCGGACTTGCAAGGTCGGTCGCAAGTCCGGTCCAGTAAAAAAAAAATGTTTAAGTATATGATTATAGTAATCATATATACACATATATATATGCCTATATACATAGATGCAAATATATGTAGTAATACACCATTAATGAAGTATAATGGTAAGAAAGTAAGTAAATGAGTAAGGAAACAAGTTAAGGAAGTTGTAAGTATAAGGACATTAATTACACCAGGATAACGGGGTAAGTAGGGGAGTAGTAAATGTTTGTATATTGTACGAGTATAGTATTAATGATAACATTGAAACAGTATCAGTGGGACAAGTGTGAACCAAGGACAAGGGAACACATGGTTAAATGTAACGCCCCTACTTATCATAAATGCAGCGGAAATAAAATACTAAGGCGATTTACAGATCATCGGGTTCCAAACACCCGGCACCAAACCTCACCAATTACAACTTACGATATTACAATGCTACGGTCTGAACTCGAGAAAACATAGTATAAAAGTAATGATAACAAAATACAGTAGCTCTCCAAAATCCTAATTCCCATCCCATACACTCACACTCTTCGTGGCCACCTGTATAACAAATCGTACCTGCAAGATGAAACCAAGCAGCCCACCCCGGGAGGGGTGAGTCAGTTCCCTGGAATGGAACTGGTACAACTCTCCAAAACAAAGTTTAAAACATAACTCTTGAAACAAACAATAACTCGAAGTCAAACGCTTAAAACAAAACAGAAGAACAAGGCACATCAAAATCACCAAGTCAAAGATATCAAGTCAAGGATAGAGATAAATAACAAGAAGTAAAGTGAGTCAACTTAAAAGAAACCACACCAGAAGTTAGTGAACATCCATGCTTAAGTTAGATTCAGTTCCAATTAGGATTAGAAAGACCCAAGTAGTCACAAGGACTAGGAATGAAAGAAGATATAAGAACCCATAACTCAAGAGTGGAATAAAACCAATTGGGAGAGATGGCCCCCACCGCCAGTCAGTTGCCACAAGGGCGAGGTAAACAGACCTCCGCTGTCAGTTGCCACAAAGGGCGAGGTATAGCAGACCTCCGCTGCCACCGACCCGTTCTCGGTCATCGGTGAAAAGTGAGTGCACCACTTAATAGAAATAATCCATATCCAATACCAAGATTGTCATTTCCCACATTCCCACTAGACTATTAACTGTACAAGTGCAATACCAAAACACTCAGTCCTACAGAGTGCAGAGGCGTAAACCCTTAACAGTCAATATCTAATGAGATAACCAGATTAAAGGAACCAATGATCATGTGAGTTGTACATCCAAGGCTCAGTTAGTCATATCAAGCTGATTAGTCACACAACCAATTTCCTTTCAAGATTCATTCAGCTCATTTAGCGTTTCTAAAACATCCATTAAAATTCGTCATCAAAATATCTGAGTACGAGAAAATCGTACAAAACATTCCATCAAGTCCATAACACATCAAGCTGAGTACGAGAAATCGTACAAAACATTCCATAGAGTCCAAAAACAACAAGCTGAGTACGAGAAATCGTACCTGGTAATCGTTGTAGCAGTTCTAGTCGACTTGTGCAAATAATAAACAATACTCTGAGGAATATTAAAGGTAGTCTAACATCAATAACTTGTAACCTAAGTTAAACTTAAATAAATTCCTTACTCTTATTTCTAAGTCTCAATTGTCCTTTAAACCCTCGCTTAAATGTTATGTATAACCTTTGACTTATATTAGAATGTTGTATAACCCAAGGTTGTAAGACTAGGGAATGTATGTTATTAACACTTGTTGATTGTTACACTTACCCCTTTATTCATACTTAACCTAGTTCCCAATTCAAGACTCTTGAGACCCTTATAACATAAGTGCATATTATATTATTCATCTAATCTTAGAATCTCAATAATAATTTAAGCTTAATACTTTTATTCCTAATTTAGAATAAATATCGGGTTATGACCTATGATAGGTTTATCTTAGAATATTATACTATTATTTCACAATGTAATGATTATGTATTTTATCAGTATTACCAAATAATCCATTATGATTAAGTTTTCCCCTCAACTTAATTAAGATCTACATCCTGTATATTGGAAACATGGTGTTATAGATGCATTTTATGATAACCTAATTGAGTTACTACACTCATTTATCATATGTTTAGTTTAGGATGACTTTTATTACAACCATCTAATAATCTTATCATAAGATGTTAAATTGCTTCTCATCTTGAATAACTATATTATAGTTAACTTAGATTTATCGAACTCTTACATTTAGTATTTCCAAGGTATATTATTTACTTTATCATTAACTATATAATAAGACATTTTAGATAACCTTTTATTTATCCTTGCTTACATTTAATTTCCCAAATGTTTTATTTTCACACACATTCCCGCTATAGACTATGTATAATCCTTTTATACTAAATTTAATAAACTTACGTCTTAAAATACATTTTTCATATTGTTTACAAAACCTAAGGTTTCAAAGGAATAACTTAATAAATTAATCTCCTTTATTATGTTTTAGGATGAATTATTCTTAACATAAGGTAGAATTTATCTAAGAATAAACTCTCATTCACAAGTGATGAAATTGTCAATTACTTAATAAGATAATATGTTCTGAAAATCCTCATTCCTTATACTCAAATGACACATTAATATTTTTAGCGTCGTAAAGTAGATCAATATAATCTCTTATGTAACTTAGTTTTATCTAGTAAAAGGTTCAAAGGTTTTAAGTATCAAATTCCTATTTATAAACCTTTCTATAATTCTAACTACTAAATACCTCACTTAATTGTAGACTCACATCCTAAGTATTGGTAATTAATGTTATAAATGTATTTCATATGGCTTATCTAATGCCAAGAAACTTAAGGATTATTATTTAGATAAATTTCCAAATCATAGTTTAATGTAGTTTTATATCATAATCCTTTTAATGATTTTAACTTAAAACATTAAGTTATATTTTAATACCTAAAGGTTAAGAAATGATTAAATCTAGACTTACTAATCCACCTCACATTCATATGTAAAAGTATTTTATTTATTTTATTATTGTTTATATATTAAGAACATTTAGATGTAAAAGTATTACATTTATTTATCATTAATTATAGAATAAGATCTATTTGTGTAAAATTTTATGTAATCTAATCACAATTTTTCCTAAGTTTCAACTTAGTAATTACTTAACCCATTTATAGACTTACATTATAGTCGTCGACTAATACCATACATGTATTTTAATACGGTTTATATAAATCTTAGAAATTCAAAGATAACTCCTTAAGTTAATAATCGTAATTTAATTACTACCGCCTCATATAATATTCTTTTATTAGTATTATGTAGAGGTTTAGTTTATCTCATTAATTCCTTCATATTATATTTCCTATAAGGCATTTTATTTCTTTTATTTATGTAATTTTTTTATGTGTATATATATTAGGATTTATTCAAGACATTCCTTGTGTAGTTTTATTGCACTTAATTATTTATACTAACTTTTACACATAGCTACATCCAATATATGGTTTATAAAATAAAGTATTTTCATTAGTTTCAATTAAGTATATTAACTACCATATTATATAATTAATATAAATGTAGATAATTTAGTTCCTTGATTTAACCTAAGTTACTATTTTATTTCGTTTATATATACGTACATCTATATATATTTACTTCACTTAAAAGTTAGTACCCAAAATATTTATAAACATACTGTATTAAATGTTACTTAGTCTTATTATATTTTCCCAACCTATAAAGTTCATTAATCACTATACTTTAATTTTTGACTACATTAAAAACCCATAATATAAGTTATTCTTATGAAAAACTCATAAACACAATTTTAAAACCCATTTACAATTGTCCAAAAATCCCCAAATTAAATATATAGTAACTATAACATTTTAGACATATTATAAAATTTTATTTCATAAAAATATCTTTAAAATTATCCAAATAATTCCATAATACTCGTAACTTGCAAAAATCATAACTTATGTTTAAAAACTAAAATCCATATTAATTTACATCAAAATAAACTAGATTTTATAAGGAATCTATGGTTAAAATTTCAAGTCAAAATACATTCGGGAAGGCAATTAAATAAATCCAACAAGTTAGGGTATTATTCTGGAAATATTAAAAACTTAACTAACTTAAACTTAAACGTTTTAATCTCGGCCGTCCGTTCCTTTTAACTACGATCGGACGGCCGAAAATCGTCGAGTTCATCAGCGAACAGCAACCACGACCCGAGTACTAATTCGATCATTTCTCCCAACTCACAGAACCGATTTCGTTGATTCTTGTTCCATTGAATTCGAAATTGAAAAACGAATCTATTGACACCGATTTCACCACCTATAATGCAGTATCCTAAGAATTCGATTCTGGGTTCGAGAGGTTAGGGTTCATGTTATACCCGATTCGATTTTACAAAATTCTCTCAATACAAGGCCTAATTGATGAAATTGGCAGTTGGGTTAGGTCGATAATGCAAAATCGAGTGACATAATAGGAGGAATTGAACGGAGACTTACCAGGGAAGCTCCACGAAGGAAATCACATTCGGTTTTCTGGAAAAATATTCGAACCTGCTGTTTCGAGGAGCTTACTTTGGAGATCTATAAAATAATTTCTAGGTCGAATTAGGCCATGTTCTTGGGCTTAATCGAAAGAGGAACATAGCTCTACACATTGATAGCAAGAACACACTCTAATTTGCACTACACAGAAATAAATCTAAGCCGAAAGTTACGAGTTTACCTTACGTTTTTCCTATGATTTTATGTGATGTCGGATCTCGAACTTTAGGCACTTCTTTCTTACAAACGGTTGGGAATGGCTTGGTCATCAACATGAAAGTTGTAGAGGGATTAGAGACCTTCAAAATAAGCTAAAGAACACGAAATTTGGATGAGAATTGAAGAAGTTATGGCGTGACGAAGTTTACCCAACTTCAGGCAAAATGCAGTTCTGGGTTACGAACTTGCGAGGAGCCAACTTTGGATCAATTTTCCGGTTATTGTAGAAGGAGTTAGATGATGTGTGAGTAATGGTTGGAAGATGGGATTAAGGAGAAGAGAATGTAACAGACGGCATACCAAATGGTGGAGTAGATCAGGAGATATAGGCGTCTCAAATTCGACCCTCGACATGCCAAACTGTCGAAAAACTGGGACTGTTCAGTGGTAGTGCCTGGCTGACTGACACGTCAGCATTTCTCAAAATTTTGGCTCTAAACTTCAATCTATCATAACTTTGGCTAGGATGATCCGTTTTTGACGTTCTTTTTATCGATCTTCATGGTTTTTCATAACCTATTTATTGGTATAGGTTTCATGGCCTGGTTTGACCATTCTCAAAAAGTCAACTCTAGCAAGGCTTAATAAGCTTAAGGTTTCTAGAATTTTATATTGACTTTTATGTTTCAAAACAATGTTCCAACACTTCCTAAAATCTTTATAATATATTTGGAGTGTTAGAAATTTTTCCAAGATTTATTGACTTATAAATCTTATTATTAAATTCATAATACTATATAATAATGTATAATAATTAGGGTTAAATAGGAGAAAACCCCTAAATAAATTTCACAATTCCATATAATAATTTAATATTCATAATTCCATACCATAATTAATATTAATAGTATTATTTATGGTTTATTAAAAGAAATCCCCTAAATTAATTTAAATTAATTTAGGGGTATTTCAGTATATCCCCCTAACAGAAACTTCGCCTCGAAGTTTTAAAAATCAACTAATAAGCACTCACACACGTAGGTGTGCTAAGACAACAATAATTCCAATGAAATTCCATACCAATCCAATCCTTTATTTCCATCATTCCCATTCCACATTCACTCGAGATTACTCAAACTCAAACTGAACAAATATTACCGAGATATTTCATGATAGAAATAAAAAGTCACATGCGTGTCATAATGTAAAAACCAAAGTACACAATAACCTCTTACTCTGCTATCACGCAAAAGGGCATAATCTGGATGAGGTAGCGAAGAAAGATTATGCTCTACCCACCCCTTAAAAGAGAACTTCGTCCCGAAGTTTAAGATTTATCTACCAACTACTACACCAGCTTCTGGTGTGTGGGTAAACTAAATAATAAGTTGTACTAAAAGCTTTAAAATGTATACCAAACAATCAACAACTCAAGGGTATTCATCCAATACAATCCAAACATTTGTGTCTGTTATCAAACACTACATTCAAGAATTCGCACTTATTATCAAGCTTGTTGTAAATTTTATGGAACTGTTGAATTTATCTATGATCGATATTTATTTAGAAAATGTTGTGTTATGTATTTGTAGGGTCTTGATTATTATAAATTTATTTTTTTATGATCCTTACCTATTCATTTTATGACCAGTACGAATATGATATGTCCATTATAGGTTCATTTTATATTGTATGTTTAATTTTATGAAGACGTTCGTACCCCCCTTAAAATAGGGTACGACCCATATCCGTCTCGTAATAATGAAGTGGAATTTAAACTCACTTTTAAGGAGCACTATACTTTACATCTCCTATGGAGATTCCTCCTTCAAGGAGCAGTCATTTTTGATGCACAATATCACTCGTTGTTATTCTAGCTTGATTATAATTAAATCTTTTAGTGTTGTTCCCAACATGCTTTCCTAACTCATTTCGCCTCTCTACGTCATTGGCAAGAACAAAGTTTAGAATTCATCATTCATATAGTAAGTTAAGTTTTGAAAACGGAACATATAGGTTATACTTAGATATTACTATAATAACATTTAGTTCACTCTTTCTTTATTCAAGTATTGGGTGTAGTAGGTATCAAAATCTTAATCATGTGATTTGGAAACTATTAATTCATAAAAGAAAAATTCCATTATAATGTAATGTAATTATTTAAATGCCATCCTTACTACAACATTTCTCTAGAAGCATTTTATAACCTAAAGTTTCTTAATTGTCAAGGCTTAAAATTCATGAACTTATTTAAAATAGTATCATACTATATATATTAAAACTTCTTTTTTTTTTTCTCAATGCAATTAAATCTTTCATGAAACCTTGTACCGAATTTATAACCTAAAATACGTAAATATGCCATTTATGTTATTTTCACATATCAATATATTAACAAGCTATAAATCAGGTGTAACATGTTTGAGTAGTTTAAATAATATTTTAGATCATATAATAAGTCTAGATAGTCTTTCAAAATTATATTCAAAGCTTTATTAGCCAACCATACATTAAAATTTGTATTATATTCCTTTATAAAAATACACCTTCTGTGACTTCTAAAATTTTGCATATGTATAATGTTAAACTTCCAAATAAACATGAGAATTTCCAATAATTAAGTAACTCTCATTTTTTTTGATGCTCATTACTCCAAGTATTTAGAATCAGTGATATTTAGTTTAGTATTACCTTCCCTTCACTCAATCTTTAAGTCACTTCCCTTAATATATATATTTTTTTATATTTAATAAGGGGTAGATGTTGTACCTTGGAGTACCCAAATTTAAATCCTCTTCCCCCATGTATAGGTATTTTCACCAAATATTTAACTCAATAAACCCTTTACATGTATGAATTTTAATACTGAATCTTAAGATACAAATTTTGAATTGTTCATTGTGGCTAGTAATGAAATATGCCTAGCTCAAGATTTCATGATGGTAACGTCTTACCACCAATCCTCCTCAAGTTCAACACAATCCATCACTTGCGTAGAAGATTATTTACGGTTAGATGACAAGGCTTGTCTAGCCCCTAGACTTCCAGAAGTGAGTGTGCACCCCCACTACTTTCAGCCTAGGAGTTCGTCGCACCAGGCACTTCCCGTAGGGTGTTAGGTTTATGTATTTTCTTTCTGAAGTTAACATAGAGTTTTAGTGTGGATTACAGGTTTGGATGTTGATCTTTTCTGATGAGTTACTAGTTCTTGTTAGTTTAATAATTTTCTAGACTTAAGATTTATCTTAAACATGATCTTTAGGTAATAATTGTACCAAGTAGTTCTTGAAATTTATTTCAAGCTTTAAAGGAGTTGAAGTATATATCACTTATTATTCAAAGCTCCACTTGTATACTACTTCCAACCAAAAGTATTCTTAAAATTCTGGGAACATGTGTACAAGCTTTAAAGCATTGCTTTCTTAGCCATGTATTTTCCATACGTATGCTTTTGAAAGTAGTTCAATGTATGATTTATTCCAACCAAGATCTTTATACCCAATTGATAATGTTCCAGACTTATTATTATTATTATTTTTTCTATAGTTTAATGATCAAACGGTATGACCACACACTATTCCTAACAGACATTCATACAAAAAGTGTATAAAGAAATCATTCACTAATCCAAGAAGGGTTAGGAGTCGTGCCTTACTGGAATCCTCACTTCCCAATTCTACCCCAATTCCCCAGTTTTAAGGGCACCTATATTCTAACTATTTCACTCGGCTTGTTTTCTCGGGCTCAGAGCGTAACTACGCTCTGATACCACTTTCTGTAACGCCCCTACTTATCATAAATGCAGCGGAAATAAAATACTAAGGCGATTACAGATCATCGGGTTCCAAACACCCGGCACCAAACCTCACCAATTACAACTTACGATATTACAAATGCTACGGTCTGAACTCGAGAAAACATAGTATAAAAGTAATGATAACAAAATACAGTAGCTCTCCAAAA
Organism: Limonium bicolor; assembly: GCA_023374045.1. Classification (NCBI taxonomy): domain Eukaryota; kingdom Viridiplantae; phylum Streptophyta; class Magnoliopsida; order Caryophyllales; family Plumbaginaceae; genus Limonium; species Limonium bicolor. Next base: position 77,840,793 of record CM041777.1, on the reverse strand, counting down.
TCCTAATTCCCATCCCATACACTCATACTCTTCGTGGCCACCTGTATAACAAATCGTACCTGCAAGATGAAACCAAGCAGCCCACCCCGGAGGGGTGAGTCAGTTCCCTGGAATGGAACTGGTACAACTCTCCAAAACAAAAGTTTAAAACATAACTCTTGAAACAAACAATAACTCGAAGTCAAACGCTTAAAACAAAACAGAAGAACAAGGCACATCAAAATCACCAAGTCAAAGATATCAAGTCAAGGATAGAGATAAATAACAAGAAGTAAAGTGAGTCAACTTAAAGAAAACCACACCAGAAGTTAGTGAACATCCATTGCTTAAGTTAGATTCAGTTCCATTAGGATTAGAAAAGACCAAGTAGTCACAAGGACTAGGAATGAAAGAAGATATCCAAGAACCCATAACTCAAGAGTGGAATAAAACCAATTGGGAGAGATGGCCCCACCGCCAGTCAGTTGCCACAAGGGCGAGGTAAACAGACCTCCGCTGTCAGTTGCCACAAAGGGCGAGGTATAGCAGACCTCCGCTGCCACCGACCCGTTCTCGGTCATCGGTGAAAGTGAGTGCACCACTTAATAGAAATAATCCATATCCAATACCAAGATTGTCATTTCCCACATTCCCACTAGACTATTAACTGTACAAGTGCAATACAAAACACTCAGTCCTACAGAGTGCAGAGGCGTAAACCCTTAACAGTCAAATCTAATGAGATAACCAGATTAAAGGAACCAATGATCATGTGAGTTGTACATCCAAGGCTCAGTTAGTCACATCAAGCTGAGTTAGTCACAAAACAATTTCCTTTCAAGATTATTCAAGCTCATTTAGCGTTTCTCAAAACATTCCATAAAATTCGTCATCAAAAAATCTGAGTACGAGAAATCGTACAAAACATTCCATCAGTCCATAACAATCAAGCTGAGTACGAGAAATCGTACAAAATTCCTAGAGTCCAAAACACAACAAGCTGAGTACGAGAAATCGTACCTGGTAATCGTTGTAGCAGTTCTAGTCGACTTGTGCAAATAATCAACAATACTCTGAGGAATATTAAAGGTAGTCTAACATCAATAACTTGTAACCTAAGTTAAACTTAAATAAATTCCTTACTCTTATTTCTAAGTCTCAATTGTCTTTTAAGCCCTCGCTTAAATGTTATGTATAACCTTTGACTTATATTAGAATGTTGTATAACCCAAGGTTGTAAGACTAGGGAATGTATGTTATTAACACTTGTTAATTGTTACACTCTTACCACTTTATTCATACTTAACCCTAATTCCCAATTCAAGACTCTTGAGACCCTTTAATCATAAGTGCATATTATATTATTCATCTAATCTTAGAATTCAATAATAATTTTTAAGCTTAATACTTTTATTCCTAATTTAGAATAAATATCGGGTTATGACCTATGATAGGTTTATCTTAGAATATTATACTATTATTTCACAATGTAATGATTATGTATTTTATCAGTATTACCAAATAATCCATTATGATTAAGTTTTCCCCTCAACTTAATTAAGATCTACATCCTGTATATGGAAACATGGTGTTATAGATGCATTTTATGATAACCTAATTGAGTTACTACACTCATTTATCATATGTTTAGTTTAGGATGACTTTATTACAACCATCTAATAATCTTATCATAAGATGTTAAATTGCTTCTCATCTTGAATAACTATATTATAGTTAACTTAGATTTATCGAACTCTTACATTTAGTATTCCAAGGTATATTATTTACTTTATCATTAACTATATAATAAGACATTTAAGATAACCTTTTATTTATCCTTGCTTACATTTAATTTCCCAATGTTTATTTTTACACACATTCCCGCTATAGACTATGTATAATCCTTTATACTAAATTTTAATAAACTTACGTCTTAAAATACATTTTTCATATTGTTTACAAAACCTAAGGTTTCAAAGGAATAACTTAATAAATTAATCTCCTTTATTATGTTTTAGGATGAACATTATATCTTAACATAAGGTAGAATTTATCTAAGAATTAAACTCTCATTCACAAGTGAAATTGTCAATTACTTAATAAGATAATATGTTCTGAAAATCCTCATCCTTATACTCAAATGACACATTAATATTTTAGCGTCGTAAAGTAGATCAATATAATCTCTTATGTAACTTAGTTTTATCTAGTAAAGGTTCAAAGGTTTTAAGTATCAAATTCCTATTTATAAACCTTTCTATAAATTCTAACTACTAAATACCTCACTTAATTGTAGACTCACATCCTAAGTATTGGTAATTAATGTTATAAATGTATTTCATATGGCTTATCTAATGCCAAGAAACTTAAGGATTATTATTTAGATAAATTTCCAAATCATAGTTTAATGTAGTTTTATATCATAATCCTTTTAATGATTTAACTTAAAATTAAGTTATATTTTAATACCTTAAAGGTTAAGAAATGATTAAATCTAGACTTACTAATCCACCTCACATTCATATGTAAAAGTATTTTATTTATATTTTGTTTATATATTAAGAACATTTAGATGTAAAAGTATTACATTTATTTATCATTAATTATAGAATAAGATCTATTTGTGTAAAATTTTATGTAATCTAATCACAATTTTCCTAAGTTCAACTTAGTAATTACTTAACCCATTATAGACTTACATTATAGTCGTCGACTAATACCATACATGTATTTTAATACGGTTTATATAAATCTTAGAAATTCAAAGATAACTCCTTAAGTTTAATAATCGTAATTTAATACCGCCTCATATAATATTCTTTTATAGTATTATGTAGAGGTTTAGTTTATCTCATAATTCCTTCATATTATATTTCCTATAAGGCATTATTTCTTTTATTTATGTAATTTTTTTATGTGTATATATATTAGGATTTATTCAAGACATTCCTTGTGTAGTTTTATTGCACTTAATTATTTATACTAACTTTTACACATAGCTACATCCAATATATGGTTTATAAAATAAAGTATTTCATTAGTTTCAATTAAGTATATTAACTACCATATTATATAATTAATATAAATGTAGATTAATTTAGTTCCTTGATTTAACCTAAGTTACTATTTTATTTCGTTTATATATACGTACATCTATATATATATTTACTTCACTTAAAAGTTGTACCCAAAATATTTATAAACATACTGTATTAAATGTTACTTAGTCTTATTATATTTTCCCAACCTATAAAGTTCATTAATCAACTATACTTTATTTTTGACTACATTAAAAACCATATTATAAGTTATTCTTATGAAAAACTCATAAACACAATTTTAAAACCCATTTACAATTGTCCAAAAATCCCCAAATTAAATATATAGTAACTATAACATTTTAGACATATTATAAATTTTATTTCATAAAAATATCTTTTAAAATTATCCAAATAATTCCATAATACTCGTAACTTGCAAAATCATAACTTATGTTTAAAAACTAAAAACCCATATTATTTACATCAAAATAAACTAGATTTTATAAGGAATCTATGGTTAAAATTTCAAGTCAAAATACATTCGGGAAGGCAATTAAATAAATCCAACAAGTTAGGGTATTATTCTGGAAATATTAAAAACTTAACTAACTTAAACTTAAACGTTTTAATCTCGGCCGTCCGTTCCTTTAACTACGATCGGACGGCCGAAAATCGTCGAGTTCATCAGCGAACAGCAACCACGACCCGAGTACTAATTCGATCATTTCTCCCAACTCACAGAACCGATTTCGTTGATTCTTGTTCCATTGAATTCGAAATTGAAAAACGAATCTATTGACACCGATTTCACCACCTATAATGCAGTATCCTAAGAATTCGATTCTGGTTCGAAGAGGTTAGGGTTCATGTTATACCCGATTCGATTTTTACAAATTCTCTCAATACAAGGCCTAATTGATGAAATTGGCAGTTGGGTTAGGTCGATAATGCAAAATCGAGTGACATAATAGGAGGATTGAACGGAGACTTACCAGGGAAGCTCCACGAAGGAAATCACATTCGGTTTTCTGGAAAAATATTCGAACCTGGCTGTTTCGAGGAGCTTACTTTGGAGATCTATAAAATAATTTCTAGGTCGAATTAGGCATGTTCTTGGGCTTAATCGAAAGAGGAAACATAGCTCTACACATTGATAGCAAGAACACACTCTAATTTGCACTACACAGAAATAAATCTAAGCCGAAAGTTACGAGTTTACCTTACGTTTTTCCTATGATTTTATGTGATGTCGGATCTCGAACTTTAGGCACTTCTTTCTTACAAACGGTTGGGAATTGGCTTTGGTCATCAACATGAAAGTTGTAGAGGGATTAGAGACCTTCAAAATAAGCTAAAGAACACGAAATTTGGATGAGCATGAAGAAGTTATGGCGTGACGAAGTTTACCCAACTTCAGGCAAAACTGCAGTTCTGGGTTACGAACTTGCGAGGAGCCAACTTTGGATCAATTTTCCGGTTATTGTAGAAGGAGTTAGATGATGTGTGAGTAATGGTTGGAAAGATGGGATTAAGGAGAAGAGAATGTAACAGACGGCATACCAAATGGTGGAGTAGATCAGGAGATATAGGCGTCTCAAATTCGACCCTCGACATGCCAAACTGTCGAAAAACTGGGACTGTTCAGTGGTAGTGCCTGGCTGACTGACACGTCAGCATTTCTAAATTTTGGCTCTAAACTTCAATCTATCATAACTTTGGCTAGGATGATCCGTTTTTGACGTTCTTTTTATCGATCTTCATGGTTTTTCATAACTATTTATTGGTATAGGTTTCATGGCCTGGTTTGACCATTCTCAAAAGTCAACTCTAGCAAGGCTTAATAAGCTTTAAGGTTTCTAGAATTTTATATTGACTTTTATGTTTCAAAACAATGTTCAACACTTCCTAAATCTTTATAATATATTTGGAGTGTTTAGAAATTTTTCCAAGATTTATTGACTTATAAATCTTATTATTAAATTCATAATACTATATATAATGTATAATAATTAGGGTTAAATAGGAGAAAACCCCTAAATAAATTTCACAATTCCATATAATAATTTAATATTCATAATTCCATACCATAATTTAATATTAATAGTATTATTATGGTTTAATAAAAGAAATCCCCTAAATTAATTTAAATTAATTTAGGGGTATTTCAGTAAAGCTAACTCCGGTGAAAGGTAGGATTTCCTCATGCCCGTATGCTAACCGAGTTACGTGATTTGTGTGATGTATGACGGCTAAGCAAGATTAAACATGAAACGGTTTATTGCCTTTCATTATGTCTTGCTGTGTGTTGATTGATCTAACCTTCTTGAATGATTGTGTGGCTTTACTTAGTGCGTAGAACGACTCATAGATGAGTCTGTTGTGTATGGACTCGTAGCGAGGTCATGTGTGAATGGAACCGTAGCAACGCACTAACCAACTAACCAATAATGGAAACGTAAACAATGAACTCACTAGAATTGAGAGAGTGTGGGAGTAATAACCTTCCGATAACGGTAGGAGAAACGAAATGACTAATCCACAAACGAACAGTAGTGGGAGTATAAAGAACCTCTATTAGAGGAACTAAATTGTGGGCAAAACATGAACCATGAGAGTAGTAAAGAATGACGAGGGGTCTCCAAACCCCTTAGTAATTGTCGACCCATTATCAGAGGACCCGACTGATGTAAGTATGCCCCGAACGAGAGAGTGTCCGATATGTTGGGGAAACCCTTAAATCTGAGGATACTAGACGGTAGAAATTCCCCATGCTAACAGAGGTTATCGAGAGAGATACTTTAGGCTAACCCATGAGGTTGTATTGTGCTCTGAGAGAAGAGTGTTGGGAATTCGCGTAGTCCGGTAGTACGGACATTTGAGTATTTGAGGAGCTAAGCGTATAGCCCTCGTATTGTAGGTCCGGTGCGAGTCTTGAGTATGACTCGCCCAGAGGCCAAAGTAATGAGTATGGCGTATGTATGAGTAAGGTAATGAGTATCGAGTAAGAAGTAAGTATGAGTATGTAAAGAGTACGAGTATAGTATGTATGAGTAAGTATGAGTATTGAGTATGTATGAGTAAGTATGAGTGAGTAAGGAGATTGAGTATGATCGCATAAGTGTAGTAACGAGTGCGGGGTAAGAAACGTGTACGAGTAAGGTATCGAACATGGAGTGTTGAGTATGTGGAGTAAGGAATAGGTAGAGTGGAGTAGTGAATCCGAATATGGTACGAAGAGTGATGAATGAATAACAAATATGAATGGTTGACCATCGATCTGCCTTCTTCGTAAGTATTGATTTGTATGTGCATGTAAGTATGGTCGTGGTATTGTTGTGGTATGAGTATGTATTGAGCATGTAAAATGAACTCCATGTATATCTGACCCAAAGTAGTCGGCGTACCGCGGTTAGCACGCGGTATATGCGGATTTCATATGCAGCGTAAGCTGACCCCCTGGGGGACTTTTTCTTTAGTGTGCAGGTACCGAAGCCGTTCACCGTTCAAGGAGTAGGACGGGGACTGCTACATAAGCATGGGTAGTTGAGTAAGGGAATTGTATGTGTTAACGTAGTAAGAATTTGGATGTTAGAATGTATCGGTAATTTTGAGGATTGTAGTATACTCGGTATAGTAATGGATTGGAGTTGTATTTGGATTATGGATGAGTATGCAATGGAAGTATTGTATTGTGAGAGTACTCGGTATGGTTCATGTTCATCAGACCGATAGTATGTAGTATGTAACTCGCCTTGTTAGTCACGTGGTGACTAACGGCATTGTACACCCGCCGTTGTGTAAGGAATATCCGCTGCGAAGGTAAGTACTTGTACAGTAATGATGGTATAGCGGTAGGGGTGTCACAAAAAGTGGTATCAGAGCGAAGTATCGCTCTGATGGAATGAAATACCGAGTTTAGGTAAATCCCGAGTTAGGAAGTAGAGACTTAGGGCTATGGGTTGAGTGCTAGTGTGTGAGGATGCTAGATAGGAATTTCCAGTGTGGCCTGGATACCTACAGTAACCATACCCGCCCTCCGCGTCCCCCGTTGTAGTTGGACAAGAACACCAGAGAGATGGAAGACCTCTCACACTCGGGTAAACCCGATCTGGCATCACAAAACAAACCTTATTAGAAAAGAACCTGTCGTACGGTAGAGTCCAAGAACTGGAAGTCCCGATGACGGTTCCCGTTGAATGACAAGGACAGACTTAATGGCGGAGGAATGAAGATCCAAGCACCCGGATGATGGAATTTATGGCACCATGGTGCGACATGCTTCGCAGTCGCGAGTACCATGTGTAGCCAGCAAGAAGAGAAGCATAGTCGTGCAATGACCAGGAAAATGGGTAACAAGCCGAGACAGAGAGTCTACGGACCGTAGCCTTGATGACACCAAACCACGGTATACGAACCGACTAAGGAAATTAGTCGAGGTTGGGCTAATACCAAACCTACATGCCAAGAGGCTGTAATAACCGAACAACCTAGTTCAGATAACGATGAGGAAATCATAACGCATACACCTATAGGACCGCAACTGGTTCCTAAGGATAAGTCAAGTCTCGTTAACCAAACTGAAGGTGTGAGACACCCGGATGGACGACAACCCGTCAAGTACACTGAGAAGCGACTCAGGAGATCGATCACCAAGATCAGAAGATCAAATAGAGATCTAATAAAAACCACCAATCATGATGGAAACGATACCGCCACGGTATACATTAACCGAAAAACAACCCTACCCGCGCACTTGCCCAGGGCAAGTGCAGCAACTACAAGACAGTTGGAAGTTTTGACAACCCGCAAATACTTACTAAAGTACCGCTATGACGAATGGAGCAAAGATAGGATCACCAATCCTCAGTATCTAAATAATAGAACTCAGAAAGGCCTAACGGCCCGACCAGTGTTACTAAGAGTATACCAGTCAGCGAGAACTGGACTTGGTCAGGACCTCAATCATGGCAACGCCATGAAGAATTTCTTTTACACCGAACTGTTATTTCAAACCCAAATTTCCTTTCAAAACCACAAACCCTTCTTTTAAACCTCGGATTTTTAACACAAAATAACAGAAATACGGTGAGTATCATAGAAGATACAAGAAGAGTTGACAATAGAAACTTCACCTAGGCGGTGACGAACACTACTAGTGTACCCAAATACGGGATGTGGACGACCGCACTCCGAAGGAGCTTGCAGGCCTGACAAATAGTTAGGTAAGTGGTAACATGCCAAGACGGTACCCCACGTATGTATACATGTAGTGTACGAAACACGGGAAGTAGTCAACTCTGTTCTACGGACCATAAGTAAATCGAGACAGAACAGTTGGATACCTGAAACGAGCAAAGGGAACTCAGATAAGCTTACAAGCTAAGGAGTCAAGAAACCTACTACAGGAAGATGATTAAGAGGTTAAAAGTGCGAGAAGCACTAACAACTGAAAAAAGACTGGACATGTCTTGATTATATTAAAGTTAAAACCAGAGGACGGGAAGGTAATACCTAGTCTAAACACAGTAAGGCAAATGCCTAACATTAACACATCAGTGTTCAATGAACGGGATGAGATTCCCAGAACAATTACCACAAACCCCAGGGTGATGTGGCAAGGTACCGGAAATACCATTCATCGCCGGAAGGAATATCAAATCCGTTATAACATAAGGAAAAACACCAGTGATCTACCCTGAGAACGGGAGACACTATAACCCTCAACGGGTGACTCAGATCCAGAACCGCAAGGTGGGATAACAAACTGAACATACTCATAAATGTCAGCCAGATGCTACCATATAATCGGTACTACCCAGGAGCAATCCATAAAGGGTACCAAGTCAACACAGTTGAATGAGATATCGTGGTAAGAACACCATAATTGAAACGAACATTCGGTTAGAACACCGAAGGGATCCCACTTAACAGGGGATACCCTAAATTGATAAACGATACCGATCAATACCAGGATACAAATGGTCTCCAATAAACGGAAGCGTGATGTGACGATCTTGTCAGGGAGCCCAGTATAACCTCCAAACCCAGCGATGGGTTATGGGAAATAACCACTTGGAAACAACCTATGATGAGCAGAGCTCTAGGGCGACATGGCTAGTAGGCCACGAAACTGTTACCACACAAACCCACGGTTGCAAAACCAGGGTGAACTATATGGAAAGTGGTCAAGGATGACACCGATAAAAGAGTAACAACCAATGAATGAGGACGCCCCTCATATGTGAGACCACAAGAGTGGAGAACACATGGATCCCAAGAAGGGGATACCATTAATAACTGTCGGGAAATATATTCCTTTCAGAACTACTAACATAGTCAGGCTTGAGCATATATTTCTTGCCAAGCAATGTGAAATAAGTTTCAACAGCAATTGTTGACAACCGAGGAGTAACCGATTATAAACCAATGATGCTCAGGGAGCTCAGAAAAATAAAAGAATACCATATTCTGTATTTGCCAAATACATGGGAACCATTGTATAGGCGACAAGAATGCGTGAGCTGAAGCTAGCAACAGCGGATGCCATGTGAACCAATACCGTGAAATCAGTAAGAACATGGTGCGCAACAGGCGACCAACGTATGTGAATAACCACCCAATACTATGGGGTAGTTAATACAAGATGGTAGACAGACCGGGCAACAAGCCAGAAGTCTGCACCAAATGATGAAGCACCACCTGAAAGAGTAACGATCAGTCCTATTGCGACCTCATAAGAGACTTACTGCCAAGAGTTTACGCCTCTGCACTCTGTATGACTGAGTGTTTTGGTATTGCACTTGTGCAGCTAATGATCAAGTGAGATAGCTAGGAAGATGGAAATGTAAATCATGGTAAACCCCTCCTTTCACCAGTAAACATGGCATAAGCCAGTCAAGCAAAAGCTTAGAAACAAACCGTGCGGCCTAAGGCCAAGGAGCACGAAGGGTCTGAACACACCAACAATCACAAGATGTGAAATCCATTGGAACAAAAGTGGAAGGAGACTTAAGAAAGTAACAAGGACCGACGCATTGAAAATGCAAGGTCATACAAGTAAAGAACACTCGGAACGAACCAGAGAAACTGGTATAATTCAAAGCTACTAACAGTAGAGGAGGCACTACAACCAAGTAGTGACGTAACCTCAACCGACAATAAGTCGGAGGAACCAAGTGAAGATCACTACAAACACAACGGTGTACATACAGTTGCCAGAGAGCTGGTTAGGAATCTAAAACTCATCGAGTTCGAGCACGGTAAGGGAATACTACACTTGGCTAATAAACCGTATTTCCGCAATAAGAAGGAAAAAGGTGTTGTATAGCACATTTAAGATAACAAGAAGGGCGAATAACCCAAGTTATCAGGGTCGCGCAGCAGAAGCTAGTGGACCCAGAATTCTAAGCGAAATACACCTAGTGAATAAAAGGCTAATCACCAATGCCTCAAAGCCATTTAGGCTAGAACCGAATCCGGTTAAGAGTTGAATAACTCCGATGAAAATTCTTGATGCAGGGACTAACCGATAGTACGGTTAAGACCCGTTAATCAAGGAACATTTTATAATAGACCGCATAGAAGCTGAACCACTCCAGGGCGGCGGAATGCCTTCGACCAATGTCCAATATTGACACATGGTAGATTACGTGGGCGTAATCCCTTTTAAGGGGGTAGAGCGAAAACCGCGAAATGTATGTTTTACGTGATAGGTGCGTAAACTACAATGCGCATAGCGCAAAAGAATTCGTTTTGTTGGTTGATACGTATGTTACATAAACATTTGTATTCACTCATCGTGTAATTGTAGTTATTTGAGAAATAAGAATGAGAAAAGAGTAGAGAAACTCCAGAGGAATGAGTACCCCGATTGGTAATAGTATGATGAGTATGTATGGGAACTTGAGGAGTATAAATCGGTATGGAACCGATGTATGTAATGAGTATGAATCGGTGTACAACCGATGTATTTTATGAGTATAATTGGAGTATAGCAAATTAATGGGATATTATACCCTTGAATTCTTAAAGTATAGCAGTTGGAGAAATGTAGCAATAATTGATGAAATGATTAGTAAGTAAGTAAGTGAATCATATGAATTGGAAATGTATGTGTATGATTATGAGTAGCAAGATTAAAAAGATAGAAAACGAAATCATGTTTGACAATCTGTCTGTTTGTATTGAGGTGGGAAGTGGAACTTGATTTGCTAGCGATCAAGGGAAGCCGAACACAAATTGGAGTGGAAGGACAATTCAACACCAATGCTGATCACATTGGGGTTGAAGGACTCTGGAAGCTCCCCTAAGTGGTCACAATAATAACACTAGTATTAGGCATGATCATCAAAAAAAAATTGAAATTGGGAGATGTATGCAAAGTTTTCAAAATGAATTTCCAAAACTAATTTGGTACAATGTTTTCTTCAAACTTGAGAATGAGGATCGGTTTTAAAACCGCTCCCACGGGCACTAGTGGACCTTCCATGCCTAGGCACGGGTATCCGGTCGAAACCATAGGAAGTGAAGCTAGTTTTGAGTCTGTGGAAGTGTAGAGTAGTTTAAACCACTACACTACACCGGTGTACGGTAACAATGTTGTTTTGTATTTTTCCAAAGGCACTGGGGCAGTGTAGTCCCGAGTAAGTATGAGTAAGTATGAGTAAAGTATGAGTAAGTAAGTATGAGTAAGTGCCTGAGGATCTCTATATGTGCAAATGAATTTGATCAGAACCAAAGGACCGTAGAGCCAGAAAGCGTAAGTGCTCAAGTCATGACGGCCGTGAACCAGAAAGCGTAAGTGTTCAAACGTGACCGGTACCTGAGGGATCACTCTCCATTGGGGGAGGATTGTACCTAATTGTCTGCGGATGGACCCCCTTGGAGAGGAGTAAAACGGATATTTTTGATTGCTATGCATGCAGTGACATGCTGTTTGGATGCGTAGCATGCATCATGTCAGACATTTGGAGTTTGACAAGTTATATGTAGAGGTCATAACCTTAGCATAGAGTATATGTACGAGTAACAGTATTGGATTCACCAACTTTGAGGGCAAAGTTCTTTAAGGGGGGTAGATTGAAATACCCCGAACTTAAATATGGTGATTATATTATTCTAATATAGTATTTAAGGGCCTAAAAGTGCCTAAGTAATTTTTGGTAAAGAAAATAAATCCAAAGAAATGAGAAAGACGCTTAGAAAGCGGAAAACGCTAAAATGAGCGTTAAATAACCATAGGAGGTACGAGACCTCGGTTATAGTATCGTAAGTACTCCTAAGGCTTATGCATGCCTAATTAGTATACGGGAATGATTCCCGAAGAAAACGGATTCAAGAAATGTATTAAAACGCTAAAAGAGCTTTAGCACACGTTTTTCGAGGGAACCCGAAAACGTGACTTTAAGTGGTCAAACAGACCCGTAAAAATTATAAATCATTGAATAATAATTATTAAGCATTTATGGAAGCTTAATAGCCAATGAAAATAAAGAAACGAGAAAATTCCAGAAAACGGGCCCGGTTAGTGAATAGTATCAAACCGGGTAAAGTAACGAGCGTTTTCTGTAAAAGACGAAAAACGCTCCAGCTAGTAATACAGTGAGGGCCGGTTTTTAACAGGTAAATAAAACCCTCTCACACACACTAGCTAAACAAATAATGAGTCAAAAAGCAAAATAGAATAAAAAGGACAAAAGCAACTCCACCTCTCTCTCCTTTCTCTTTCCCTCCTTCTCTTTCCTCTCCTTCTCCTTCCCCATCGATTTCTCTCTCCTTCTCCCCCCACTGCTGCAGCGATTTTTGAGAGCTCAAAATGCTCCCATGGCTCCTCTTCATTCTTCCTCAGCTCTAGCTCCAAATGTAAAATAAATTACATATTTGTAATCCCCTCATCCTCCTCTACATTTCTATCTTTTCAAAATTCAAAAAGGATGAGTTTCATCTCCATGGGTTTTCCCCATTTGAAGAGAAAAGCACACCATTGTGGAGCTTGGAGTCTCCTCTTTCCAACAAGGTAAAAATCTCTACAAAAGATTCAAGTTTCCTCCACTCTTCTTGGAAACCCGTTTTTTAGCCCCTTTGTAATGCCTTGTTTTTCTCTCTTCTTTTGAGCATCAACTTCACCTAGCAATGGTGGTGGATTATTCTTCTTGAACCAAGGGCTAAAAACCCTCCTAAAGCCCTCCAAAGGTAAACCCTAGAATTTGTATTTTTAACACTTCAATGAATTAGTGTTAATATGGGGGTTAGTAGATTAATGATGTGCTCTTTGTGTAATTTGGGTGTTGGGATGGAGTTTGGTAACTCCATCCCCCACAAAATCGATTTGGACAAGAAAGAGAGAAGGAGGAGAAAGGGAAAAGAAAAGAAGGAATCAAAAGCTTAAGGTAAGAGCTCCTTCCTAATGTAAATTATATTGCATTAGAGTAATGGGAATGGGTAAGATATTTAAAGAACCCAAATTATTGTATTGGTATTGAAGTTTGTGGAAATTTTGAGTACTAGTGAGTAAATGTGTGAATTTGTAGGCCTTAGAGCCAAAAGAATGGTGTATGTATATTAGTAATGCTATTTGAGGAATAATGGTGTATTAGTAACGGGATTGAGGAAACATTGGTGTATTAGAATTTTGTATGTGTGCTGGTAGAACCCTTGTGGTTTGGCTAGAATAGGAATGAATTTGATGAGAAAGGATATGTGTGGATAAGCAAGGAAAGTAGGTGAGCTATGGCAAAATTTTAGTAGGAATTATGCATTTAAGGATGACTTGGTGAGTGGGAGAACCAAGGTGTGTATTGGGATTAGTAGAGAGGTTTAGTAGCTATGGAATGGTAATTGTAGTATGAGAAATAAGAAGTGTAAAATCTGTAGCAAGGTGCATAAGAATACATTGGAGAAGTTAGGAGAATTTAATGTGCAGAATTGTGTAGGATGAGTGTTGGAACTTGGGTATAGGTAGTGCAATGGCTTGGAAATGGATTGGTATGGTAAGGAGAAGTATTGGGAATGCTAGGAATGGCATTGGTTGGGAAAGTATAGGATGGGAGATTGGGATGGTAAAATCTGTAGCATGAGTGTAACAAAAACTGTTACAAGTGTTGGAAAAGAAGTGAGGAAATTGTGTAAGTGATTTGATGGATTTAGTAATGGACTTGGTGGATGAATTAAGGTGTATTAGGAAGCCTAAATGGCATCAAAACAAGTGGGATTACATGTAGGAAGAGTGGGGAAGTAATGGGTAAAAGAGAGGACTGAAAACAGATTTTAAAACTGAGGTACTGGGCCGGACCGGACTTGCGACCGGACTTGCAAGTCCGGTCGGGCCAGAAAATTTTCCCGTCTGTAACCTACTGGAATGGACCGGACTTGCAAGTCCGGTCGACCAGAAAAATTCCGGTGAAACCTTCTGGAATGGACCGGACTTGCGACCGGAACAACAAAGTTCTGGAACGGACTTGAGTTCCGTCGGAAGAATTTCCGTAACTTGAGCTACTGGAATGGACCGGACTTGCAAGGTCGGTCGCAAGTCCGGTCCAGTCAAAAAAAAAATGTTTAATTATATGATTATAGTAATCATATATACACATATATATATGCCTATATACATAGATGCAAATATATGTAGTAATACACCATTAATGAAGTAATAATGGTAAGAAAGTAAGTAAATGAGTAAGGAAACAAGTTACGGAAGTTGTAAGTATAAGGACATTAATTACACCGGGATAACGGGGTAAGTAAGGGAGTAGTAAATGTTTGTATATTGTACGAGTATAGTATTAATGATAACGTTGAAAACAGTATCAGGGACAAGTGTGAACCAAGGAACAAGGGAACACATGGTAAAGCTAACTCCGGTGAAAGGTATGATTTCCTCATGCCCCGTATGCTAACCGAGTTACGTTGATTTGTGTGCTGTATGCCGGCTAAGCAAGATTAAAGCATGAAAACGGTTTATTGCCTTTCATTATATGTCTTGATGTG
This sequence comes from Limonium bicolor, assembly GCA_023374045.1. Lineage (NCBI taxonomy): Eukaryota > Viridiplantae > Streptophyta > Magnoliopsida > Caryophyllales > Plumbaginaceae > Limonium > Limonium bicolor. The sequence continues at coordinate 77,825,788 of CM041777.1, read as the reverse complement.
TGTTGATTGAGCTAACCTTCTTGAATGATTGTGGCTTTACTTAGTGCGTAGACCGACTCATAGATGAGTCTTGTTGTGTATTGACTCGTAGCGAGAGTCGTGTGTGAATGGAACCGTAGCAACGCACTAAACCAACAAACCAATAAATGGAAACGTAAACCAATGAACTCACTAGAATGTGAGAGAGTGTACGGGAGTAATAACCTTCCGATAACGGTAGGAGAAACGAAATGAATAATCCACAAACGAACAGTAGTGGGAGTATATAAGTAACCTCTATTAGAGGAACTAATTTGGTGCAAAACATGAACCATGAGAGTAGTAAAGAATGACGAGGGGTCTCCAAACCCCTTAGTAATTAGTCGACCCATTATGAGAGGACCCGACTGATGTAAGTATGCCCCGAACGAGAGAGTGTCCGATATGTTGGGGAAACCCTTAATCTGAGGATACTAGACGGTAGAAATTCCCCATGCTAACAGAGGTTATCGAGAGAGATACTTCTAGGCTAACCCATGAGGTTGTATTGTGCTCTGAGAGAAGAGTGTTGGGAATTCGCGTAGTCCGGTAGTACGGACATTTGAGTATTTGAGGAGCTAAGCGTATAGCCCTCGTATTGTAGGTCCGGTGGCGAGTCTTGAGTATGACTCCGCCCAGAGGCCAAAGTAATGAGTATTGCGTATGTATGAGTAAGGTAATGAGTATCGAGTAAGAAGTAAGTATGAGTATGTAAAGAGTACCGAGTACTGAGTATGTATGAGTAAGTATTGAGTATTGAGTATGTATGAGTAAGTATGAGTGAGTAAGGAGATTGAGTAATGAGTACGCATAAGTGTAGTAACGAGTGCGGGGCAAGAAACGTGTACGAGTAAGGTATCGAACATGGAGTGTTGAGTATGTAGGAGTAAGGAATAGGTATGAGTGGAGTAGTGAATCCGAATATGGTACGAAGAGTAATGAATGAATAACAAATATGAATGGTTGACCATCGATCTGCCTTCCTCAGTAAGTATTGAATTTGTATGTGCATGTAAGTATGGTCGTGGTATTGTTGTGGTATGAGTATGTATGTAAGCATGTAAAATGAACTCCATGTATATCCGACCCAAAGTAGTCGGCGTACCGCGGTTAGCACGCGGTATATGCGGATTTCATATGCAGCGTAAGCTGACCCCCTCGGGGGACCTTTTTTTTAGTGTGCAGGTACCGAAGCCGTTCACCGTTCGAGAGAGTAGGACGGGGACTGCTACATAAGCATGGGTAGTTGAGTAAAGGGAATTGTATGTGTTAACGTAGTAAGAATTTGGATGTTTGGACTGTATCGGTAATTTTGAGGATTGTAGTATACTCGGTATAGTAATGTATTGGAGTTGTATTTGGATTATGGATGAGTATGCAATGGGAAGTATTGTATTGTGTAGAGTACTCGGTATGTTCATGTTCATCAGACCGATAGTATGTAGTATTGTAACTCGCCTTTGTTAGTCACGTGGGTGACTAACGGCATTGTACACCCGCCGTTGTGTAAGGAATATCCGCTGCGAAGGTAAGTACTTGTACAGTAATGATGGTATTAGCGGTAGGGGTGTTACACTGACCAATAGACCTCTAAATTCCCATTAATTACGGCTTTAACCCCAGAAGTTATACTATGTTTTTAAATTAGTTTAAAATGTAGTTTAATTTAAATAACTTAATTAAATGGCCTAATGACATGGCCTTATTACAACCTTGAGCCTGTAACATAAAATTACACTTAAAAGATCCTTAAAAATACATTAAACTCTTGGCCTAACCCATATTTTTTTCTGATAATTACCAAAATTGCCCCAAAATAATTTTAAACTTGACAATTATGTCATTAAATCCTTTAAGTGACTAGCCAAAGTTTTCTATAATTTTTCCTAGCCATTTTAAGGTCAAATTTGACCATTATGCTTAGTCCACTCACGGCAATATATTAACATAAGCTTAGGAACATTTAAGTGTTTTAAAAATAATATTAAGGTTATACCTTTGATTTTTGTGCTTTACTCCTTGTTTCCCGTCACTAGCTAACTATTAGCATAACATAAAATGCTAACTCAGATTTATACTTTAAACTAAAGTTTAGAAGCTGATTCACCAAGGTTTAGGGTTATACCTCATGAAAATGACTTTTACTTAGGTTTTTCACCCTCCTTTGTTCACGGAAGCTATGGAGAACTTTTACACAGCTCTTTGACATGCATTTTACTGCCAAACAAGATATAGTTAAGTTTTAAACTTGAACTAACCCCAAAAAGGAATACTAAGCTACAAAACAAGGATTTTCAAAGGTAATATTACCTTATAATGTTAAGCTCTTACAAGGAGATTCTCGGCCCTATTTTCCAGAAGTATGAATAGTATTAAACCAATTATAAAGACAAGCCAAGATGGTGGATTAATCACCGGATATCAAACTAGAACACTTACCCTTTGAAAACACCTAAAATGGTGTTTTAGGGATGAAATCGGCCAACCCTTGATTATCTTGATAGAGTTACTTAATAAACATATTAAGGAAAAGCTAATGAGTGTATGAACTCAAGGAATACAACCATTAAAATTGTAGAAATCAAGGTGAAGGCTTAAGGTACATTTTTACCTTAAAATTGATTTTTGGCTAACTTTGCCCTTTGGTTTAACTCCAGCCAATAATTCATCCTTCCTTCAAACATCAACTCACTAAGGATGAGCCATGGAAACAGCATGGAAGTTATTTCATTGTGTATCCCTTGAAGAAAGGAAGAAAATGAGCTATTTTATGACTTAAACCATTACCTTATAAGGTAGGAGTTAGTTTTCTTGTGAGCTAACTCGAGAACTCTTCAATGGACAGCTCAAGGAGGAAGGAGGATGGCTGGAACAAGAGGGAAGGAAAGAGAAAGTCTAAATGATGATAAAGTTAAGGGGGTTGCTATTCGGAGTACAAAATTACTAATCATTGTAGTACAAAAAAAAATTAAAATCATTTTAACGTTGTAAATATGTAACAAAGTGTGGGTGTAGCTTTTTATCCTTAATTGACATCCACTTGTGATTAAAGAAGTTTATATACTTGATGAATAGTATTTTACTATGTGTAGTACAATATTTTTTTTCCAAACTATCCGAAATACATTGCAATGTGTTGGGGGCGGCGTCCGCTTTTCTTCAAAAAAGTAAAAATCGATTTATGAAACAGTTTTTACAGACATTTCTTTGTTACTAAAATGTCAAAAAGTGTGTCAAATAAAGACACTATGTTGCTCAAATCCTGTCAAATTAAATCAATATATTGCCCAACTCGTGTCAAATTAAATCACTACATTGCTCAACTCGTGACAAATAAAATGAGGACCTAGCTCAACTCGTGATTTATTTGACACGAGTTGAACAATATAGTGTCTTTATTGGACACGTTTTTTGAAATTTTGTATTTCCAATATTTTGTTATATAGTTGAGTGATTTTGGGATCTAAGAAACCTCCTAAAAAATAAAAGTATATATTTACATAAAAGAAGTAATAATCATGAACTTTTCCTCATAGACAATGTAACTTAGGATCAATAAAGTGATAAATGACTACTTCTCGGAATGAACCCTAACTTTCAATTCTGTGATGCCTGGAGGTTTGAATTCTAGGACTTTTGTTAGGAATTTCTACATTTTGATATATTTAGTTCTCATGACATAAACATTAGGTTTGTTCCTCTTAGTTGATGTTTAGATTATTAGATAGTTATTCACTTTCAATCCTGTGATGCATGGGGTTTGAGTTCTAGGACTTTTGTTAGGAATTGCTCCATTTTGATATATTTCATTTCTTGTGACATAAACATTAGGTTTGTTCCACTTGGTAGATGTTTGGATTATAAGATAGATATTCAATTTCGATTCTGTGATGCATGGGGTTTGAATTCTAGGACTTTTTTAGGAATTTCTACATTTTGATATATTTCAGTTCTCATGACATAAACATTAGGTTTGTTCCACGGTACATTTTTGGATTATTAGATAATTATTCACTTTCGATTTTGTGATGCATGGGGTTTGAATTCTAGGACTTTTGTTAGGAATATCTACATTTTGATATATTTCAGTTCTCGTGACATAAACATTAGGTTTGTTCCGCTCGATAGATATTTGGATTATTAGATAGATATTCACTTTCGATTATGTGATGCATGGCGTTTGAATTCTAGGACTTTTGTTAAGAATGACCATGATCGTCCAACATAAAAACACAAATAGTGATCGCACCTTATCAATCTCTTGTTCAATGTCTCTTCGCTCCTCCACTGGCATTTCGTGGTTGAAGTAATGCCAATTCCAACTACGATTACTAGGATAGTAATCCCGAACAAGATATAACTCAACAAAGTGTGGTCCGGACGTGGAATAAACGTGGTGTTGTACTTTTCAGGATTTATAATCTTTGGTAGATGTCTGGATATTTTTTTTTGGTGATTGATGTTTGGATCTATTAAATTTGTAATAAATCCTAACTTTGAATTCTCTAAAGCAGGATGTTTGAAGTTTAGGAATTTTGTAAGTAAACAATCCCATATAACACAAATCAATGAAACTGCTAACATAACACAAGTTAAGGTCATACAAATGAAGATCTAACTACAAATAGTTAGTTAAGAAAATGTAGAAAGTCAACAACCATCCATGGTGTATCTTAAAACAACAAAAACATAAAACCCTAAACTATGGCGCGTCGTACTAGTGATAGTATGAATCCCATATAGATAAGGTACTAAAGACCTCATCTATCCCCTGTCCAGTTTCCTTCTGTTCCTCCTGTGACATATCCTCACGGTAGTAACGCCAGTCCCAGCTACGGTTCCCAGGAAAACAAGACCTACCACCCTCAGCTGCTTCACTCATGAGTTGCAACATAATATATTTAAGTTAGCCTAGCATTCACAAAATGTTATAATCAACTAAAATTATACAAAAGCTGAGATCAACTTACTAGGGCAGGGTCGGACCGATGAACGAAGGTATTGTTGTACATGTCAGGATTCGGAATCTTTGGATGACTGTGTTTGATATACCAATCCAGATAACCTCACACACATGCTGCAATACCGCCCTTGTCTTAGTGCTCCCCGCAGTAGTACACATTCACTTGTGGTGTCCCATACATTATACATGGAGGGGTACACACATTTATAGGGGGTCCCTTTCTCCCTCTCATTTTTGGATCTAATGTTCGGTCTAATAGGGGGAAGTGGGATACACTGAACATATCCGAATTGGAGGAGACAACACTCCAGCATATATGGCTCATTCATGCTCATGTACTGCAAGGTACCCCTTTACCAAGTGCGACCCTTGTTCTCTTTCACCGTCTCGTGACCGTAGGGAAACCAATCAATCTATATTGGATTACAGGGAAACATAAGCATCAATAAGAAACAATAATGTAAATAATACAAATTGAAATTCTTTTACCACTTACATTTCTTGTTGTTAGAGCATCTAGATGCTTATGGTAGTTCTCCAGCAACTCTTTATCTTTCTGTTGGGAGGTGGACCTGACCCATCTCATAGCCCACGGTCTATCATCTACATCATGTCAATCAGCACTAACCGTTGGTCTAAGAGTGGGGAAGTATGCATATATCCAGCACTATAGAAATTTAAAAAATAAATTATGCCAACTATTTGTATGAATTCATTAAAATTCATTAGATGTTGTTGTACATTAAAACACTTACCTCGAGAAGGGTCAAACAGCCAACAACGCTAGTACAGTGAGCACGCGATGCTATCCCCAGCTGGCGATACAACGATGCAAGAGTACCTATTCCTCAGGCGTACTTCTTTAGCTTCACATGTCGGCTCATGGGAGTGACTAGCCAAAACGTTAGGGGACTTATGCGTCCATGCCCCTTATTAGCAAAGATGGTGGTACCGTTCGTATAGTAGAGCCAACCACACGCCTCCTTCATAGGTACCCTCTGCCCAGTCGAACACCACTCTATAAGTGGACATAGCTGAACAGCACCAGTATGCCACATGTAATCTGTCATCGTTTGAACACCGTTTTGAAATATAACAACGTAGCCATTGTCTCCTTAAGCTCAGTGTTTGACAGCCCCCCCGCAACCAGATGACCAACGATGGGGATCCTTAGTATCTCCACACATCATGAAGTGTGATCTTCATCTCTTCAAAGGGCATGTGGAAAGAGTTGGTGTCCGGCTGCCACCTCATCACAAAGGCCAAGATCAATGACATGTTATTAAAACCCCATGTGACATCCAACAGATGATGCAGTCCTAAGTGCATAATCATATTCCTAGCCCTTTTGCAAGGATCCCCGCTAAACGGCCAGTTCATGATAATAGGCTTTCGGGGTTTAAATCCCAAAACACCCCGGTCCTAGATAATTACCACAACTTTTACACACGCATGAAGAAATAATTAAATATACTTGCCAAGTGAGAGATAAGAAAGTACATATCTTAGTCATTGACCAAAGGCCGATGGTGACATGCCCCTCGAAACTGGTGATGACACTAGTCAGTAGCGGACCACCAAGTACTACACATCATTTAGCTTCCAAAAAGTGGAAAGAATGGGCACCATAGAGAGAGAAGCTTCCTCATCAGTCATGCTCTCATGATCAGGGTCATCCTCGTCCAGGTCCTCATCCTCATCCGTCTCCTCAGCCTCATCCTCATTGTTGTCCATGTCAACGGCTGTAGCATCCGAAGGGGTACAGGGGTTATGATAGCTACCCCAGTAGAAGTCTATGCCTCTACATGCCACACGCGGTGGTCATGATAGCTACCACAAGCAGAAGTCTATGCCTTCACATGCCCTACGTGGTGGCTACTCTGACCCTCTATATCATAGCTGAAGCTATGGGTGAAATACCTCAAAACTAAAACATGATTAAATGGTCTAATAATGATCTAATAACACTAATAATCATTTATACTCCATTGAGGAACAATATAAGATCTCAACAAGGCAAAAACATGCCTTAAGATCAATAAAGCCAAAAATGTGCTTTAAGAAACCATAGAGACTGTATAACCTCAATTAGGATTCAAAGTGGATTCATAAGTATAATAATTAAGTAATGAACACAATAAATCCATTCTCAAAGAAAACCAACCTCAAAAATATGCCCAAACATAAAATGTGCTTTAAAACTCCTTAGAGCATGGTTTTGAGAAAATTGACTTACTAAGTGGGTTTTGAGTGGTTTTAAGGGCTGTATTACCCCTTGTTATACTAATGTACTATAATGTACCACATTATAAGGTCTAATTCAAATATTTCCAAAACAATCAGAAATATGGTACTAATTTGTGAATAATAACCGAAATAGTGCCAATTTAAGTAATGTTGACAAAGCAAAGTCAATGGTCAATTCATGACCTCCCTTGGACTGATAAGAGGCAGCCTAAAGGAAGGTATGAGAGTGCCACTTTTCAATTAGATCAAAATATCTTCCTAAAGTGATGAATCATCATTTACTATACATTAAAGTAATAAAACATACCTTATAAGCAACATTTGACTTTCTCTTTCCTCTCACCCCTCTCAGCCTAGCTCCAAGCTCCCAGATTCCAAACCCTATCATTTGACCATAGTTGAGGTTGGAGGCAGCAAACTTCAAGGATCAACTCACTTGAATTAAGGTAAACATTCAAAACATGTAATATGTCATTCTCTTCATCTTTTCTTCCTCTTTCCATTAAGATAACTTCCAACCACTTCCATCCACTCATCTAGCACGAGTTTGTGTTCAAAGAGAAGGGAAAGTCACGGCTGAAACTCAAAATTAAAGGGGAAAGCAAGCTTAAGACCTGATTATGGAAAAAATGTGCTTTAAGCACCTAAGTCTTTCTCTTCTTCAAATCCGGCTGATTTCTTTTTGTTCATATGGCTTATAATCCTTCATTTATCATGCTTGATCAGTAACAATTTCAACCACTTCATTTGGTGGCTTATTTCAAGCTTAAACTCCATTTTAAGCCAATTTTTACAAGGTAAACTCTAGTAAATTCCTACCTTGTTATTGCTGGTTTTATTCCTTGGTTTGTATGGTGTTGTTAACACCTTTTTGGCTTCAAAAATCTAGGCGTGAACTTGTAACACCCCTACCGCTAATCCAGTCATTATCTCCTAATCCGTCTCAACTACCAATATCAAAGCAGTGGAATTCTTCCTCCAAATGGTGGGTGATACAATGTCGTTAGTCACCCACGTGACTAACAAGGCTAAATCCAAATAAAACAATACAATATCGGTCTGATGAATGAGTATACCAAGTATTCAAACAATACTATTACATCACCTTTCATTCCTTATCCATTCCAAATACATATACAAACCTCCAATCAATTCTACACTGAGTTTCTACAATCATCAAGTTTACCGATACGATTTGGAATTACAAATCAATCTTTACAATACACAAATGTTCCAAATCAACTACCCATGATTATACAGCCATCCCCGTCCTACACTCAAACGGTATTCGGCTTCAAGTACCTGTAAAATAAAAATGGTGCCCCTAGGGGCTCAGTAAATTGCTGGCATAAAATTCACATACCCCGCGTGCTAACGGGGGTACGGCGACTACTTTGTCGAGAACATGCAATTCATTTTAATTCAATAAACATGCTCGCATTCAAAGGCATTCAACAAGAAATGCAACCACAAACACAACAAGTTTGTTAGTTAATATTAACTTACTAATGCCTTAGTCACCCATTCGTTGTCTTACCCATTCTCTTGGGTTACTCTTACTCAAGTTCTCCTTGAAATACCCCAAACCCAAGTATGAAAGTAAACATCAAATTATGAGTAGTAAGGCTAGAATCTGCCTTAGAAAGATTGGTAGACAATTTAAACCAAGGAAAACACAAAAAGGTCTTAAGGGCAATTAGGCAAAAATGTGCTCTAAGCTTGGAGAGACTTGGTGAGTACCCAAATATCATGACAAGACCTTAGTAATATTCTAATGGTCATTTTAAACCAATTACCAAAAGAAAACCAAGCTTGAAAACAAGTTAAAACACAAATGTGCTTTAAGAAGTCTTAAAGCACATTTTTGAGAAGTTGTCTTAGAATTGAGTTTTGAGTGGTGCTAGATGTCCATCATTACTCTTTAATCAACATGTGTACTAATTAGTATCACATTAGGAAGTCTAAATCAATGGGAAATCAAAATTTCAGAAAATGTGCACTAATTAGTGAATAGTGCCAAATAGTAACTAGTTTAAGTTTTAATCATATAAGCTAATTAGTTGGTCAACAAAGACCATGAATAGCCTTATTATGACGGGGGCCGGTTTCTAAGGGATGAGTCATTAAAGACTTCATCAAATTAAGAAAGAAAAAGGGAAGGAAAGTAAAGCAAAGACTATTCACCTTTTTATAACAAATATCTTCACTTAAGTTACCTTCTTCCTCTCTCTCTCATTTCTCCTTCCTTCCACGATTTCTATTTCTCCTCTCCTGCTCCAAACAGAGAGAGAGCTCCATTCATGGCTCCTCCCTTCATTCACTTGCCAAGTGCAACTCCAAGCTCCAAATCCAAACAAACTGCATATTTGTCTTAGTTAAGTCAAGGCCCTCCTTTCTATCTTTTCAAATCTTTCAAAGATCAAGTTTGGTGCCATGAGAAAACTCCATTGATGGAGGAAAATCAAGTTTGAAGAGCTCATTAGCTTCTTCATTCTCTTAAGGTAAAGATAATGTAAGAAAAACCAAGTTTCCATCACTTCTTACATGGCCGAAAATTTACTACTCATGGGGCTATGTTTTTATGCCTTGTTCTAGCTTGTTTTATTCACCAAGGACTAGTGGAGGTCCTCTTTCATTCAATGCCCAAGTCTACCTTGAGACTTCAAAGGTAATCATCCACTTTTATGCCTTAGAACACATTTCTAACCTAGGTTTTCATTCCTTGAGGTTAGTGTATTGTTTAGTACTCATGTGAGTCATTGAATATTGGTAGAACATTGGCAAAGGGAGTTTAAGTGGTGGCCGATATTCATTCAAGAAGAAGGTCTAAGGAGGAAGATAAGATAAGCTTGAGAAAACAAGGTAAATTACTTACCTAATGGTGGTTTAAGGCTTAAGGAATGAGTTTTAGATGGGGTACCAATGTAGCCTAGGGCTTACATTAGGTAATGGGTTATGTAACCTAAGAAAAAGAACTTAAATAAGCTTGTGAACTTGTGACTAAGGAGCCAATGGAATGAGTTAGTAATATAAGTTTAAGATGGATTTTAAGAGCTTATAATTACTATGAGATCGATGGGTGTATTTGCAGGTTGAAAGCTTTTATATGTGGGAAATTCAGTGTTTAAGTTTAAGTCATTTAAGTGCCTAAGAGCCATGTCATTTAAGAGCCTTGGTGCTATGCAATTTAAGATTATTGCAATATAATGAGTTGTTGTGAATGAGTTGGTTTGGTGGTGAGATGTGATGAAAAGAACTTGATGTGTGAGATGGATTGAATGAGGAAAACAATGCATTTGGGCATGATAAGATGCTAGAGAAGCTATGGCGAAATTTGAGTAGAAAACAAAGTGTTTAAGTGGTAGTGGTGAGCTAATATGCCCTAGGGTTTACTAGGGAGCATGAAAAGAAAATTGGGTGGAAATGAGTTAACTAAGGAGTTCTTGACGTTTAGAATGACCTAGAGATGTCTAGGAGGAATTAGAGGATTGGTGAGTGTATTAAACACACCAAAATCATGATATGAGGAATGTAAGACTTGTGCATAAGTTTTAAGGAGAAGGTGTATAATGCTTAAGGTGATTTAGGTATGAACTTGGGAATATATCAATGAAAGTCTTGGGAAAGCTTGCCTAAGTAGTGATGATGCTAGTAGTGGAACAATAAGGTTTTAGTTTAGATGGTAATGAGTGGACTTAGGTGATGGGAGTGAAGATTGAAGGAGAAGGTTATAGATTGGCTAGGAACGTATAGGAGGGTATGATCATGAGAATGGTGAGTAAGTTGCATAAAAGAAGTGGAAAAGTCTAAGGAGGGTGTTGCATGGGTAAGGTAAGTGAAGAACAAGGTCAAGGTGATAAGTGGTGAAAAGAAATGTATGGGTAAGCTGAAGAGTTTAAGAGTGGTGAGTAACCAAAGGAAAGGAGAGGAATTTGTGCATGGATATGCAAGGTGACTTGAGGAAGTCTTGGTAAATGAATTGAAGATGGAAGATGATGTTTATGAAGTGCTCAAACTGTTAAGGAGGGAACACTTGGGTTGGTTGAAGTTTTGGCAAGGTTACAAGTTGGAAATGTAAGGAATCATATGACAAGTGTTAGGAGTGTTTGTAAGAATTTAGTAAATGTTTGAGAAGATCTTTGGAAGTTGTTTTGGAGAATTTGGTGGAAGTTCTAAGGTGAGTTTAAGTGCCTAAATGGTATTAGGACACATGGGGGAACTTGTGGAGAAGTTTGGAGTCAAATGGGAATTTAGAAACAAGGTTCTGGAGCCGACCGACCTTGGGACCGGACCTGCAAGGTCGGTCGAGCTCAGTTTACACTGCCGGAGGAAGTTTCTGAACATACCGAACTTGGGGACCGGACTTGCAAGTTCGGTCGGCTTGTATTTTGTGTACGAATTGAGTCTCTGGAATCGACCGAACATGGACCGAACTTGGCAAGTTCGGTCGGGCTTAAATATCCCACGGGGAAACTCTCGGGAATGGAGACCTTGGGACCGGACTTGCAAGGTCGGTCGGGGTAGAATTTTCAAGCGGTAATATGTTCTGGAATGGACCGACCTTGGGTAAGGTCGGTCGGAAGTTCGGTCGAGCCTAAAAAAAAAAAAAAAAATTGGATTCTAAGGATGGTAATAGGTAATAAGGTATACCTTGGTAGGGTGGTAATGATTAGGACCCTAAGAACTTAAGGGATTAAGTTAAGTTAAGTGTAAGCTTAAAAGCTTAAGGTTAAGTTTGTAAGATTAAGTTGTAAGACTTAAGAGGTGTTAGGTGGGATCATTAAGGGTTAAGTAAGTTAATTAAGTTAAGTAAGATTAGTAAGTTGAATTGAGTTAAGTGATTAACAACCTAAAACTGAATGAATGTTTAGGACTGGGAATTTGGACTCCGGAAGAGAGTAAGCAACCGAACGACCAACGGTGAACGGTACAGTTCTTTGTGACCTGCTTGCTAACGAGGTGTCCCTCGGCTTGTGTGCTATTTGTTTTTGTGTGCTCAAAAAGATAAAGCATGCAACCGGAATAATTATATTATTGTATTGTTGTCTGATGTATGAAAAACTAACACAACATACCGTGAGAACTTACTAACCAACGTTTAGTAAGGAAATGAGTGAGACTAAGGAACGCTCCCTAATATGGGACGATAAACCGAAAGAGGTTAACCACAAACATGGTCTTGAGACTACTACTAACTGGAACTTGAGTGAGGAAACCCGGGACCGATCTCCGGTCATGCGTGCTAAGGAAAGGGGGTCGGTATCTATAGCAGATTCGACTTCCGATTAAGGACTAGTCCTCGGACTAGTAGCCTTGGGTCGGTTGGCCGGCTCGGCTACATTGGACATCCAGTCCAAGGTAGTGGCTTTAAGATGGCGTGGGGGGGATCAAGCCTACATCCCCAACAATTTAAGAATGTTGTTTATTGCCGGTAAGTAAGTGTCCTGCTGCTGGCTAGGGTTAACCAAGCCCTACAAAAATAAACAACGAACTAAGGGCTAACCTGTTCCCAATGAGAGAACGGTTGGCATACTTAAGGTAAGGTTAAGATAAGTTGCAACCATTCCTTTTTAAGGGATGGTTTGTATTGTTAAGGCTAAGATAAGCTACATCCACTCCTTATTAAAGGGTGGTTGTTTCTAAGATTAAGATAGATTAAGATTGAGGTGAGGTGAGGTAAGGATGGACTAAGATTAAGAGGAAATATAACTTAAGGAGTTAAACAATTAACTCTCTAATTGAGGGAACACATTTAAGTCGTTCATTGTGCGTGAACTTTAATTGTTCATATTGGATTGTTGTTTACAGCATTTACTATTGTGCATGTACACTCGTATGTCCAATTGAGTTAGTAAGATGTATAGGTGTGAGAGGATTGTAAGAAGAATATGTATTTGGTTAAAGTTGTTATGTACAAATGTTCGGTATATTCTGTAGTCAGACCGTGGCAAGGTCCTGGAGTGTAAAGAATTCCGCTGTGACATGTATATATATGCTGTTAAGTTGCGAGACCACATTTGGATTGAGTTGGGGGTTACATAAACCCTAGGGCACATTAACTCACCACCACCACTTAAACGCTTTGTTTTCTATTTGAATTTCGCCATAGCTTCTCTAGTATTTTATCATGCCCAAATGCATTGTTTTCCTCATTCAACCAACTCACACACATCAAGTCCTTTCTCATCTTATTTTCTCACCCAAATCAACTTATTCACAACAAACTCAATATAGTGCAATAATCTTAAATTGCATAGCACCAAGGCTCTTAAATGACATGGCTCTTAGGCCCTTAAATGACTTAAACTTAAACACTGAATTTCCCACATATATAAGCTTTCAACCTGCAAATACACCCATCAATCTCATAGTAGTTATAATGCTCTTAAAACTCATCTTAAACTTATATTACTAACCCATTCTCATTAGCTCCTTAGTCACAAGTTCACAAGCTTATTTAAGTTCTTTTTCTTAGGTTACATAACCCATTACCTAATGTAAGCCCTAGGCTACATTGGTACTCATCTAAAACTCATTCCTTAAACCTTAAACCACCATTAGGTAAGTAATTTACCTTGTTTTCTCAAGCTTATCTTATCTTCCTCCTTAGACCTTCTTTTTGCATGAATATCGGCCACCACTTAAACTTCCTTGCCAATGTTCTAACCAATATCAATGACTCACATGAGTACTAAACAATACACTAACCTCAAGGAATGAAAACCTAGGTTAGAAATGTGTTCTAAGGCCTAAAAGTGGATGAATACCTTTGAAGTCTCAAGGTAGACTTGGGCATTGAATGAAATAGGACCTCCACTAGTCCTTGGTGAATAAAACAAGCTAGAACAAGGCATAAAAACAAGGCCCATGAGTAGTAAATTTTCGGCCATGTGGAAGGAATGATGGAAACATGGTTTTTCTTACATTTTCCTCACCTTGAATGGATGGAGAACCAAAAGAGCTCTTCAAACTTGATTTTCCTCCATCAATGGAGTTTTCTCATGGCACCAAACTTGAACTTTGAAGGATTTGAAAAGATAGGAAGATAGGTCTTGGCCTAACTAAGAGAAAATCTATACTTGGTTCTTGATTTGGAGCAAAGAAACACTTGGTGAGCAATCAAAGGTGGAGCACCCATGGATGGAGCTCTCTCGGTTTGGAGCAAGAAAGAGAGAGAAGAAACCGTAGGAAGAAGAGAAATGAAGAGAGAGAAGAAGAAAGGTAGGCTAATATAAGATATTTGCTTTAATAAAGCAAATAGTAACTCCTTTTACTTATCTCTTCTTTTCTTCCTTATTTGATGAAGTCTATGGTGACTCATCCTTAGAAAACCGGCCCCCTCATTATAACCAAGATATTTATGGTCTTGGTTGACGAACTAATTGACTTATATTGATTAAAACTCAAACTAGTCACTATTTGGCAGATTCACAAATTAGTGCACATATTCGTGAAATTTTTGATTTCCCATTGATTTAGGCTTCCTAATGTGATACTAATTAGTACACATGTTGATTAAGATGTAATCATGGGCATTTAGCCACTCAAAACTCAATTCTAAGACAATTTCTCAAAAAGGTGCTTTAAGGAGTCTTAAAGCACATTTAGTTTAAGCCTGTTTTTGAGCTTGGTTTTCTTTGATAATTGATTTAAAATGTCCATTAGCATATTACTAAAGTCTTATAATGGTATTTGGGTGCTAATCAAAGTCACTCCAAGCTTAGAGCACATTTTTGCCCAAATTGCCCTTAAGGCATTTCTTGTGTTTTCCTTGGTTTAAATTGTCTACCAATCTTTCTAAGGCACATTCTAGCCTTACTACATCATAATTTGATGTTTACTTAGCATACTTAGGTTTGGGGTATTTCAAGTTCGTTATTTGATTTTGGGGATCACTTTTGCTTAGAGCCTTGCGATGTTAGGTAGTAGACTCGCGGCGTGTAACGGCCCTAACTCCTAGGCCGGTTTGGGGTCATTACATTTAGAGATGTAATACTCCGTATTTTTTTCGTTTTTCAGATTTCATAACATAACGTTTCGGTTAATGTTATTAATTAATTAAGTTATGCTATGTGGTGCTTTGCTTAGTTGATGGGACGTCGGAGTCATTGAATTAAAAGACGGGGGCAAGGAGGTCATTCCCCTCTCTTTTATTTTTGGTAAGACTTATTAAGGAAAGATAAGTCATTTATTTTTCTTTTACAATTCCGATCAAATTTGCAAACCGCTCGTTCTTCCTCGCGACAGTTTGAGCGCTCTCTTCTTCTACTTCTCCATTGGTGTGCTTCTGGTTTTGTGTGGATCTCTGCGCGTTTCTGGTCGGTTTCTGCTGCTGCTACTGTTCGGGTTCTTCTCTTCTGCAAATCAGGTAGGTCCGTTGGTGAATTCGGTAGTGTGATCGTTGTTTTGAGAGGAGCAGTTTCTGATTTTGTTTTCTGACTTTGGGGGCTGTCCTCTGCGAATTCAGTGGCTGATTGTGCTGTTCGGGGTTGCTGTGTGTGTCGGGTCTTCGCTCTGCTTCAGACTGGTGCAATCTCCTCTGTGAATTGAAGTAAGTGGGGGATGGAATCGGGGTTGTTTGCTCACCCTCGGGGACTGTTTTGATTTCTGTTTCCATGTCTGATTTTGTGTGGTGTTTGCTCGTTTTTTTCTCGTTTGTGTTGTTGATTGAAGGGCTAAATCCCCGGGGGAACTGATTTGCAATTCGGATCATTCGTGTGAGTTTGGTAGTGATTTTTGTGTGTTTCTGCGCGTCTGTGCGCTCTGGAAATCGCCTCTGTAGCGCCGTCCGAACTTTGTCCGAATGTGGAAGTTCGGAATGCTCCGACGCATTTTTATTTTTCGAATCGTCGATGTGTCCGAACTTCGGTCCGGACATCGAAGTTCGGACACTGGGATTTCTGCGAAGTCTGTATCTCGGCATCTGTCCGAACTTGCAAGGTCGGACGCAAGTTCAGACATGCCTCTGTTTTTGGCATAACTTCTTCGTTTTAGTTCCGTTTTGAGTTCCGTTTGCGGGGTTGGATTCCCCTATTTGTGTACAGCTTTTATGCTGTTTATGCATTTCCATGCACTTAAGATTTGTTTTGTGAGCTTTTGGTTTTGGGACCTAGTGACTTTGCTTCTGAGCCTTGGATAGTCGGGTCGGGCTGTCCCGTATCATGCTGTGCAGGAATTCCTTCTGTTATTCCCTCCTTCTGTTGTGTTAGCTTGTTTCTAGCGTCCCACTCTTCTGTTTCTGTTCTGAAAGTCCGACTATGATTTGAAGTGATGTTCTGCTCTGCTTCTGTTTTGTGTTCCATTCTGTCTGTTTATAATGACTCCGCCTCCTCTGTTTATAAATTATTCTTCTGCTTCTGTTTTGAGTGGGCTTCCTTGAGGAAGTCTTCTGCTTGCTGGGCTGTTTAGCTCACCCCTTTACTTTGTTGCAGATTGAGCTCGTGGGATCTTCTCTCTTGTTCCCTTCTGGAGCTTCGTTTACGTTATGCTGCTTTAGACTTTGTTTGTGTTGCGCGTTGGACGCTTTAGAGCGTTTGTGTAGCCTTCGGGCCTTTCATTGTATTTGACTTATAAGTATTAGATATTGTAAACTCTTTTGGTATTTATTCAAGTTCGTTATTTGATTTTGGGGATCTGTTTTGCTTAGAGCCTTGCGACGTTAGGTAGTAGACTCACGGCGTTGATAAGTGTCCAAATGAGCATGTTTTATAGGTGTATTTCATATATAATATTAGCACTTTTCTTGCTCATTTCTCCACTTCGGTTAGTTTTCCTCTAGTTTATGTTTTATTGTTTATCTCACAAATTATTGGTTTAACATGAGGAAAACCAAGCCGGGAGTGAAGTAAACGAAGAGACGAACGCATAGACGCAAACGGCTCAGAAAACGGAGTCCAAACGAAGAATCTAGAGCCGGTCAAAGTTTGAAGGAAAATAGGTCACGGTCAAGCTCACAACCGCCTAGGCAACCGCCTAGATGCAGGCGGACTCCACACATTGCAACCGCCTACTCCAAGGCGGACTCCAAGGCGGACTCCACCATTGCAACCGCCTACTCCAAGGCGGACTCCAGGCGGACGACTCACAAGAGAACCGCCTAGCTATGGGCGGAAGTGAAGGCGGACACACATAAAGAACCGCCTCTATTGGGGTGGAAGTGAAGGCGGACACACATAAAGAACCGCCTCTATTGGGGCGGAAGCCTAGGCGGACAAGGCTCAAGACCGCCTGGCTTTGGGCGGTTGCTTAGCGGACGTGACTAAAATCAGTCACGAAACAGTTTTCTTCTTCGCGCCGACTCTGCAACTACTCCGCCTACCTTAATTTGCTCACGCGTTTGGCCTGTCCCCTGCAATTAATGAAGCAATCAACTGCAATCAATTCCTCCGCTCCAGACTACTCTTGCCTTCCTCTATAATATTCAGTTTCTGCAACCTTGTACGAGTGCACGGAGAAAACCAGAAAATCACTCACGCTCATCTCATCTCATTCTCTTCCAGTAAAACACTCTCGTACATCTCAACACTCCATTCAGTTCCCAGTTCTCTAACTCTCCAATTCACCCAATCCACATACAATAACCTACGTACATGTTTCACTCTTCGTTCTCTTCATTTCTCCATTCACTATTCACGTCTCCGTGCTGTTATTACGTCCAACCTCTGTCTGACTTATTACAGTTAATATGTCTGGCTAAGGAGGATTTGCTCCGGGCAAAGGTTTTAATTATGGTTTGTTTAATTATGTAATCAATATTTCTACCGGTTAAATAAATACAGTTTGTTACGCTTAAAGGTTTCTCTCTCCATTTAATAAATTACATGAATTTATTAAAATGCTTTCCTAAGTCTATTTTGATCAGACCAGGTGATAAATAGACAGGTTAATTAAGCTGTAAATCTGGAGAAAGCTTATTATGATTTAATAGGTTAGTATTTTCAGATGCAATTATAATTCCTCGAATTTAACGTCCGTTTACATAGTATGCTCGAACCTTGATTAGACCGAGCATTTTCTGGTAAACGAGTTCTTAAGGGTCTATGACTTAGTCCTTAGGATAATAACAGGAATTTTGCCAAACTAATATATTAAACCGGTAGAGATAGCATAATTAATCAGATTATATAAACCTAAACCCGGAGTTCCATTTAATTCATCTGCACTCAGTATTTAATTTGCTTAATATTTTCTCTAAAACAAGTCAATTAACTTCCCCCCTTTTGTGACAAGCTTAGGAACAATTTATCTCGCTAAGTCCCACGGTTTGACCCCGGCCGCTTCTGTCTTCTATACTACTGCGACGGGTTTATTTGCAGCCCGACGGATATTTTGAGTATTAATTCTTCTTTTATCAATTTCACCAGTGCTAATAACTCACGAATCATTCTGCAAAATGGCGCCGTTGCCGGGGATTGATTTAATCTAGTCCCTAAGCCCCGGTTAATTCACCTGTTATATTATAATATCTGTCAATAACTATCTGTGTAATAACCTGACTTGGACATCGGGCTTCTGATCTGACTTGGACATTTGCTTCGGACTTTGGACATTCACTCTGACATTAGTGTCATTTCCATGGCATTTCAATTCCAGTGTCCTGTAATATTCCATTGTCTCTAACTACTAACTAAAATTTCCTGCAAAACTAATTCCATTATCATTCGTTCCATTGTCATTTCAATTTTCTGTTATTTCTTTCCATTGTCCCTAACTACTAACTTTAAATTTCTGTCTACTAATTCCTAACATTTTTATTTATTCTAACGTATAACCAGTTCTTTTCTCTGTTTTGAGTGGTGAATGCCTTTTACCAGGTCAAACAGTCTCCCAGAAAATATTAATAATCACACGGTTGGTTATAATCCAGAGATCGAGAGAACCTTTCTGCGTACCCTAAGGCAGAGACGAACTCAACAGAACATTACCACCACAGTGATAGATTCTGACCCGGAAGCTAACATGGCATCTACACCAGCGACCGTTCGAAATATCAACAGGCCGTCTAACCAAGGACAGCAGCCTGCTATCATCCTTCCTCACCTCAGCCCATCTGAATACGATGAATGGCAGAAGCTGAAGCCATATCATCAAATCAGATGTGTGAAAGAGTTGGGCATGTTTGATGGAACCAGTCCAGACGAAGCCCTGTTACATGTTACAAAATTCTTGCAACATGCCAACAGTCTTACTGCAACCGACGCGGTACTCCAGTATGCAAGATTGTCATTATTCCCTCACAGCCTGACGGGAAACGCGAGCAAGTGGTATCATAGCCTGACACCAAGTACCATCGGTACTGGGACGACATGGCCACCAAGTTCTACGACAAATTCCTACCCCCGAGCCGAACATTGGAGATGATTGCTGAAATCTATAATTTCAAGCAACCAGGGTCGGAAATATTTGTGAGACTTGGGACCGTTTCAAAGGTCTACTACTTACTTGTCCTCACCATGGTCTAACGAAAGAACAAGTATCACAATTGTTCTACAAAGGCTTGATCGGTCCATGCAGAACAATGGTGTTATCTTCGTTAGGGGCTGACATTCTGAAAAAGCCAGGAGCGCAATTTCTGAACAGCATGGAATCTCTCTGTGAAGAAATCAGAGACTGGGCCTCCGGTGGATCAAGGAGCGGTACTCCAGGTTTATATCATGCTGGGGAAAGTGATAACAAATTCGACCAGTTGATGAAAAGCCATGAGCAACTCATGGAAAGCAATGCTCAGCAGGCAACTAAAGTGAGTACTCTGCAGAAAGTGGTTGAGCAGATGGCTATGAATTCCTACCCCCAGCAAGCTAAGTCGATGATTTCACGATCACCTACTACCCCTCCAGGCTATGCTCTATCCCAACCATCTCCAACTATTTCTTGTACGCAATGTTGCGGGCCTCATGATTATGACCAGTGCCCCCAACTACAAGAAATGAAAGCAGCAGAGGAAGCAAACTACATCACCAACAATTCAGGATACAGACAACCTTGGCAACGTAACATGCAATCTAACCTTCGCTACTCAAACACAGAAAATATCCAGAACCCACATACCCTACAAACATCCCAAAACTACAGACCTCAGTCCAATTTCCAAGGAGGCCAAAGGCAATATCAACAGCAGCCTTATGGCAATGAAGCTTCATCGAGTCGATCAACTCAGCCTCCTTCGAATCCTGAGTCTGAAATGTCTCAAATGCAAGAGATGTTTAAGGCAATGATGGGTAAGTCCAGAGATACGCAAGAGGAGGTCGCAGCTCTGCGCAAAGACCAAACAGCCTTGCAGTCTCAGATTCAACAACTCCTAACTCAACAAAGACCTCCTGGCCAACTCCCCTCACAAACCAATCCAAATCCAAAGGAGTATGCAAAAGCAATCTACGTAGTGGACCAGCCCATCACATTAGCTCAAAGGGAGCAACAACCCGAGAGTGAAATGGTCCCTGAAGTGGAGCAGCAGGCCGAGGAAGAGTACCTCGACACGAACCAACTGAAGCTCTATGCCAAATTAGTTGCGATAAACGAAATGATGGAAGGTCCACTAGACCTTACATCACAGCAACCTGAGAGCAAACTGGTTCATGTAGTGGACGATTTACCTGAGGATTTAAGTTACTCTATATCACCACCCCCGTTCGAAAATGAGCAAACGGTATCAAACCTTCTGCTTGAGCTTGAAGACAAGCCATCAGAGGACAACTTCTACCTCAACTTCATGGAGTCTCCTCCCTCTGAAGTCAATTACCGTTATTTTCCCTCCTTCTCTGTGCTATACCCAGACAATGAGGATTGTTACATCCTCAAGAATGAAGAGGAGGAAATGCTCGCTCCCGCCAGAACATCCAAACAAAATACCAATATCGCCTTCGAGGAACCACCTCCCTCTGAAGTTGAATTCAAACAAGGCTCTTCCTATGAGCCTCTCAAAGAAGACGAGGATTATTACATCCTCAAATTTGAAGAGGAAAAGCCATCCAACTTTGATCTTCATCTGGAGGATCACAGCCTTCCCCTCTTGTGCAACAAAGAAGTAGGGTGGAAACTCGAAGTCAGCTCGCTGAGTGAGAAGGCCACCTTTCCATTTGATCCAGGGTCAGAACTTGAAGATACAAATTTCCCAGAAGTTCTCCCTGAACCACTCAACGCAGTTAGAGGATGTCTTCATCCTTAAATTTGAAAAGGATGATACTCACACTAAGGATCATCCATTGGAAAATTTGGGCCCTTCGACAAAGAAAAATAATGCCCACCCAACCCACCCGTTGAAGCCCACTTCCACCTTCATTTACATTCCAGAGGAGAAAATTTACATCCTCGACTATGAGCAAACACCACCACTACCATCTTCCATGCATACGGCTAAACAACAGAGGGAGAATGTTTACATTCTCCAGTTTGAGGAAGCACTACCACCACCACCCGATTTCAATACAATATTAATGGCAACAAACACCTCCTTCAAAACCAGGTTTTGTGGAGTTTGTCTTTTCCTACTGTAATTGTTGCCGTAATTCTTTGTTTTGATCCAGGTGGTTCGGTCCTACATATTGCCAATTTCCTGTTCCCGGTACTACCATTGTCATCATTCATTTATGATCCGGGATAATAAAGAACATACGTCTAGCTAGAGACGTTAAACCCCCGGGCAGCTTGGTGGGAGGCAACCCACTATCTATCTTTTATCTTTCCTTTAATTTAATGTTGTTTTCTTTTTGTACTATATTTCCCTTTTATTTGTTATAATAAAATGCAGGTTTCACTTGAGTTCTTCTCGCTGTGTAGAATATTCTTTACAGGTTCAATTCATGACATTCCACAGCTGCACTCAAGTGTGGGGGAGCTCTACACACTCTACGAAATCTGGGGAGTACACTCTTTCCTTTCTTAATTGCATGCCCTAATATTTTAATTCCATCTACGCAATGAGGGCATTGCTTGAGCTTAAGTGTGGGGGAAGAGCCTTTTCAGGGAGTTCTGTGCTTAAAATGTTTAAATCTCTCTGCTTATCTTGCAATTGTTCAAAAATTAAAATTATGTACCTTGCTAATGTAGGTTGTTCTCTTTAAGAATAAATACTATTATGAATTGTGGGATAAATGGTACAAAATTTTAAAATTTTGATTACTTTTGAGGAGCATTTTATATGCGGTGTGACCAAATAATCTGCAAATGGTTGGATTTTATTGCTCAGGGTTCTTTCTGTCTTCTCTCTTAGGGATTGCTAAGGGGTGCTTCTCTGTTAAAAAAAAAGAAAAAGAAAAAAAAATAATAATAAGGGACTTGCGAGACACCATTGGTAACCAACAAAAGAGAGCTGAGTGTTCTTAAATACAAAGGCGTGATGCCTATTTTTCTCATCTCTTATGCAAAAGTGAAACAAATGCATAAATCTTTTTTCCTTTTGTTTTCTCCTCAATGCCCATTCTTGAGAGAAGTTGGCCATGGTAAAAGTTCTCGGAGCTACAAAAGAAACATTGAAGTACCTTAGATCATACCCCGAAACTCTATATTTTGTTTTTACCTGAGCACACCTATGCCACCAGCAGATAATTTTTCACACTCCTCAATAAGTTTAAAGATCATGAATTGTTTACCTCTTTATCCTACCCTTCATAATAATATTTGTTAGTATTGAGCATTTCCTACTTCTTAGGTACGTGGTTTTGCTTGAGGACAAGCAAAAAGATAAGTGTGGGGTGTGATAAGTGTCCAAATGAGCATGTTTTATAGGTGTATTTCATATATAATATTAGCACTTTTCTTGCTCATTTCTCCACTTCGGTTAGTTTTCCTCTAGTTTATGTTTTATTGTTTATCTCACAAATTATTGGTTTAACATGAGGAAAACCAAGCCGGGAGTGAAGTAGACGAAGAGACGAACGCATAGACGCAAACGGCTCAGAAAACGGGTCCAAACGAAGAATCTAGAGCCGGTCAAAGTTTGAAGGAAAATAGGTCACGGTCAAGCTCACAACCGCCTAGGCAACCGCCTAGATGCAGGCGGACTCCACACATTGCAACCGCCTACTCCAAGGCGGACTCCAAGGCGGACTCCACCATTGCAACCGCCTACTCCAAGGCGGACTCCAGGCGGACGACTCACAAGAGAACCGCCGAGCTATGGGCGGAAGTGAAGGCGGACACACAAAGAACCGCCTCTATTGGGGGCGGAAGTGAAGGCGGACACACATAAAGAACCGCCTCTATTGGGGGCGGAAGTGAAGGCGGACACACATAAAGAACCGCCTCTATTGGGGCGGAAGCCTAGGCGGACAAGGCTCAAGACCGCCTGGCTTTGGGCGGTTGCTTAGCAGACGTGACTAAAATCAGTCACGAAACAGTTTTCTTCTTCGCGCCGACTCTGCAACTACTCCGCCTACCTTAATTTGCTCACGCGTTTCGGCCTGTCCCCTGCAATTAATGAAGCAATCAGTGAAGCAATCAACTGCAATCAATTCCTCCGCTCCAGACTACTCTTGCCTTCCTCTATAAATATTCAGTTTCTGCAACCTTGTACGAGTGCACGAAGAAAACCAGAAAATCACTCACGCTCATCTCATCTCATTCTCTTCCAGTAAAACACTCCCGTACATCTCAACACTCCATTCAGTTCCCAGTTCTCTAACTCTCCAATTTACCCAATCCACATACAATAACCTACGTACATGTTTCACTCTTCGTTCTCTTCATTTTTCCATTCACTATTCACATCTCCATGTTGTTATTACGTCCAACCTCTGTCTGACTTATTACCAGTTAATATGTCTGGCTAAGGAGGATTTGCTCCGGGCAAAGGTTTTAATTATGGTTTGTTTAATTATGTAATCAATATTTCTACCGGTTAAAATAAATACAGTTTGTTACGCTTAAAGGTTTCTCTCTCCATTTTAATAAATTACATGAATTTATTAAAATGCTTTCCTAAGTCTATTTTGATCAGACCAGGTGATAAATAGACAGGTTAATTAAGCCGTAAATCTGGAGAAAGCTTATTATGATTTAATAGGTTAGTATTTTCAGATGCAATTATAATTCCTCGAATTTAACGTCCGTTTACATAGTATTGCTCGAACCTTGATTAGACCGAGCATTTTCTGGTAAACGAGTTCTTAAGGGTCTATGACTTAGTCCTTAGGATAATAACAGGAATTTTGTCAAACTAATATATTAAACCGGTAGAGATAGCATAATTAATCAGATTATATAAAACCGAAACCCGGAGTTCCATTTAATTCATTTGCACTCAGTAATTTTAATCTGCTTAATATTTCTCTAAAACAAGTCAATTAACTTCCCCCCTTTTGTGACAAGCTTAGGAACAATTTATCTCGCTATAAGTCCCACGGTTTGACCCCGGCCGCTTCTGTCTTCTATACTACTGCGACGGGTTTTATTTGCAGCCCGACGGATATTTTGAGTATAATTTCTTTCTTTTATCAATTTCACCAGTGCTAATAACTCACGATAAATCCATTCTGCAGGCGTGTAACGGCCCTAACTCCTAGGCGGTTTTGGGGTCGTTACAATTTGTCAACCAGTCACTTTTGTTTTGTTAATATATGTGACTTCGATTTTGTCAACCTGTGACTTGAATTTTGCTAACTTGTGACTTGTATTTCGTTTACCTGTCATTCATATTTTGTTACCCCATCATTTTTATTTTGTTAACCCGCCATTCTTATTTCGTCAACCTGCCATCCTTATTTCGTTAACCTGTCATTATTATGAACGAGCAGTTTAAGGAATTCTACAAAAAGCGGATTGTTGCACACTTGTATCAAGATGATGTTCTTGTCAACTTTGTAGAAATTTTGACAAAGAAGGCATTGAGTTATATGTAATAAAGGTAAAATGAAGAAAATATAAGATGCAAAAGACAAAAGAGGCAAGCCAAAAAAAAACATAAGAGAAAAATCTGATTAGAAGACCGATAGTGGAACTTTGTAGTTAAATGTGTTTATAGTTTGTAACAGGGCAAATGTAAAGTGATGTTGAAACTATGTAAGTATTGATTGTGAGTGATTGAAACACATGACTTTTGACAGTTAAACAACTTATAGCTGCCATAGTTCTTGTTGAAAAACAAAACTTCACTTAGATCTATTATAAAAACGGATATTTGATGTGTGTCTATATGCAACTGTGTTATTTTGTCTCTTTTATTATTTTCTCATTAAACTATGATTTCTTGTAGAAAAGTACCCACATACCGACTCAAAAATATAAAAGGAATCATCGCAGTAGATTTAAAAAACATGTTTTCTATGACTTGAATTTTGTTAACCTGTCACTTGTATTTTGTTAACCTGCACTTATATTTTGTTATCATGTCAATTGTATTTCGTTAACTTGTCACTTGTACTTTGTTAACATGTCACTTGTACTTTGCTAACCTATCACTTGTATTTCGTTAACCCATCACTTGTATTTCGTTAACCTCTAACTTGTATTTGGAATTTGTAGTAATTGACGGTGAGCTTGACTTATTTTGACTAATAAACAAGTTGTAGCTGAAGTAGGGAGAACATTAGTAGCTGCTAGAATAGTTGGTGAAGAACAAAACTTCAACTACTTCTATTATAAAAACCAGATACTTGTTGTGTAACTATATGAATCTTTGTTATTATGATTTTATGTGATTAAAAAAATTAAAGTTTATAATCTAGGGTTTGTAATCTAAGAATTAGGGTCATTTGTAATCTTTTAAATATGCTTCATTTACATCACTCTAAAAGTAGAATGATATAAAAGACCTTGTTTAAAAATGTACACTAAGGCATTTTATGCATTTACTTTTAGAAATGAAGTGAGTACAAACACAAAAATGAAAAAAAAATAAGAGAAGTGTTCTCTGCAGTCACCAAAGTACTTCTCGCAATCACTTTTTCATCCATAGGAGGAAGCCACCGATAGTAGGCTACAAGCCCCCCAGCCACTGGGCTACCAGAGCACCCAAAGCCGGCTGGCAGCCAGAGCCCCTACAGTAGCCAGGCGGCTCTATTTAGGGTCAACCGCTGAACAGACCTAATTTGGTTTTATTTCTTGAGTATGTCGAGTAATTGATGACATTATAAAGTATATACAAGTTTAAATATAGATTTCCGTACACCACACTCTAAAAACCACCCAGAAAATATGCTATCACAGTCAAGCCTAGTACAAGACAACTATTTGGTGAAGTAAAAGGCTATTCCTTTAGCTGGGTACGCTTGCTTTGTTGTGATAAGAGGATGTTTTTTTGAGGTTTATGGTCTTGACAAAAAATTGGGTATGGAGGCTGGTTGCATTGCTCCAAACCGTGGAGACAACAGGTTGGTAGTTAATGTGTCATGAGTGAATCCTGAAGCCTATTTGATTAAAGCGTAAGGCCTGTTCAAAAGATCAGATATACGGGAGGGGGAGACACATTCATGAAAAGCGAGAAGACGTGCCGTAGGGGACTGACCAACTATTCATAGATCTTACTTACGGGTAAGATTAGGAACATCTATTAGTCCGTATCGTGGGTCTACTTGTTACAAAAGGCGAGCATCCACATTCCAAAACATGGACAGAGGTCCTCAGGCAGACATCGAAAAGGGGACGAAAAGAGTGACGGAATTCCCGCTTCCGGTGAAATTAGAGGAACCCAACTAATCAATAGTGGGAGCCCCATACCGAAAAAAACCGAAAAGACCATATGCTTAACACGGACCTTTTGTATATTTTGAAAGAGACAGCAATAAACGGTGACATACACGCTTAATATTCCACTGATTCTAGCACACCGAATGTGGTAGCATCAAAGCCATTCCCTTGCAAATCTTCCCCTCAAGTTCAAGTCAAGCTCTGACGCCTTCTTTTTTATAGTGATTGATAATCTTCCCTCTAAAGGTAGTGAGGTGACCTTACCCGCGGGCATGCAATTTCTCTGATCTAATAAGAAATTTGATCTAACCCTGTTGATTCCTTCAGAAAACCCATACCGAAACGAAAAGGGCAACCTGTAATGCCCTAGCGAGCGACTAAAGAATAGTTTGTTTTCGTGGAGAAAATGTTGTATCATGTGACCATACCAAATTCACACCTCCATCCAAGTGTTCCCGAAGTGCGAGGATTTCCTTTCAATGAGGTAGATCCGCATTAGCTCTATGAATTGTTCCCTGTGTGAGAGTTTAATTGTGTGAGATTCAAGGCACGGATTTTGACCGAGGCAGAGGGGCTAGGCCTTGAGCTGGGTAGACGGCTAAGGAAGCTATAGTTGTAGGTATAGATGGGCGGTCTAAGACCTTAAGGGAAGTCCAATTGGGAGCACATTGTTGCACTTAAACTTGAATTGCCCTTCGCGTACCTATGCTTGTTACCCTTCTATTGTTCTTGTTTTGTAGGATTTGTTACCAATGGCAATGGAGTTGGACAAAAGGTCAAATGAAACTTCATCAGATAATTGTACAAGGAAGATGGCAGGGGCGTAGCAAAGGAAAGAATGTAAAAGAATAAGAAATAAAGAAAATGTTGGATTCGATCATGAATTCCATTTTGTTGAGTATGGATAAAAGATCTTCCTATGTTATAATATTCAATTCGCGATGACAAATTTCTTTTATAGCCCAGCTATTGTTATTTATAATATATCCGTGATTCAATATTATCGAAATGGTTTTCATCCCATTGAAATTACAGGTGAAAACTAGATCCTCTCTATGGGATTCAATCCCGAGTTATTACGAAGTTAAAATGAGATTATGGAAGTCAATATTCTCGCACTTATTGCTATTGCACTCTTCATTCTAGTTCCTACTGCTTATCATATATGTAAAAACGGTCAGGCAAAACGATGAATCTGAATGAAACTTGACTTCGACAGTCTTTAGGAATGATTAGTTTAGCTAGTTAGGGAGGCGACTGGAAGGAGAAAAGCCTCTTTTCTTTTTTTGGTAAGGGGCCTTTGATTAGTAGGGGTGAAAGTGCTGCGTATAAGAAATCTCTCTTTCGTGTTGGCGGGAAAAGAAATTGCACGTGTCGAATGGATAAGAGAAGGTAGAGTTCCCCTACAAACCATTCGTGCTAAAATTGATTATTGCACCTATCAAGTTCAAACTATATATGTGTATAAAAAATTGGATATTTATAGACAAGGAATAACAAACCTTTACTTGTCTTTCTGTTCTGTTCTATTCAATGACGCTATATTGTGCCAATTCAATGAACTATCACGGACATGTTTCATTATAGCTTTCAACTGAGCGGCAGACCCTACGTGACTAATAGATAAGCTGACATTAATAGCCATTTCTTACCTCAACCTACTCCCCGACATATCCAATCTTAATAGAATTTTCCTTACCCGTCTGACCTTGGCTGTCTATCTTAAACCAGATTCATTGGGAGAGGCATTTCTCATAGTGACGCTGTTCTAGATGTGGACACCCAATTGAGGATTGTTTCCATGTTTTGCATGAGTTTCACTTTGCATCATGGATCTGGAACATCTTTATTCCCACTGAGCATCAAAGGGCCTTCTACTCCTTGACATTCTCAGATTGGTTATGTAACTATGCTTTTTGTAAGGATCTTCCGTTTGGCTTTGATTGCTAGTGGCGTACGACCTTCTATGCGATAGCATGGAAGATTTTAGTTTGGAGGTGTCGAGCTCTTTTTGATGTATCCAAGATACCCTCATCGCTCCGCCTTTGAGGATTTCTAAGGATGTTGAAATTGGTGTCTTTGCCTTCTATTCGAAGAAAACGAATCATCAAAAGGGGTGTAACGGTAAGCAAGTTAATTGTTTGGGAATTTCCTTCCAGTGGCTGGTTCAAATTCAATACGGATGGTGCTTCCAGGAGGAACCAAGACTTGCATGGTGCTTCCGCGGGACATTCAGGTAAGTCGGGTGCGGGTGGTGGAAGGCGTTGGAAGACCGCATTAAAGACAAGGGGTGTAGCGGTGAATGGATCGTCATGCCACTCGGCTACGGTAAGGCCAACACACATATACCTTTATGAAGCTGATGATTGATGTTCTTAGGCCAACTAACGATTGGATGTTGAGTGTTCTATCACCGGATATGTTGTACTCTTTTTATGTTAATAGGCCAACTAACAAAGAGAATCCATTTCCTAATAAAAGAATTACTACCGGCTTGCGAAACTGACTGAATTAAATATGGAATAAAAGATGAGTGCGCTTGAGGGCTTTCAACTGATGCAACAATAACTTCCCTAAACTGTGCTTATGTTCCCTATAGGATAGGGTACTACACTGTTTACAGACTGGGACAAAAATGAAGATATGTAACGACGTGACGTGTTTAAGATCTTCTTCTCTTTCAATCGGATATGCCCCTTTGTAACACCCCTACTGGTAATCCATTCATTATCCCCTAATCCGTCTCAATTATCAATACTCAAGCAGCGGAGTTCCAATACAACCGGGGGTGATATAATGCCGTTAGTCACCCACGTGACTAACAAGGCCAACCCAAATTCAATACAACAACTCAAATACATTATCGGTCTGATGGATTATTATACCGAGTACTACAACCAAACTATACATTCCATTACTTGATCAAATCTCAACCAAATACAAACTTCAATCCCATATTATACAATATAACTTCAATTATGATCTATACCGAGTATCTACTACAATTCCCAAACTTGTCGACCACATGTCGGTCTTACAATTCCACAATACAAAACAAATACAACTTCTTAAACAACTGCCCATGCTCACATGGCAACCCGTCCTACACTCGAACGGTATTCGGCTTCATGTTCCTCTAAATAAAAAATGTGCCCCAAGGGGCTCAGCAAAATTGCTGCATATGAAATTCACATACCCCGTGCTAACGGGGGTACACCTCTATTTTGGTCAAGAACATGCGGTTCATTTTAATTCAATCAACATGCTCATATACAAGGTATTCAAACAAGGAATACAAAAATAACCAACACACAAGTTTGTTAGTCATAATATATTTACTCTTAGGCCTTGAGGGTTTCTACCTCACTATGCCTTGGTTCTTAATTCATTATCTACCCATACTCTTGGGTTACCCTTACTCAAGTTCTCTTACTCTCAAACTCAATCAAGTTCTACAAGTTACCAACTCAACTCTCAACTCACCAAAATCTATTCTCCAACTCAATCTCAATTCTATATACAATACTCAATACTCAAAGGCATCTTTTAAGTCTTTGCCCACAACCTCCGGGCAGAGTCATACACAAGACTCACCACCGGGCTTACAAATACAAATGGAGCTATACAATTAGCTCCTCAAATACTCAAATTTCCAAATACTCAAATGTCTGTATCTCTACCGGACTACTCAAATTCCCACAACTCCTCTCTCGGAGTTATTTCACAATCTCATGGATTAGCCTAGAAGTATCTCTCTTGATAACATCTATTAGCTTAGGGAATTACTCAATGTCTAGTATTCTTAGATTTAAGGTTTTACCCAACTTATCAAATACTCTCATGTTCGGGACATTGCTTATATTAGTCGGATCCTCTCATTGGGGTTCGACTATCTTTCTAAGGGGTTTGGTGATCCCTTACCATTCTTTACTTTTCTCAAGGTTCATGTTTGAACAATCATCATTCCTCTAAATAGAGGTTACTTATACACTTCCACTATTAATTGTTTTGTGGATTAAACCAATTCGGTTCTCTAACTGTTATCGGGAGTTTACTTCTCCCGTACAATTCTCTCACGTTATAGTGAGTTCATAGGTTTACGTTATCGTTTCTTGGTTCGATAGTTTTTGTGGGTTTCCACGTTTTCATTAATTCGCAACATGACTCTTTCTACGAGTCTCTACTCAAACAAGACTCAACTATGAGTCGAACTATTGTACACATTCACATCCAAGCACTACATACACAAACACACATTTCATGAATTATACAAACTTCAATTTAAATTACAATCCATCAAGGAGCAATACAAACAAGCACAACAAGGTGCAAACAATCCAATTCGTGCATTTATCTTGTTAAGGTGGTCACACAGTCAAACAAGCACACAAATCAGAGTAACCAAGGTAGCATACGGGGCATGAGAAAATCATACCTTACACCTTGGTTTCACTTTTACCGGGTCACCTCTTGTTCCTCGAGTCTTACTCTTGAACCACTGATTACAAGTCAAATGGTTCTATTAATATTAAAGCGTTACGGTACGTAAATAATTACACCTCCCGTATCTACCCCGGTATCCCGTTATTTCGGTTTAACTTAAGTGTACTTAGTTTCTCAACTTACTCACTCACATCCCAACCTTTGTTTATACTTCTTAGGACCTTAAAAGGTCACCAAACAACTCCTAAACAATATCTAAAACCAATACCATTCAATCCCTCATGTTTAGAACCCTTAAAAGTACTCACGGTTGAATTCTGGGGGTGGTCTGGGACTTGGTCCGGACCCAAAGTCCCGGACCAACTGTAAACATAACTCTCGGCCATTTTTTCCTACTGGTCCGGGACCTAGGTCCCGGACCAATGCCTGTTTTCACTCTTGGCCTTATTTTTGATGCGGTCCGGGACTTTGTTCCCAACCTAGGTCCCGGACCCTGCTAAAAACTGCTACTTTTGTAAATTTTCAGCCCCAAATCAACCCTCAATCCACACTCAAACTTTCCCTAATCTTTCCACAAGTTTCCTACATAATTAAACACCTTTAAACACTCCTTAAACATGCACTAAACCTCCTCAAATCATTAATCCAATCCTTACCCAAATCCTTGCTTAATTTCCACCAACTTTCATTCTCACATTTGCATTTTGCACACTTGTGCATTTCTAAACTATCTCTTGACATCTTACACTTTGTTCTAACACCATTTGACCATTCCAAATCATTCCTAGACAAATGCAATTCTAAAACCCAAGTCCAATTCTCATTTTCCTTAGTCTTGCACACTAGCTCTTTACTAGTTTTTCCAATGCATTTCAATACCCACTTGCTACTGATTTTACCTCTTCCTTTTCCAACTCTTATATCCACTCAAGAGTGGTTAACTAATCCGAATAAATCCCTTACAATACCTAGTTCATTCCCTAGGTTGTTCTCACTCATTACAACCCCTAAAACACTTTATTTCTACCAAAATTTTGCCATGACCTCCCCATAAAACTAACATGTCCAAACTCATCTTTTTCACCTTTTTCCAATCCTAAACTAGCCACACCCTTACAAGGGTCCTACCAGCACTCAAACCAATCAAAATCTCCTCAAACAACAATACCAATATATATCCAGTTCACAAACTCAAATGCAATGACACTTAGGCCCTTAAATCAATATAAGACCACAATTCTCTCAAACTTTCTCCAAACACATTAATAGCACAAATTTTTGGTTTCATTCCTTTAATTACCCATCCCAAGTTCTAAAGCAAACAAAATAAGCATTAAGGTGAGTTTCTTACCTTAAGCTCACAAATTCTTCTTTTCTTTTCTAATCTCCTCCTTCTCTCTTTCTTGATCAAAATCGGCCAAATGGCAATGGAGTTGCCCAACTCCATCCCAACACCCAAGAAACACAAAATTCAACATAATTAAACTCCTTAACCCTTAGAAGATGTTCTAACTCAAGGAAAGGCTTAAGGCACAAAAGTTAGGGTTTTTACCTTTGAAGTTTTAGGACGAGTTTTCACCCATGAATCAAAAAGGATTCCACCCATTGGAGAGTTGAAACAATGCTCCAAAACAAGAAGAAAATAAGGTATCAAAGAGGGGAAAAATTGACCAAGAAAGGAGGGTGAAGAAAAATGAGTTTTTCTTGAATATTATTACCTTAGGAGAGAGGAGACTCCAAGCTTCAAGTTGGTGCCATTTTCTCTTCAAATAGGATATACCCATGGAGGACAACTATCTCCATTTGAGATTTTGAAAAGAGAGGATGATAGAGCTAGATGAGAGGAAGAATATGTGGTTATTTTTGTGTTTTGAGCTTTAATAGAGCTTGGGCATAGAGAGAAAGGTGGAGGAGCCATGGCTGCTCTACAAAATCGCACAAACCATAAGAGGGAGGGGAGATGGATGGAGGAAGGAAGAAGAAGAGAAAAGAAGGGGGAAAGAGAAAATGAGAGGAGATAGGGCATTTTTTTACTTTTGTACTTTTTTTTCACTTTTCTCTTCTCTCCTCCTTTTTTTTTTCTAGTTAATTAAATGTATGTGAGGGGGCTGATTACTAGCTAAAAACCGGCCCCACTATATACCCATGCTGGAGCGTTTTTCGTCTTTTACAGAAAACATTCGTTAGTGTACCCGGTTTTAGCACTATTCACTAACCGGGCCGTTTTCCTTTTTTCTCGTTTCTTTAATTTTTTTGGTTCTTAAGCTTTCATTAATGTTTAATTATAGTTATTTAATGAACTATAATTTTAGGGGGTCATTTGACCACTCAAAGTCACGTTTTCGGGTTTTCTCGAAAAACATGCGCTAAAGCTTTATTAGCGTTTTTAATTCATTTTATGGATCCGTTTTCTTCGGGAATTGTTCCCGTATATTAATTAGGCATTATTAAGCCTTGTAAATCACTCTAAGACCCTTGTCGAGGTCGTATTCCTCCTATGGTCACATAATGCTCAATTTAGCGTTTTTTACTTTTTAGGTGTTTTCTCTTTTCTTTTGGATTTATTTTCTTTACCAAAATTCTTTAGGCACTATTAGGCACTCAAATAATATATTAGCGTCATTTAATCACCCTAATTAAGTTCGGGGTATTTCAATCTACCCCCCCCCC
Source organism: Limonium bicolor (assembly GCA_023374045.1). Classification (NCBI taxonomy): domain Eukaryota; kingdom Viridiplantae; phylum Streptophyta; class Magnoliopsida; order Caryophyllales; family Plumbaginaceae; genus Limonium; species Limonium bicolor. Next base: position 77,791,827 of record CM041777.1, on the reverse strand, counting down.
CCTTAAATAACTTTGCCTTTAAAGTCGGTGAATCCAAGGTTGTTAGTCACCAAATACTCAATGCTAAGGTTATAATCTCTCTATAACCTATCAGAATCCAACATTCTGATTCAATACATACCATGCATTCAAACAACATGTCACTGCATGCATAAGAATCAAAAATATCCTTTTCCAATCTCTCAATGGGGGTCCATCCGCAGACAATTAGGCACTAAGTCCTCCCCCATATCGAGTGATCCCTCAGGTACCGGTCACGTTTGAACACTTACGCTTTCTGGTTCACGGCTGTCACGACTTCGGGCACTTACGCTCTCTGGCCCTACATCCTTTGGTTCTGATCAAATTCATTTTGCATATCTAGAGATCCTCAGGCTCCAAAGTGGGTACTCTTCACTGACCGGACTACTCATTTCCGGCGGTCCTTGGAAATATATAAAACACACACTACAAACGTCCTACCAGTCACTTAGTACCGTTGCTTGTCCGTTGTAGTGGTTTCAAAACTAATCATCACTCCCACCGGCTCACAACTAGCCTTACTCCCCGGGTTCGACCCAATACCGGTGCCTAACCATGAGAAGGTCACACTAGCACCCGTGGGAGCGGTTTCAAAACTGATCCTCGTTCTCAAGTTTAAAGAAAATCATTTGTGCCCAAAACCAGTTTAGAAATTCATTTTGAAAACTCAATACATCTCCAAGTTCCAGTTTATGTTAGTTTCACCTATTACTAGTGCGATTACTTGTGGCCACTTATAGGGAGCTTCAAGAGTCATTCAACCCCAATGTGATCAGCATTGGTGTTGAACTATCCATCGACCCCAATTTGTGTTCGGTTTCCCTTGATCGCTAGCAAATCAAGTTCCACATCCCACCTCAATTCACACAATCAAATAGTCAAACATTATTTCATTTTCTATCTTTTTAGTCTTTCTAGTCATGATCACACAACAATTCATTTACCAATTTCTAGAATTCATTTACTCGCTTACTACTCATCTCATCAGTTATTACCCAATTTATCTTCAACTACTGTACCTAAGAAATTCAAAGGTTAATTTCCAATTAGTTTTTCTATCCTCAAATTGTTCATAAGTCAAATCAATTCCTATCCTTCAATTATTCACAAATACAATCAAATCAAGTTACCTAGGGGACTCACTTCCCACTAGGTTCAACATCGGTTTCATACTCATCAAGTCTCCCATACGTACTCGTTCCTCATACTATTATCAATCGGGGTTCTCATTCCCGTGGAGTCTCTCTACTTCTTTCCACTTCAATCTCACAATTAATCAAATTTACACAATGAGTGGATGCAAGTGTTTATGTAACATAAGTACCAGTCATTCAAAACAAATTCTCTTACGCTATGTGCATTGTAGTTTACACACTATTACGTAAGACATACACTTCGTGGTTTTCGCCCTACCCCCCTTAAAAAGGGATTACGCCCACGTAATCTACCATGTGTCAATGTTTGACATTGGTCTTGGCGTTCAGCCATCATGGAGTGGTTCAACTCCCATGCGGCCTATTATATAATGTATTCTGGTCAAAGGGTCTTATCCATATTGTTGATTAGTCCCTGCACCACGAATTCTCATCGGAGTTTGTTTAACTCTTTACCGGGTTCGGTTTAGCCTTAGAGGCTTCAAGGCGTTCGTAATTAGCCATTGATTCACTAGGTATGTTAACCCTTAGAATTCTGGGCCCACTAGATTCTGTTGCGCGACCCTGATAACTTGGGTTTGTTCGCCCTTCTCGATATTTTTTAATATGTTATACATTACCCTTTTATCCTCTTTTTATCTTGGGAACAAGGTTTATCAATCAAGCGTGGTATTCCTTTACCGTACGCGTACTTAGTGAGTTTTAGATTTTATATCCAGCTCTCTGGAAATCTATTGTACATACTGTTCATACTCTCATGATTATTCACTGGGTTCCTCTGACTTATTGTCGGTTGAGGTTGAGCCACTACTGTTGTCAGTAGCTTCTGAATTATGCCATTTCATCTGGCTCTGTACAAGTGTTCTTTACTTGTATGACCTTGCATTATGCATCGGTCCTTATGATTTCGTAAGTTTCCTTCTACTTTTACCACAATTGACATTTTCCCATATTCCTAGCTATCCCACTAGATCATTACTACACAAGTGCAATACCAAAACACTCAGTCCTACAGAGTGCAGAGGCGTAAACCCTTGGCAGTAAATCTCTTATGCGATTGCAATAGGAATGACCATTGCTTCCTTGTGTGTTGCTTTATCACTTGGTGCAGACCCCTGTCTTGTTGCCCGGTCTGTCTACCATCTTTATTCATCAACTCCATATCATTGTGTGATTTATTCACATATATTGGTCGCTTGTTGCGCACCATGTTCATATTTATTTACGACTTGGTTTCCATGGCATTCGCTATTTTATTAGCTTCTGTTCGTGTGTTTCTACCATTAGACTATGGTTCACCATGTGCTTGGCTGATTATAGAATATGATATTCTTTTATATCACTGAGCTCCTTGAGCGTTATTGATTTTACGCTTCAGGTTTATACTTCACGTATTTCTTCTAGGCCGATTACTATTTGGTTTTCAATAATTGTTATCGAAGCTTATTTCACATTGCTTGGCAATAATTGTATGCTCAAGCTTCAATACATTAGTAGTTCTGAAAGAGGTGAATTTTCAGACATTCACTGCTGACATCCTCTTCTTTGGAGTCTATGTGTTCACCGCTCTCGCGGTCTCCCATTAACGAGGGGTATCTTTGCTCGTTAGTTATTAAACAATCTTACTGGTGCCGTTCTTGGCAAATTTCCATATGGTTCACAATGGGTTTTGCAACCGTTGTATCTATGTATTGTAGTAGGTTCATGGCGTGTTAGCCACGTTGCCTAGAGCTCCGTTCATTTTAGGCTGTTCACAAGCATTGTTTCTCCGTATACCATCAAATGGCTTGGAGGTATTACTGGGCTCCATGATAAAATCGTCGCATCACGCTTCCGTTTATTGGAGACCCTTTAAGTAACATGGTATTAATTGGTACCATTTATTAATTTAGGGTATCCCCTGTCAAGTGGGATCCCTTCGGTGTTCTAACCGAGTGTTCGTTCCAATTTTGGTGTTCTTCTCAAGACATTTCGTTCAAATGTGTTGACTTGATACCCTTTATGGATTGCTCCTGCGTGTTATCAAGTTACGCCATTACTTTTGGCTAACTTATGGGTACATTCAGTTTACTCCGCATTGCGGTTCGGATTTCAAATTTTCCCATTTGGGGTTTTATGTCTCCCGCTCTTAGGGTAGACTACAAATACTTTTCTTATGTCTTGACCGGTTTGATTCTCTCTTCGGTGATGAATGGTATTCTCCGGTACCTTAGATGATCACTCTGGGTATTTCATCTTGTCCATTGAACGTTGAAGTGTTCCTGTTAGGCATTGCCTTACTGGGTTTAGACTGGGCATTCATTCCAGCTAACATGCATTTGTTTCAGATTCTAGAGACATATCCAGTGTCTTTACTCAATTATTAGTGCTTCTCGCACTTCTTAATTCTTACCCATCTTTTTGGAGTGTGTTCTTGTCTCCCCTAGCTTGTAAGTTTGTCTGGTTTCTTCATTTGTTCGAGGTGTCCAACCGTTTCGGTTTACATTTACCTTATGGTCCGTAGAACGGAGCTGACTACTTCCCGTGTTTCGTACACTATACGTATACATACGTGGGGTACCTTATTGGTACGTTACCACTTACCCAACTAACTTACAAATGGTCTGTCAGGCCCGCAAACTCCGTTGGAGTGCGGTCGTCCCACATCCCGTATTTGGGTACACTCGTAGTGCTCGTCACACGCCTAGGTGAAGTATTCTATTGTCAACTCCTCTTGTATCATTCTATGATACTCACCGTGATTCTTCTGGTTTGGTTTTTTTTTAAAATCCGAGGTTTAAAAAGAAAAGTTTGTGGTTTTGAAAGAAAATTTTTGGGTTTTGAAATAAAACTCTTGAGTTTGAAAGAAAATCTTCATGGTGTTGTCATGTCTGAGGTCTTGACCAAGTCTAGCTTCTCGCTGACTGGTATGCTTGTTAATACGATGGTCAGGCCGTTAGGCCTTTCCAAGGCTTCGTTGTTTCAAATTCTCAGGATTGGGGAACCTATCCTTGTTTCACTGTTATGGTGGTACTTTGGTAAGTACTTGTTGGTCGTTAAACGTCTTCCAATTTGCCTTATAATTGCTGCACTTGCCTTGGCAAGTGCGCAGGTAGGTCGGTTTTCAGGCTAACGTATACCGGTTACGGTATGGTTTCCATCCGTATTTGGTGGTTTTATTAGATCTTCCATCCTTTTTTGATCTTAGTCATCAATTCCCTGAGTGGCTTCTCAGTGTTCTTGACATGATTGTCGTTAATTCGGGTGCTTTCCCGATCCTTGTGGTTCTCCACATACCTTGCTTCGTTGCTCGTTCCCACACCTTTGCGGTGGTTACCAAGGTTTGTCTGATCCTTAGGAGCTACATGGTAGTCCTGTTGGTGTAAGCTTAATGATTACTCTCATAGTTGTCTGTACTATTTTATTTGGGTATTACTGCCCTTCGGCGTTGTAGGGTTGAAGTTATTCAGCCTTGACTAATTTCGTAGTCGGTTTTTATACCATTGTTGGTATTACCAAGCATTCGCAGTCCGTAGACTCTCTTGTCTTGGGTTTTGTTACTCCGCTTTTCCGCCTCATTGCATAGTTGTGCTTCCCTTCTTGTCGGCTGCGCATGGTTCTCGCGACTGCGAAGCACATCGCCCCATGGTGCCGCAAAATTTGTTATCCTATATTTAGGATCTTCAATTTTCTGTCGTTAGGTGCAGTTATTGTCGTTCAAATGGGAACCGTCTTCGGGATTCCTGTTCTTGAAATCTACCGTATGACTGGTTCTTTCTTTTACAGATTATTTTACAACTGCCAGATCGGGTTTTCCCCGAGTATGAGAGGTCTTTCCATCTCACTGGCGTTCCTTCCCCTTCTTTAAAACGGGGGTAGTAGAGGGCAGGATTGGTTATGTAGGTATCCAGATCATACTGGAAGTTCCTATCTGGCGTACCTCACACGCTAACACTCAACCCTTAGCACAAAGTCTCTAATTCCTAACTCGGTATTTTCCTAAGCTCGGTATTTAGACCATCAGAGCGAGGTATCGCTCTGATACCATTTTTTGGAACACCCCTACCAGTAATCCAATCATTATCCCCTAATCCGTCTCAATTATCAATACTCAAGCAACGGAATTCCAATACAACCAGGGGTGATACAATGCTGTTAGTCACACACGTGACTAACAAGGCCAACCCAAATTCAATACAACAACTCAAATACATTATCGGTCTGATGGAATATTATACCGAGTACTACAACAAAACTATACATTCCATTACTTGATCAAATCTCAACCAAATACAAACTTCAATCCCATATTATACAATACATCTTCAATTATGATCTATACCGAGTTTCTACTACAATTCCCAAACTTGTCGACCACATGTCGGTCTTACAATTCCACAATACAAAACAAATACAACTTCTTAAACTGCTGCCCATGCTCACATGGCAACCCGTCCTACACTCGAACGGTATTCGGCTTCAATGTTCCTGTAAAATAAAAACGGTGCCCCAAGGGGCTCAGCAAAATTGCTTCATATGAAATTCGCATACCCCGCGTGCTAACGGGGGAACGCCGACTATTTTGGTCGAGAACATGCGGTTCATTAATTCAATTAACATGCTCATATACAAGGTATTCAAACAAGGAATACAAAAATAACCAACACACAAGTATGTTAGTCATAATATATTTACTCTTAGGCCTTGAGGGTTTCTACCTCACTATGCCTTGGTTCTTAATTCATTATCTACCCATACTCTTGGGTTACCCTTACTGAAATACCCCAAACCTTGATATGTTGTTAAACATTTAAACTAAGGTATGTAAAGGCTAAAAAGTGCCTTAGAAACATCAGTGAACAATTTAAACCATAGTAAAATGCAATAAAGCACTAAGATACAGTTTGAGCAAAAACATGCTCTAAGCTTGGAGTGAACTTGGTTAGGACCCAAAGAGCCTACCAAGACTTAATAATATTCAATTATGATTTAATAAGGCTAATTAAGTCCTTAGGAAACCTTGGTAGACAATTAAACCAAACAAAACACAAATAAATGCCTTAAAGTCAATATGGCAAAAATGTGCTCTAAGCTTGGGATAAACTTGTATAAGACCTAAAGGTCATACCTATACCTTATAAATATGTTAATGAACATATTAAATCAATTACTAAAGAAAACCAAGCTTGAAAATGAGTTAAAACACAAAATGTGCTTTAAGGAGTATTAAAGCACATTTTTGAAAAATTGTCTTGTAAACGAGTTTTGAGTGGCTAAATGTCCATCATTACTCTTAATTAATATGTGTACTACTTAGTATCACATTTGGAAGTCTAGATCAACGAGAAATCAAAAATTTCACATCTATGTGCCTTGTTTTAGTGAATAGTAACTATTATAAGCTAGTTTGTAACATATGTTATTATAAGTAATTTAATGGGTCAACTAAGACCAAAACACCCCTAAGTAAATGATGGGGGCCGGTTTTATTAAGGTGAGTCACCACCATGTAAAAAAAACAATTAAAGAAAGGAAGGAAAAGTAAGTAAAAAGAAGAAAGTAACTTTAGTACATAAATATCTCCTAAAAGTAGACTCCAAACTTCATCCTCTCATTTCCTCCACTTCCCACCGTCTTCTACCTTCCTTCTTTCTCTCTTTTACGATTTGCTATAGTTCCACACAAGAACTCCATCTTTGAATGCTTGTAACTCCTAGCTCCATGGTCCAAATTCAATTTCAAGACCACCATTCTTCTAGTTGGAGCAAGCTTTACACTTCTATCTTTTCAAATCTTCAAAAGCCTCATTTCGGTGCCAAGGAGATTCACCATTGATGGAGCTAGACCTTATCTTTTCACACCTTGTTGTTCTCCTTTGCTTCAAGGTAAGGAAACTCAAAGAAAAACCAAGTTTCCTCTCATTTTGGTACATGTCCGAAAATTCACCATTAATGGTGTCTTCTCTTGTTTCTTCCATAGCTTCATTTCAATTTTTAAAGGGTTAGGAGAGTTCTCTCTTGATACTTATTCAAGCTCTCTTCCAATTCCAAGGTAAAACAATTACCTTAATGTGTTAAGATAATATATATAACCTAGGGTTTGTAAATGAGTTTAAGCATGAAGCTTGAATGCTCATTGGTGTTACTTGTATATTGATTAGAACATTGACAAGTAACCAAGTCCTCTTGCCGATTTCCAAACAAGGAAGAACAAGAGTGTTCAAGTAAAAATCTTGAAGAAAAAGAGGTAAATGTGCTAACCTAATGTAGTTTAAATGCCTTAAGAAAATGAGCTTGATTTGCTTGATAAATATACCTAAGGAGCCAATGGTGAATGACCTAGTAAAATGCTCTCAAGGAAACTATTAAAGGGCATATGTGTTGTTGTATGTAATTGCAGGTCAAAGGCATTATTTATGTGGGAAATTCAGTGTTTAAGGTTTATGCAATTTAAGGGCCTAAGAGCCATGTTATTTAAGGGCCTAAGTGCCAAGCAATTTAAGTTTATACACTATATTGTGATGTAGTGTAGTTTAAGGATTTAGATGTGTGTAAAGAACATTCTTTATGAAGATGAGTGTCTTGGATGGTTAAAGGAGGAAAAACAATATGTTTGTGTGTAAGGAATGTGCATTAAGTGATTAAGTGTTTTTGGTTGTAAAAGGGTGAAAACCTAAGTGTTTATGTGTGAGAATACTCTTGATGGATTTTAGGTGTTCTTGAATATCTAATGGTGAAAGCTATGTGCTTTGGTATAGCAATGTGCTAGAAGAACCCATGTCAAAATTTAGATAATGTATAAGAAGTTCTAAGTGTTTAAAAAGAGTTTTGGTGAGTTTGGAAGTGTTGAGAATGATTAAGTGTTTTACTAGGGAAAGAAAGGTGCATTAAGGTGTTTTAGAAGGCAAAAGGATTTAGGCATTGTCTTGGAAGTTCTAGAAATCAAATGAGTGTTTTGGAACACACCAAAGTCATTTCGGAGTTGTTCTAGGACTTAGGCAAACCTTGGAAAACAAGGAGAAGGAATAAACTTGTAAAAGGACTACAAGGATGACATAAGGAATTTAGTTGTAAGAAAAGATGCTTAAGAGTGGATGTTCAAATGGAGAAGAAATATTATGGTATAATGGTTACAATAGGCACGAAAACCCTTAGAAACCTAAGGAGGAAATACTATAAGTGTTAGAGATTTTGGTGGAAATTGGGTAAGTGTTTAAAGGCTTGGAAAATGAGTGTTTTGGCTTGTCCGAACATCCGTCCGGACATGGACGTTCGGACAGGCCCTGTTGCGTAAAAATTCTCAGAGTCTCGAACTGTGTCCGAACTTCGGAAGTCCGAACACAGGTTCGGACAAATGAGATTTTACTTTGAAATTTTCCTCGACCCATGTCCGAACTTCCGAAGTCCGGACACATGTTCGGACATGCGTCTGTTTCCAGTTTTAAGTCACGGCTTGCGTCCGAACTTGGGAGTCCGGACACAAGTTCGGACATGCCACTGTTTGGCCAAAAATGTTGTTTAAGGTTAGGAAAAGTTGTCTAAAAATGGGGATTATTAAGTAATGATGTTATAAGATTGTTAAGGACATGTTAAGTGAGTTATAATGACAATTTAGTGTGGGAAGAGTTGTATTAAAATGTAAAAGTAAAATGAGTTAAAAATGTGAAGTTATTTAACTAAGTAACGGGGATAAGTTATGAGCATTAGACTTTAAACAATCATGTTACCCCGATGTTAATAAAAGTACATGTAATATTATCAGTTGTTCGAGAATTGCTCGAGGAACATAAGTGGACATGATAGAGTGGACTCCGGTGACAGGTATGGTTTTCTTGCAACCTGTGTCCTACCGGATTACACCGGCTTGTATGCCAATGTGTTTTTCTGTATGTTTGCCACGTTGTAAGATAAAACATGTAATGAGTTTACAGTAATTCATTTATGTGGCGTGTTCAACTCCGATACCAATTAACCTCGGAAGTGTTAACCTTAGTTAACTGAGTCTAGGATCACATGAGAGTTTGGTATTCGGAGTAAACGACCCGAACCATGGGACGTTCTAACCACGGCTATGCGTGTGTTAATTGTGTGATATGTGTGTGTGAATGTAGGGATCTCCCTTGTATGTTTAACCCAGTTGTAATACTGTATGGTGTGTAGATGTGATAGACTCCATAGTGGGGTTCTAACTAATATCTAAAAGTAAGTATGTACTAACAGTGGTGAGGAATCCGGTTAGGCCGGTCGCGCGTTGTTTGGGAGTGGGTATCCTTTTTAGCCTTACCCTTCTCTCTGTTATGGTTGTTTCCCTCACGGGTTATGATCTCCCATTAGCTTACTCCAAAGCTTAGCTATTCTGACTTATGATCGGTTTAGGGGGAACATGTGTTTGTGTGGTGTGTTCGGGCCACAAAACCCGAACCATCTTAACTTAAGTTACTCGTCCGACTATTAGGACGGTAATGAGTGTTGTATAACGAGTTTATCATGAGGGTGACATCATTCTCTAGGCTCACCAGTGAATTAACAATGTTTGGGTCGGTTCCTAAGAGAACCGCTCCCGTTATGTTATGTGTTGTTGATGTAATGCAATTTCTATTGCGATGTTAGTATGTGCACATTGAAACGTGAAAAGTGTTGTTATGTGTTGTAATGTGGTGTACGTCATATGTTGTAAAATGTGGAGTATACGGATCATGGATATGAATCCCAGTTTGTAATAAGAGGCGTTTAAGGATAACCCGATTTATGGGTAAGTGTCGTCTATTAAGGAAGTAGCTCCATTAGAGGAGAAACACTCTAGGGGTAATGAATACCATGAGTGACTTATCAAATAAGGATGTATTATCTGTTTGTTGAGCCCATTGAGGTGAAATGTTATGTGTTGCGTATTTACAGTTGCATGCATGATTTAAATATAACCAACCGCATGCTAAGACGACAATTAGTTGTGCGTGGCCCGGTAGCATGCGGGCTGCGGGATTACCATACCAGCAAAGGTGCTGAGCCCCTTGGGGGCCACCCTTTCTCTTCTTTTCCTATTTCAGGTACAAAGAGCTGGAAGCCGTTCGAGAGTAGGACGGGGTAGTCGTTGTACATGGGTAATCATTCAAGTTGTATATATACAGTAGGTGTAGTACCGAAATTGTTATCGGCATTAGTTTGTGAGTACTCGGTACAGTTGGAAGGTGTATGTTGTATCTATTGTTAATGGAAGGGTCAGTAATGTGTAGTCGCTCGGAAATCTAGTCCATCAGACCGATACATTGTATATGTAATAGCCTTGTTAGCCACGTGGGTGGTTAACGGTGTGTAACACCAACGAGTTAAGTAATGTGATGAAGTTTGTTTTTCCGCTGCAGTTTATTGTAATGTGTTAATGTTAGATGGGGTGTTACAAAAAGTGGTATTGAGCGAAGTATCGCTCTGATGACTGAATTACCGAACTTAGGAAGTACCGAGTTAGGATTTTAGTACTTTGGGTTAAGGGTTGAGTGATAGCGTGAGAGATACGCTAGTTAGGAGTAACCAGTGTGTACTGGAAACCTACAGTGTCCAACCCACCCTCCACAATCCCTGTTATATAACTTGGGAAACAACGCCAGAGAGATGGAAGTCCTCTCTTACTCGGAATACCCGATCTGGCTGTTATTAAACACCTCTAAAGGTACGGTGAACTGTCATACGGTAGATCCCGAAAACTGGGAATCCCGGACATTTTCCATCTGAACAATGTTAACTGCACGTAATAGCGAAGAATGAAGAATCTTGTGTATAGAAAAATAGAATTTCCGGCAACCTGGGTCGACATGCTGAGCAGTCGAGAATAACCACCTTGCAACGCACCGACCGTGCAACAGGCAAGAAGTAGATTAATGAAACCCGAGACAAGTGTCTACGGGACCACAGTTGTTAAATGATACACCAAAAGTACACCAACCGATAAGGAACCACAACGTAGCGCCCAAACAGAGACAAGTCTCAGTAACCACAATAAATGAGTGGAACGGGCTACGAAGAGGAACAATATGAGAAAGGGGAACTCCAAGAATGGGAGACACCCCAATGATAATTATCATGTGAAGACAGTGAGAAGTCACCTAGAGGAGTTATTATCAAGACAGTAAGATCAAGTGAGGGCCAACAAGGCCACTGATGACAGTGCGGGTAAAAATGATACCGCAACCGGTGTGTGTGTTTAACCGATAGCCAGTTAGCAGGGCGCACTTGCTATAGCAAGTGCTGCTATAACAGGGCTGTTCGGGAAATTTATAACCACTACAAAGTGCTTGGTAAAGTACCATGAAGTTAATGTGATCATCATAACTGTGGAAAGGCTTAACAGCCTAACCTTTGTAATTGGAAGTACACCAGTCAGCAAAAGCTAGACTCAATTAAGACAAGAAGGCATTGTGATACCATGAAAATTTTTCTTTCAACTTAGATTTATTCAAACTCTTTTCTTTCAAAACCCGATTTTCTTTCAAACCAACACTTCTTTCTGACCTCCTTCTAAACCAAACCAGTAAAACCAAGGGCCATTGACAAAGATACAGCAGTGGATAAACTTTCCCTCGATTAAGTTCGGGAAGCACAGGGTGCATATTGTCACAGGACAATATAAGGGGTTGACAACAGAATACTTCACCTAGGCGTGTGACGGACACTACGAGTGTACCAACTGTAATGTGGGACGACCACACTCCGTGAGGAGCTTATGGGCCTGACAGACCTATATATGGGTTAGTTGGGTAAGTAGCAATGTATCAGTAGGGTACCCCGCATATGTATACAAGTAGAGTCCGGAACACGGGAAGTAGTCGACTCCATACTACGGTCAGCAGTATAAGTCAAACAAGAGCTAAGGATTACCATGAATGGTTGAAGTTAAGGAACTCAGTTAAGTTAACGAGACTGAAGGAATTAGTGAATTCCTTTCAAGGAAATGTTTAAGAGTCAGGAGGTGCGAAGTGCACTAACTGTAATGTAAAGACATCGCATATGTCTTAAGGATCCTCAGGGATAAACATGATAGCTGGAACGATGACCCAGCCTGTACATGGCAAGCAGATGCCTAATGTGGACACATTAGTGTGCAATTAACGGGATGAAACTCCCAGAATGAGTACCTACACTACTAGGAAATGTTGATCTTCACAGAAGAAGATAATAAGCCAGTTAAGAACGCAAATAGCGTGGCTACTGAATATACCAATAAGTGTGAACCAGTTGTAAAGGCATAACTTAGTAACACCCAGGAGCAATCCTTGAAGGGTGTTCACATCAACGATAATTGTACGAAATGACATGGCGGAAACATAAGGGTTGAAACTAACACCCAGTTTAGACATAAGTTGTCAGGAGACGGACTGACAATCCTAAGGGGCATCTCATGAAAGGAAACGGAATGCAACGACCTTGTCATGGAGCTCAATATGATATCCAAACCATGTAATGTTGTACAGGAAAGTAAATGTGTATGAGTAGTCCACAATGGACAGAGCTCGAAGCAGTAAGGCTCATAAGCCACAAATAAAATGTGTTATGTAAATTACATGGATTGCAGAAGTTTATGTTGTATAAGTGAATAGAGTGGTAAACGAACCACTGCATTAAGAGTGGGGATACATCTCGATATTGTGAGACCGTAACAGCGGTAGTTATGTGAATCAAGTTCAAGAAATATGTTAAGGATGGACGATATTATTATTGAAAGAGAGCAGTTAGTTTAGTAGTATGTGTGTATAAAGTGAAACACCGAGCTGAATAATGCCGGCTTGTGACTCGAATGATCAATGCTCAAGGAGCATTCGGTAGTCATCCAAATGAATGATGAACCATAGTGTGAATAATGTAAGTATTTGTGTGGAAGTTAATATGACAGTAAATACCATATAAGTTGGTGTTATACAATAAGTAAGAGCACGGTACGCAGCAAGCGACTGTGTATAAGTGTTGTTAAATAATGATATGGCAGATAAGAGCAGTCATGAATTAAATTCAGTAGTGATGCAAGGTAAGCGATGATAAACAGACTGGGCAATAAGCCAGTAGTTAGTACTATGTGATAAGGAACTCAGTATGAATTTCATGGCGAATCGCATGAGAGATTTACTGTCAAGATTTTACGCCTCTGCACTCTGTATGACTGAGTGTTTTAGTATTGCATTTGAACAGTAATGATCAAGTGCGATGGAAAGGGTTTTGGAAATGTTAATTGTGGTGGAAACAGAAAACGGCTTATAACGCCATAGTGATTGATGCATAGGAAATGCAAAGACATACCATGAAAGGGTACTTGTACAGAACCAAATGTGGAGACATGATTAACAGTAAGTGACTACAGTGGCACTAACTACCAAATATCGATATGGAATATACCTCAAGTGTGGGAAATAACTGAGAGAGCACTACGCATTAGGTGGTAGCTCAATCTCAACCGACAGTGAGTCGAAGGAAACAAGTCAATCGTTGTGAAATACATAGCAGTATGCACAGTAAATTATTAGAGGAGTGGATGGAAAGTTTTGAAACTCACCGAATTTGCTCACGGTCAGAAATACCACGCATCGGTTGAGAAACCATTATTACCAAGATAAAGGTAATAATTGGGAGATGTACAATACAGTAAGAATAACGAATGAGGCAAACTAAGCCCTACAGTTATTAGAGTTTCGCAGCAGAAACTAGTGAGCCAGTGATTCAAGTGTTGAATGTGCATGGTGAACATAAGTGAACGGCTAATTATTAATGCCTAGAAGCCTCACAGGCCAGAACCGAAACTAGTTAAGAGTTTAAACAAACTCCAATGAGAATTCTTGGTTTAGGAACTAAACCGCCAATATGGTTAAGATCCTCTAATCAGATACATTGTATAATAGACCACGTGGAAGTTAAAACACTTCACGACGGCAGAACATTTTAAGCCAATGTTTAGTGATTGATTACGTGGGCGTAATCCCTTTTAAGGGGGGTAGAGCGCAAAACCACTTAGTGTGTATTACCGTACAAGTGTACGTAGTGTATGTGACTTATATTGTGCATAGCACAAAATAATTGTTTTGATGATTGGTGTGTGTGTTACGTAAACATACACATTCATTCATGGTTTAATTGTGGTAATTGCGCACAGAAGATGCGAATACCATTGTGATAAGTGTGTCTATTTGTTAACAGTTGTGTGTGATAGTACAAGTGTGGGGAGTAGAGAAACTCCCGGGGAACTAAAACCCCGACATTATATGTTCATATGACACTAAATGTGAAACTGTGTGTTGTATTTTGATAAAATATGTGTATATATATACAATATAGTGATTCATGGAAGGGTATGAAACCGACATAGAACCTAGTGAGAATAAGATTCCCTAGGTAACAGGAATAAAGTGAATGGAGATAACTGATAGACGGAGTTCTATCCCTTGGAGATGTATGATTATCACTAGAATGACTTAAAAGATAGGAAATTGGAAATGAGTGATTTACCTGATGCTTGAAATTGAAGTGGGAGGTGAAACTTGATTTTCATGAGATCAAGGGAAGCCGAACACAAATTGGGGTGGAAGGATAGTTCAACACCGATGCTGATCACATCAGGGTTGGATGATTCTTGAAGCTCCCTATAAGTGGTCACAAATAACCACGCTAAGAAAAGAAGCAAAGAGCATAAGTTGGACTTGGAGTTGTATGTGTTTTCAAAAAGGATTTGGAATTGGAATTTATAAAACGTCGATAGATACCTTACATAATTAAAGTTCTCTTACTTAACCTCACAAAAAAAAAATTAAATTTAAGTGATTGTTTTGATCTCCCAAAGGAACGAGGACGGAAGGTGTCCATCGCGATCGGGTTCTACGGGATCACAGTGTATATAAAAGATATTTTTGATTGTTATACATGCTATGACATGTTGTGTGGTATGTGTAATAAATTATTTTGATCTTGAGTTCCAAAAGTGTATGTTATCAAGACCTATGTGTCTAAATGTTGTTATGTTACCCAAGACCAGAGAGTCTAAGGGTTGTTATGTATGTGCCAATATTGTTAAGATACCCGGACCATTGAGTCTGAGGTTATCATGTGAATATGTTATGTTATGTATGTAGGGATGTGAATGTGTTACCCGGACCATTAGGTCCGAGGGTGTGATGTAAAATATGTTTGGTTATGGAAGTTTATTTCCAAGTGATTCCTGCGTTCTAATCCAAATGAAGTGTGGGGAGTGTAAACTTGGAGGACGAAGTTCTTTTAAGGGGGGTAGATTGAAATACCCCAAACCTTGATATGTTGTTAAACATTTAAACTAAGGTATGTAAAGGCTAAAAAGTGCCTTAGAAACATCAGTGAACAATTTAAACCATAGTAAAATGCAATAAAGCACTAAGATACAGTTTGAGCAAAAATGCTCTAAGCTTGGAGTGAACTTGGTTAGGACCCAAAGAGCCTACCAAGACTTAATAATATTCAATTATGATTTAATAAGGCTAATTAAGTCCTTAGGAAACCTTGGTAGACAATTAAACCAAACCAAACACAAATAAATGCCTTAAAGTCAATATGGGCAAAAATGTGCTCTAAGCTTGGGATAAACTTGTATAAGACCTAAAGGTCATACCTATACCTTATAAATATGTTAATTAACATATTAAATCAATTACTAAAGAAAACCAAGCTTGAAAACGAGTTAAAACACAAAATGTGCTTTAAGGAGTCTTAAAGCACATTTTTGAAAAATTGTCTTATAAACGAGTTTTGAGTGGCTAAATGTCCATCATTACTCTTTAATTAATATGTGTACTACTTAGTATCACATTTGGAAGTCTAGATCAATGGGAAATCAAAAATTTCACATCTATGTGCCTTGTTTTAGTGAATAGTAACTATTATAAGCTAGTTTGTAACATATGTTATTATAAGTAATTAATTGGTCAACTAAGACCAAAAAACCCCTAAGTAAATGATGGGGGCCGGTTTTATTAAGGTGATTCACCACCATGTAAAAAAACAATTAAAGAAAGGAAGGAAAAGTAAGTAAAAACAAGAAAATTACTTTAGTACATAAATATCTTCTAAAAGTAGACTCCAAACTTCATCCTCTCATTTCCTCCACTTCCCACCGTCTTCTAGCTTCCTTCTTTCTCTCTTTTATGATTTGCTATAGTTCCACACAAGAACTCATCTTTGAATGCTTGTAACTCCTAGCTCCATGGTCCAAATTCAATTTCAAGACCACTATTCTTCTAGTTGGAGCAAGCTCTACACTTCTATCTTTTCAAATCTTCAAAAGCCTCATTTCGGTGCCAAGGAGATTCACCATTGATGTAGCTAGACCTCATCTTTTCACACCTTGTTGTTCTCCTTTGCTTCAAGGTAAGGAAACTCAAAGAAAAACCAAGTTTCCTCTCATTTTTGTACATGTCCGAAAATTCACCATTAATGGTGTCTTCTCTTGTTTCTTCCATAGCTTCACTTCAATTTTCAAAGGGTTAGGAGGAGTTCTCTCTTGATACTTATTCAAGATCTCTTCCAATTCCAAGGTAAAACAATTACCTTAATGTGTTAAGATAATATATATAACCTAGGGTTTGTAAATGAGTTTAAGCATGAAGCTTGAATGCTCATTGGTGTTACTTGTATATTGATTAGAACATTGACAAGTAACCAAGTCCTCTTGCCGATTTCCAAACAAGGAAGAACAAGAGTGTTCAAGAAAAATCTTGAAGAAAAGAGGTAAATGTGCTAACCTAATGTAGTTTAAATGCCTTAAGAAAATGGCTTGATTTGCTTGATAAAAAAATACCTAAGGAGCCAATGGTGAATGACCTAGTAAAATGCTCTCAAGGAAACTATTAAAGGGCAGTGTTGTTTATGTAATTGCAGGTCAAAGGCATTATTTATGTGGGAAATTCAGTGTTTAAGGTTTATGCAATTTAAGGGCCTAAGAGCCATGTTATTTAAGGGCCTAAGTGCCAAGCAATTTAAGTTTATACACTATATTGTGATGTAGTGTAGTTTAAGGATTTAGATGTGTGTAAAGAACATTCTTTATGAAGATGAGTGTCTTGGATGGTTAAAGGAGGAAAAACAATATGTTTGTGTGTAAGGAATGTGCATTAAGTGATTAAGTGTTTTTGGTTGTAAAAGGGTGAAAACCTAAGTGTTTATGTGTGAGAATACTCTTGATGGATTTTAGGTGTTCTTGAATGTCTAATGGTGAAAGCTATGTGCTTTGGTATAGCAATGTGCTAGAAGAACCCATGTCAAAATTTAGATAATGTATAAGAAGTTCTAAGTGTTTAAAAAGAGCTTTGGTGAGTTTGGAAGTGTTGAGAATGATTAAGTGTTTTACTAGGGAAAGAAAGGTGCATTAAGGTGTTTTAGAAGGCAAAAAGGATTTAGGCATTGTCTTGGAAGTTCTAGAAATCAAATGAGTGTTTTGGAACACACCAAAGTCATTTCGGAGTTGTTCTGGACTTAGGCAAACCTTGGAAAACAAGGAGAAGGAATAAACTTGTAAAAGGACTACAAGGATGACATAAGTAATTTAGTTGTAAGAAAAGATGCTTAAGAGTGGATGTTCAAATGGAGAAGAAATATTATGGTATAATGGTTACAATAGGCATGAAACACCACTTAGAAACCTAAGGAGGAAATACTATAAGTGTTAGAGATTTTGGTGGAAATTGGGTAAGTGTTTAAAGGCTTGGAAAATGAGTGTTTTGGCTTGTCCGAACATCCGTCCGGACATGGACGTTCGGACAGGCCCTGTTGCGTAAAAATTCTCAGAGTCTCGAACTGTGTCCGAACTTCGGAAGTCCGGACACAGGTTCGGACAAATGAGATTTTACTTTGAAATTTTCCTCGACCCATGTCCGAACTTCCGAAGTCCGGACACATGTTCGGACATGCGTCTGTTTCCAGTTTTAAGTCACGGCTTGCGTCCGAACTTGGGAAGTCCGGACACAAGTTCGGACATGCCACTGTTTTGGCCAAAAATGTTGTTTAAGGTTAGGAAAAGTTGTCTAAAAATGGGGATTATTAAGTAATGATGTTATAAGATTGTTAAGGACATGTTAAGTGAGTTATAATGACAATTTAGTGTGGGAAGAGTTGTATTAAAATGTAAAAGTAAAACGAGTTAAAAATGTGAAGTTATTTAACTAAGTAACGGGGATAAGTTATGAGCATTAGACTTTAAACAATCATGTTACCCCGATGTTAATAAAAGTACATGTAATATTATCAGTTGTTCGAGAATTGCTCGAGGAACATAAGTGGACATGATAGAGTGGACTCCGGTGACAGGTATGGTTTTCTTGCAACCTGTGTCCTACCGGATTACACCGGCTTGTATGCCAATGTGTTTTTCTGTATGTTTGCCACGTTGTAAGATAAAACATGTAATGAGTTTACAGTAATTCATTTATGTGGCGTGTTCAACTCCGATACCATTTAACCTCGGAAGTGTTAACCTTAGTTAACTGAGTCTAGGATCACATGAGAGTTTGGTATTCGGAGTAAACGACCCGAACCATGGGACGTTCTAACCACGGCTATGCGTGTGTTAATTGTGTGATATGTGTGTGTGAATGTAGGGATCTCTCTTGTATGTTTAACCCAGTTGTAATATTGTATGGTGTGTAGATGTGATAGACTCCATAGTGGGGTTCTAACTAATATCTAAAAGTAAGTATGTACTAACAGTGGTGAGGAATCCGGTTAGGCCGGTCGCGCGTTGTTTGGGAGTGGGTATCCTTTTTAGCCTTACCCTTCTCTCTGTTATGGTTGTTTCCCTCACGGGTTATGATCTCCCATTAGCTTACTCCAAAGCTTAGCTATTCTGACTTATGATCGGTTTAGGGGGAACATGTGTTTGTGTGGTGTGTTCGGGCCACAAAACCCGAACCATCTTAACTTAAGTTACTCGTCCGACTATTAGGACGGTAATGAGTGTTGTATAACGAGTTTATCATGAGGGTGACATCATTCTCTAGGCTCACCAGTGAATTAACAATGTTTGGGTTGGTTCCTAAGAGAACCGCTCCCGTTATGTTATGTGTTGTTGATGTAATGCAATTTCTATTGCGATGTTAGTATGTGCACATTGAAATGTGAAAAGTGTTGTTATGTGTTGTAATGTGGTGTACGTCATATGTTGTAAAATGTGGAGTATACGGATCATGGATATGAATCCCAGTTTGTAATAAGAGGCGTTTAAGGATAACCCGATTTATGGGTAAGTGTCGTCTATTAAGGAAGTAGCTCCATTAGAGGAGAAACACTCTAGGAGTAATGAATACCATGAGTGACTTATCAAATAAGGATGTATTATCTGTTTGTTGAGCCCATTGAGGTGAAATGTTATGTGTTGCGTATTTACAGTTGCATGCATGATTTAAATATAACCAACCACATGCTAAGACGACAATTATTTTTGCGTGGCCCGGTAGCATGCGGGCTGCGGGATTACCATACCAGCAAAGGTGCTGAGCCCCTTGGGGGCCACCCTTTCTCTTCTTTTCCTATTTCAGGTACAAAGAGCTGGAAGCCGTTCGAGAGTAGGACGGGGTAGTCGTTGTACATGGGTAATCATTCAAGTTGTATATATACAGTAGGTGTTGTAAGACCGAAATTGTTATCGGCATTAGTTTGTGAGTACTCGGTACAGTTGGAAGGTGTATGTTGTATCTATTGTTAATGGAAGGGTCAGTAATGTGTAGTCGCTCGGAAATCTAGTCCATCAGACCGATACATTGTATATGTAATAGCCTTGTTAGCCACGTGGTGGTTCACTACGGCGTGTACACCAACGAGTTTAAGAATATAAAATGTGATGAGTTTGTTTTTTTTCCGCTGCAGTTTGTAAGTTGTGTTAATGTTAGATGGGGTGTTACACTTACTCTCAAACTCAATCAAGTCTACAAGTTACCAACTCAACTCTCAACTTACCAAAATCTATTCTCCAACTCAATCTCAATTCTCAATACAATACTCAATACTCTAAGGTATCTTTTAAGTCTTTGCCCACGACCTCCGGGCAGAGTCATACACAAGACTCACCACCGGGCTTACAAATACAAATGGAGCTATACAATTAGCTCCTCAAATACTCAAATTTCCAAATACTCAAATGTCCGTATCTCTACCGGACTACTCAAATTCCCACAACTCCTCTCTCGGAGTTATTTCACAATCTCATGGATTAGCCTAGAAGTATCTCTCTTGATAACATCTATTAGCTTAGGGAATTACTCAATGTCTAGTATTCTTAGATTTAAGGTTTTACCCAACTTATCAAATACTCTCATGTTCGGGACATTGCTTATATTAGTCGGATCCTCTCATTGGGGTTCGACTATCTTTCTAAGGGGTTTGGTGATCCCTTACCATTCTTTACTTTTCTCAAGGTTCATGTTTGAACAATCATCATTCCTCTAAATAGAGGTTACTTATACACTTCCACTATTAATTGTTTTGTGGATTAAACCAATTCGGTTCTCTAACTGTTATCGGGAGTTTACTTCTCCCGTACAATTCTCTCACGTTCTAGTGAGTTCATAGGTTTACGTTATCGTTTCTTGGTTCGATAGTTTTTGTGGGTTTCCACGTTTTCATTAATTCGCAACATGACTCTTTCTACGAGTCTCTACTCAAACAAGACTCAACTATGAGTCGAACTATTGTACACATTCACATCCAAGCACTACATACACAAACACACATTTCATGAATTATACAAACTTCAATTTAAATTACAATCCAACAAGGAGCAATACAAACAAGCACAACAAGGTGCAAACAATCCAATTCGTGCATTTATCTTGTTAAGGTGGTCACACAATCAAACAAGCACACAAATCAGAGTAACCAAGGTAGCATACGGGGCATGAGAAAATCATACCTTACACCTTGGTTTCACTTTTACCGGGTCACCTCTTGTTCCTCGAGTCTTACTCTTGAACCACTGATTACAAGTCAAATGGTTCTATTAATATTAAAGCGTATGGTACTTAAATAATTACTACTCCTGTATCTACCCCGGTATCCCGTTATTTCGGTTTAACTTAAGTGTACTTAGTTTCTCAACTTACTCACTCACATCCCAACCTTTGTTTATACTTCTTAGGACCTTTAAAGGTCACCAAGCAACTCCTAAACAACATCTAAAACCAATACCATTCAATCCCCCATGTTTAGAACCCTTAAAAGTACTCACGGTTGAATTCTGGGGGTGGTCCGGGACTTGGTCCAGACCCATAGTCCCGGACCAACTGTAAACATAACTCTCGGCCATTTTTTCCTACTGGTCCGGGACTTGGTCCTGGACCTAGGTCCCGGACGAATGCCTGTTTTCATTCTCGGCCTTATTTTTGATGCGGTCCGGGACTTGGTTCCCAACCTAGGTCCCGGACCCTGCTAAAAACTGCTACTTTTGTAAATTTTCAGCCCCAAATCAACCCTCAATCCACACTCAAACTTTCCCTAATCTTTCCACAAGTTTCCTACATAATTAAACACCTTTAAACACTCCTTAAACATGCACTAAACCTCCTCAAATCATTAATCCAATCCTTACCCAAATCCTTGCTTAATTTCCACCAACTTTCATTCTCACATTTGCATTTTGCACACTTGTGCATTTCTAAACTATCTCTTGACATCTTACACTTTGTTCTAACACCATTTGACCATTCCAAATCATTCCTAGACAAATGCAATTCTAAAACCCAAGTCCAATTCTCATTTTCCTAATTCTTGCACACTAGCTCTTTACTAGTTTTACCAATGCATTTCAATACCCACTTGCTACAGATTTTACCTCTCTCCTTTTCCAACTGTTATAGTTAACTAATACGAATAAATCCCTTACAATACCTAGTTCATTCCCTAGGTTGTTCTCACTCATTACAACCCCTAAAACACTTTATTTCTACCAACATTTTGCCATAACCTCCTCATAAAACTAACATGTCCAAACTCATCTTTTTCTCCTTTTTCCAATCCTAAACTAGCCACACCCTTACAAGGGTCCTACCAGCACTCAAACCAATCAAAATCTCCTTAAACAACAATACCAATATATATCCAATTCACAAACTCAAATTCAATGACACTTAGGCCCTTAAATCAATATAAGACCACAATTCTCTCAAACTTTCTCCAAACACATTAATAGCACAAATTTTTGGTTTCATTCCTTTAATTACCCATCCCAAGTTCTAAAGCAATCAAAATAAGCATTAAGGTGAGTTTCTTACCTTAAGCTCACAAATTCTTCTTTTCTTTTCCAATCTTCTCATTCTCTCTTTCTTGATCAAAATCAGCCAAATGGCAATGGAGTTGCCAACTCCATCCCAACACCCAAGAAACATAAAATTCATCATAATTAAACTCCTTAACCCTTAGAAGAAGTTCTAACTCAAGGAAAGGCTTAAGGCACAAAAGTTAGGGTTTTTACCTTTGGAGTTTTAGGAGGAGTTTTCACCCATGAATCAAAAGGAGGGTTCCACCACCATTGGAGAGTTGAACCAATGCTCCAAAACAAGAAGAAAATAAGGTATCAAAGAGGGGAAAAATCGGCTAAGAAAGGAGGGTGAAGAAAAATGAGTTTTTCTTGAATATTTTTACCTTAGGAGAGAGATGAGACTCCAAGCTTCAAGTTGGTGCCATTTTCTCTTCAAATGGGATATACCCATGGAGGTGAACTATCTCCATTTTAGATTTTGAAAAGAGAGGATAATAGAGCTCGATGAGAGGAAAAAGAATATGTGGTTATTTTTGTGTTTTGAGCTTTAATGGAGCTTGGGCATAGAGAGAAAGGTAGAGGAGCCATGGATGCTCTACAAAATCGCACAAACCAGAAGAGAGGGAGGGGAGACGGCTGGAGGAAGGAAGAAGAAGAGAAAAAGAAGGAGAAAAGAGAAAATGAGAGGAGAGAGGGCATTTTTTTGCTTTTGTACTTTTTTTTCACTTTTCTCTTTCATCATCCTTTTTCTTTTCTAGTTAATTAAATGTGTGTACGGGGGCTGATTACTAGCTAAACACCGGCCCCACTATATACCCATGCTGGAGTGTTTTTCATCTTTTACAGAAAACGCTCGTAAGTTTACCCGGTTTTAGCACTATTCACTAACCGGGCCCGTTTTCAGGATTTTTCTCGTTTCTTTAATTTTTTTGGTTCTTAAGCTTCCATTAATGTTTAATTATAGTCATTTAATGAACTATAATTTTTACGGGGTCATTTGACTACTCAAAGTCACGTTTTTGGGTTTTCTCGAAAAACGTGCACTAAAGCTTTATTAGCTTTTTTAATTCATTTTATGGATCCGTTTTCTTTGGGAATTGTTCCCGTATATTAATTAGGCATTATTAAGCCTTGGAAATCACTCTAAGACCCTTGTCGAGGTCGTATTCCTCCTATGGTCACATAACGCTCAATTTAGCGTTTTTCGCTTTTTAGGCGTTTTCTCTTTTCTTTTGGATTTATTTTCTTTACCAAAATTCTTTAGGCACTATTAGGCCCTAAAATATTACATTAGATTAATTTAATCACCCTAATTAAGTTCGGGGTATTTCACCCTCCTTTATGATCTGCCTTTCAAGCAAGTGTGGTAGCCTGCGATGAGGGCGCGGGTAGAGCTCATCAATCACCAAGCTTTTTACCTCATAGAAAAATCCCTGAAGCGAGTCTAACTCAAAGTCATCCTATAGTTAGCTTATGGTAATGCTGGAATCATTATATTTGTTATCACACTTGTCCAGTCCAACCCGGCTTGGAAACTGGTGGATGACAATCTTTTTAAACCGAAATCTACTCACTTATACTAATGAGCACTGAGAATGACTTTCGAAAACACTCGTATCAGGGATGGTGAAAGTACGGCCTTGAGAGAATGGCTTTTCGCTTCTCCCCTTGCATTAGCGCTACTGGTTGGAAAGGCTGTGGAATGACTTCTCACTCATTTATCTAAGGTAAGGGAGATGAACCCCGCCTCCCAATATATTAGGTAGGTTATACCTTTCGGGTATATATAGGGTTTAGGACCTTTCACACAAGCTATGTCGTATTTTCTTTGTTATAGAGTGAGACCTCTATTTAAAGAAAGATCATGCCCTTGAGCAAGAAAGTCCACTATTCGCTACGCCCCTACTTCCCTTCAAACTTTTCTTCTTCGATACTGTTTCACGTAATATCCTCTCTAATTGCTCAACTGGAGAAATCGGTCAAGTGCTGTATCGGCCAACTGTAGAAACTGGCCGATTACTGGTAAATGTTCCACCACGAATCTCTTTTTGCTTTGTTTATACTTTACTTACTGCTGGGAATGAGAGTCAGGATATTGAAATTGAAAAACCTTCAATTGGGATAGAAGTAAGGTTAAATAGAAAATTGGATAAGGAATGTGCTAGCGCATCAGTCAGTAATCCCCTTTGCCCATGCCTTTTAGGAATTCTCCTAGCCACCAGACTCATACTCAATCTTGTGTTCCCTCCTCCTCCTCCTCTAGTGGTACTTCTTTCTTTGGCAACTCCGAGGGCTTACATAATCCTTTTCTATGCTCTTAAGGACAACCCCAATCTCTTTAGGCACCTCAACCTTGTTGTTTTCCTCCTCCTACTTCGCCTTCGAGAACAGAAAGAATGCCTAACCTCCAACTTTGACTAGCTAGCGAGAAGAAAGGGTGGTTCTGCCCATGATCTGCTTTATATAGTGATGGATTTCATGGTCGACGTCTAACCGGGATGAATGAATAGGCCGACATGAAAGGACTTCCCCGCGAATTTCCTTCACATATATGTTCTATCTTTCATTATTAACATCCAATCCTATGCTAATAAGCAAAAGGATGGTGTCCTAGCTAACCACACTAAACTCACGAATGAATAGGCCGACATGAAAGGACTTCCCCTCAGATTGCCTTCGCATAGATGTTCTATCTTTCATTATTAACATCCAATCCCATGCTAATAAGCAAAAGGATGGTGTCCCAGCTTAACCACACTAAATCAATCTTTCTCCTAACCCAACCCGTGATAGAATAGAAATGGATTTTATCTATTCGTGGGATGTCCAATATGTCACTACCCTAACACTGATATTCACCTGACGCATACTGTAGGGGAGGTCCTGCGGAAAAATAGCTCGACCCCAGGATGATAAAAAGTTTAACACCTCACATTTTCAATATGGAAAAGAAAAATGAAAAAAGGGGCATAACGAAAGGTCGTCTTATTCCAATTTCAAACCCCAATTATGACATCCCCTCTCTCCCACTTGAGACCCTCATAAAGCACCCCTCCCATTGTTGACGCCATAAGCTATGGCAGCTCCAGCTCGCAACCGCAGGGGCCCGACCTGCGAGGCCAGAGTGGGTTCAACAGTCAGCCTCCATTCAAGTTACGTTAGGGGTCTTTCTCTTTTTCTAGATCGTCAGAGATACTACGAGTCCTCCTCCGTCCCAGATTATATTGTCACGCCATCTGATTCACCGGTACTACCAAAAATCTCATGCTTACGTTACTCTCGCTTTTGGCATAGCGGGCCTCCCACTAGGAGCCCACACAACGGGCTATTAGCTCAGCGGTAGAGCGCGCCCCTGATAAGATCGGGTGTTTCATAATCTGGAGTAAAAGGATTTGAACCTTTGCATGCCGGTACGAAAAACCGATGCCTTACTACTTGGTTATACTCCATACGTGGCCTTTACGAGTATCTGAACGGGGATATGAGAGAAAAGCAGGGATTTCCCTAAACCTAAAGAAATGGCCACCGTGCAAGGATGCGGGGATATAGCAAGTAAGCAACTTTATTCTCCCTTTAGGCATGAGAAACCAGGCTACAACAAGCTGCAACTCGTAGAGAAGAAAGGGTAAGCTCTCGGCTCTATTTTCTTGCAATGTTATGCCTATGAAAGTAGGCAAACATTTCTGTAACCTGCAACTCCTTACGCTGAAGGAGTAGGAAAAGGTATTCTAGAAGCGTATTACAGAAGCGTGTTTTAGGAAGTGTTCGAAAGATGACCTCAAGACAAGGAGCATGGATTAGGATTCGAACAAGGTGATCCAAACAGATATCATAAAGGATTACGGACACAGTCCTAAAAAATGTCTTACGAATGAGGAGAAAGAAGATAGCCTAAAGCTCCGGCCTACAATCAGAGCCAAGAAGACAGATAGCGTTGCAGGGACCAATCCACTGTCTAGGCTTATTCAAGCCAAGCCGAAACTAGCAAGCCGGTACCATACAATGTTTGAATCTCTAATCCAAGGAAAGACCATAGGGATGTTACGGAGTCCCAACCCTTTATCTATCTAATTCACCATCGAAGAGGGCAAGCCAAGTCTCCGTCGGGAGCAGGTGGTGTAAAGTGCCAATCAAATATCTGACAGCAATTCCAGTCGTTTGTGTTTTTTGCCGATTGCTCTCCCCAATTCTAGATTTAAAATCACACAAGATGAGCGAGAGTGGCCGAGACAAGAACTAAGTAAGCTAGCAAGAAGGAGAGGTGCAAAAGGCAAGGGGCTCTCAACCTACAGGAAGATTGTGTCCAGGATCTGGTAAACGTTTCTTTGCTTCTTCTGGACAGCTAGTATTAGCCCGTGCTTTCTCACTTAGATCGCCTCGTTCTTTTAGTCTTTTGAACTATACTTTAATCTTAAGTTGCGATCAAGTCTTGCCTTCCTGACGTATAGTGACCGCTTTCATGTTTTCCTCCTCATTTTCATCAGTTACAGGCACAAAATTTCTTAGTTTATTGACAGGCTACAACAATTGCACCTATCAAAGCAACTAAAAGAATTATCATTCACTACGGAAGAGGAGTACTACTTCACTCACAAGGACATCATCAAGAAGAAGAAGCCAAGATGACTCTTGAATAAAGAAGGAAAGAGGGTAAAAACGTTGAAGGGTTATTGTCGAGTCCATGACACATTAAAGTATAGAACGAGTTAAAAAATACTACAATACACCATAAACCTCCAAAACCACCATAGGAAGTTAAAAACGCGGAATGCTTATTTTAGGGTTTGTAGGGAAGGAATTAGGGTCTAATGACCCCAAACCATAAACCCTAAAAATCTGTCGAGTTAGTGGCGACATTTAAAAGTATTGAACATGTTAGAAAAGATTACCCTACACCACAATACTAAAACCCACCCAAGTAAAGTTAAAACGTCAAAGGCTTATTGTCGAGTCGGTGGCAACATTAGAACAAGTTAAAAAAGATTAACCTACACACACCCCCTAAAAACCACCCTTAGAAAGTTAAAAATGTTGAAGGCTTATTTAGGGTTTGTAGTGAAGGGACCCTAATCCCTAAACCACATACCTAAAATCTGTCGAATCAGTGATGACATTAATGTATAGAACGAGTTAAAAAAGATTGCCTAACACCACACAACCCTAAAAACACTTCAGGAAAGTTAAATACGTTAAAAGCTTTTTTAGGGTTTGTAGTGGAGGGATTAACATCTAACGGCCCTAAACCACAAATCCTAATAATCTTCCAAGTTAGTGGCGACATTATAGAGTATAAAACGAGTTACAAAGATTAACCTACACCACAAACCCTAAAAACCATACTATGAAAGTTAAAAATGTCAAAGGCTTATTGTAGAGTCCATGGCAAAATTATAAAGTATACGTTGAGTTAAAAAACACCTACCCCACACGACACCCTAAAACCACCCTAGGAAAGCTAAAAGTCGTTGAAGGATTATAGTGTTGAATCAGTTGTGATATTATAAAGTACAAAGTGAGTTAAAAAAATTACTCTACATCATAAACCCTAAAAATCGCCTCAAAAAGCTAAAAAACATCGAAAACATTTTTAGGGATTTTAGTTGAGGGTTTAGTATCGAATGACATACCCTAAACCAAAAAACCTAAAAATTCATCAAGCCAGTGACAATATTGTGAAGTATAGAATGAGTTAAAAAAGATACCCTACACCACAAACCTTAAAACGACCCTAGGAAAGGAAAAAAAAAACAACTTTGAAGGCTTTTGTCGAGTCAGTTGCCACATTATAGAGTATAGATTGAGTAAAAAAAATGATCACATTACAAACCCTAAAACCACCTTGGGAAAGCTAAAAATTTTTGAATGCATTTTTAGGTTTTGCAGTGGAGGATTTAGGGTGTAATGACCTTAAACTCTATACCATACATAAAAATCTGCTGAGTCAGTGACAACATTTAGAACATTAAAAAAATTACCCTAAACAACACACACACACGCCAAAAACCACCCTAATAACGCTAAATAATTCGAAGGCTTATTGTCGGGTCAGTTGCAACATATAAAGTATAAAACGAGTTAGACAAAATTCCCTTATTCCACACACCCTTAAAACCACACTAGGAAACTAAAAACATCGAAGGCATTTTTAAGTTTTGTAGTGGTGGGTTTAGGGTCTTACAAACCTAAACTCTAAAACACAAACCCTAAATACGTACCAAGTCAATGGCGACATTATAAAGTATAGAACGAGTTAAAAAAGATTACCCTACTCCATACATTCTAAAATCCACCTTAGGAAAGCTAGAAAACGTCGAAGGTTTATTGTCAAGTTAGTTGTGAAAGTAAAAAGTACAGAATGAGTTAAAAAAAGATTACTCTACAACACAAACCCTAAAAATCACCATAGGAAAGTTAAAAGGTGGAATGATTATTTTAGGGTTGTAAAGAAGGGATTTGGGTCGTTAGACCCTTAACCCTAAACCACAATCCCTAAAAATTAGCCGAGTTAGTGGTGACATTATGAAGTATACGAGTTAAAAAATATTACCCTATACCATAAACCACAAGTAGCTCATAAGAAGAAATAAGTCCAATGCCAACTTCATTGATAGACAACAACATTTCAGATTAAAAATCACTTATTTGACGAATGGTTCTTTACATGTGCGCCATTTTGGGAGGTTTAAGAGGATGGCCATTGTTAAATTATACCAGCATTGTTTGTGAGACACTACGCCTGTGTGCTATATCCAGTATTTAAAGGCCAAAACTAGTCGCTACACTGTGCATGTGTATGTTATGAAAAAAGTAGCCGTTACACTATACAGGGGTATATTTTGTAAAAAAAACAGTATTCATTATACTTTACAGGGGTATATTGTGGATATATTGCCAGTACATTGTGCAGGGTATATCGTGATTAAATATTTGTTACGCTCACAAGGTATATTGTAGAGTAATATAAAGCTGAGAGATATACTGTAGAGTAAAATAAACCGAGGGATATAATGTATAGTAAAATAAACATGAGGGGTATTTTATACTGGTATATGAATTTTATAAGTATTTTATAAAAAACGAATAAAGATCAGAGGTATACAATAAATGTCCATATATTCAATTATCATATCAATCATAAATGAAAAAAAGCAAAAAGATCTTGGGCTTATTCACTTGTTTGTTAATATAGAGGTTGAATTATGTGCGAGGTGATCGCAAGAACTAAGAGCATAGCCTCAATTATTAATTTTGACGTGTATGAAAATGTTTTGACGTCATCGCAGTGTGAAAAGAAGAAACAACCTATTTGTTTAATAAAAAAAGTTTCAAAACATAATTATTACCAGTTGTTTAAATTACTACAACACTCCTCCTACACATCCTGTGTTTGCAGCATCACAGCCGCTTCTGAAGCTTTACCCAATTAAATGAAGGTTAAGACATAGGATGAAATTAAAAAGAATCCTAAAATATGAATAGTGTGGTAGTATGTCATCCACAATTCTAACTCTCTTAAGTTACTCAATGTGAGATCAGATGCTATTTGGTCACTAGTTAATATTTCAATAACTACATTTGGGTCAAGTTTATAGAACCCAATTGTATTATAACCTAAGATTATGTTACGCTCTAGCTTAACTGGTAATTAGCCAAACACACTTTAATTACATATCATTTTCATTGCATTCTCTAATTTATTTACCCAAATTCATTCACTTATAACCTTTACATGGCAATCCTCACCCGTGAGACATTTTATATTACCTTATATTATATTAAATACGTCATCATATAATAACATACAAATTCACACACATTCATATCACAAGTATAACATATTAGCTTAACCTTTACCTAAAGATTATTAAGTTGTTTTATTAACTTACCAACTTGATGTTGTTCTAGGATGAGCTAATTACATTAGTATGCATTATATAAGAGTGACAATATGAGTTGTAAGTATGATATAGGTCGAAAGGACCAGACTTGTCAATGAGTATTTTGGTGAACATGAATCTTAAGGTTGAGACTTCATTATTCATCAAGTGTTAGACTTAAGGTATGAAGGTTGATTAATAAGGGATACTGATATATTCACCCTAGTATATTTCCTTGTGGAGTAGCATTGTTTACATGATCTTCACTATCGTGACCCCGTTTTTTTTATTTATTTATGCTTCGCAAAGGAAGTTAAATAACATTCTGATCTTATATTAGTAAGCTTATGATATTATTCTGGTTAATCCTATTAGTTTGAGGAAGGAGGATTAGGAAAGACTTTTCCTATATATATATTTATTAGTCAATGAGGGATTTCATATTCATTTTTTCTTTTCTCATTTCATGTTCATGTCTTCAGCGCTCTTACTCCCACTTTGCCCCTCTTCCAACTTTCCTCCCTTTGCTTTCTCATCTTCTCCAATCTTCTTCCAAGTGTTTGATTACTAAGATTGTTCGCTTTTGGATTTCGTTCGTCAGTCGGTTGTTCATCAAGTTTTGATTTGTAGATTTCGGTTTCTTTTTTCGTTAAGTTCCTCCCTTTCCTTTCTGATTTTGATTTTGAAATCCGATTGTTTAGTCGAGAGTTCATTGTTTCGAGTGGAGATTCGAGGAGGGTGTTGTGTAGAGTTCGTCGAGTGTGCTTGCTTTAGATGTGAGTAGGTGGTAGATGGATTTGTTGTGTGTGTCCACCCACCCGGGGTTTCCGATTTTTGTTCAGTTTCCGTATATGCTAGTTGATTCTCTTATTTATGGTGTTTCTGATCTGTTTCCGATTTGTGTTTTCACTCGGTTAAAACCCTTGGAAGTGTTTCGTTTTACGTAAATTTCATATGAAGGATTATGCTTAACAATGGTGTTTATTGCTTTTGGGTTTCATCTGGTTCGCCTTCAATTTCTGTAGTTTTTGCAGCGTCCAAACGTGGCTTCGGACGCGTCTGTTTTGATGTTGGATGTGTGTTGTCCGGACGGGATGCAAGGACGGGTCCGAGATTTGCAGTTCGAACATGCAAGTCCAGACACAAGTTCAGACATCGCGTATGTTGATTTTTGGACTTTGTCCAGACATGTAAGTCCGGACAGATGTTCGAACGTGTTTTATTTTCAAACTAGGCATGTGTCCGGACTTGTTACCACCACCCACGTATGTCTGGACGCGTGTTTTTTTTTTTTTTTTGCAGTTCGGCGTGCATCTGGACTTGTAAGTCCGGATGCATGTCCAAACACCTTTTTTTTTTGTATCATGGCGTGCGTTCAGACTAGTAGGTTCAAACGTATGTCCGGACACACGTCTATTTTCGTTTAAATTGTTTGTTTAAGTTCCGTTTGACTTCCATTTGCGGGGTTATGATCCCGTAAGTGTGTACTACCTGTTTTGACATGTGTTTATATGTATTTCCATTCTAAAAGTGCTCCGTTCTATTTATTACCTCGAATGGCTTTAAGAGTGTGATTTTGGTTTATTTTTTCGTTCGGCTTTCCGTGTTTTGGCTAGTCTTGGTTTAAGACTTCTGTTTCAGCTATGATCTCTATTTCGTTATGTTAAGCTTTGTGCTTTGGTTTTGTGTTTCACAACACCTTCTGTTCTGAAAATTTTAAGCTTTTGTTTTGGGACCTAGTTTTCATGCATTCTAAGCGTGGTTGACTAGGTCGGGTTAACCTATAGCATGCTACGCAGATGTCATTCTATTTCTGTGGGACCGACGGGTTCTTGGTCTTCGGGCCATTTCTATTCTGGGCTGACGGGCCTATTGGTATTTTGACCATTTCTGCGTTGTCGATGGATTTTTCAATCTTTGGGGCTATGACCTTTCTGTATGTGTGTGTTGTGAGCTAGGGTCCCTCATCTGTTTTGTAAAGTGATCCGCTTTCGTCTGCTCTATGGTGTTTGATCTTCGACGGTCTGCTGTGTGCTTTCCATCTTCTGAAAAGCTTCTGATTTACAAAACTTCTTCATTTTGTTTTGTCTTCCGCTTTTAACTCTGATTTTTCTTTCACTAAGCACTTTCGTATATCCGTATATATATATATGTATCTGTTTTGAGCATGCTCAACCGATGAAGTTTATCACCTGCTGAGCTTTGGTTTGCTCACCCCCTATATTCCGTCTTTTTGCAGGTTTTAGCTTCTGGTTGGAGCTATCAACTATAATATTTAGTTTTGAGTTAGGTTTTGGATTTGTAATGTTTGCTTGAGGCCATTTTGTATTTATTCACTTCCTCTGTGTAAGTTTGGCTTCCACATTGTAATTTGTATGAACGAGCTTGTAATTGTTATCTGTATAATATAGAGCATTTGATTCCTTTTTGGGGTTTCGTTAGTGTAGCCTTGCGTGACTTAGGTAATAAGCGCGCGCGTGTGACGGTCTCAGAACCAGGGTGGTTTTTGAGGTTGTTACATTCACACTTAATTGGATTGGTTTGTGATAATTTTTCAATTGATTTATTTTAATTATTTGGCGTGTTACCAGAATGTGGAAGATTATGAAGAATACTTGTTATCCCCAAACTCTTTACCATCTTTTAAACGTGAACAAGGTTTTTTCTAGGGTCGGTGCATAGCTTAGGGTAAAATGGTCATTTTTCATCCAATGGACATTTCTTCTGTTTTAGAGAAAATGGGGGTTTCAAGGTGGTAATGGATGAGTTGTAATATCATGAAAACTAAGATAGGAAATCACATTGGTATAGAGTTAGGCATATAGAGGATATACAAGAGGTAAAGGTTTGAGGCTAACGACAAATTTTTTTTATAGTTTTTGTTTTCTATTTAATCTTTCTTTCTTTTTCTTTCCTTTTTTTTATTTCTAATTTTCAAAACCAGATTTTTATTTGTAAAGTAAAAAAAAGCAAAAAAAAAAACAAAATGTTTCTTTCCTATTTTTTGTTGGTAGTTTATTTTCCCTCCAAAAAATCCAAAAAAAAAAAGATTACATTTGAAATGTGATTTTACAACTTTTTTTATGATTATCCATTCCTTTTTTCTAGATAGTTTCTTATTTTTATGGTTCAAATCTTTATCCTCTTTAAATTCTTTTAACTACTCACTTGTTTTTTTTTTTCAAAATTAAAAAAAAAGAAAACTAAAAATCGTTTCTATTTTTACTAAACAAAAATGCTTTTACGTGATAATGAAAAAAGAGTAAAATTTCATTCTAGTTATTTAATCCTTTCTTTTACAATCTTGTCCCTTATTTCTCTATTAGCTAATTTGCTATTTTCAAAATTTAAAAGTTTGTTTAGTTTTTGAAAATCCCTGAGCTTCTTTCTAACCTGGTGATCATCTATTAATTGTTTCATGCTAAGGGGGAGAGTGGAAAACTCAGAGCACACAGAGCGTAAAATCTTCAGAATTTTCTTCTACGGTGGAATTCTCCTTTCTGTGTAAGACATCAATCACCACTACCATGTCCATCACTGTTGTATCACCAAACATCACCATTGTCTTCATTTTCATTGTCAACCGGTCCATCACCATATACATTTTCACTGGATAAAATTTGTTCAATCGCTGTTTATTACCTGGTTACTCACTGTAAGTCCAGCCAAACTGCCCGTCATTCATTGCATCCCTGTTCGATCTCTTGAAAATTTTCACCCGTAGCAGCACCAAACAGGACTACCATCATCACCTGAGCATAAAACCACCACTGCCGTACACCTTCGATCATTCACTTGCTGTCTTGACGTCCCGCCGAGCAGAACCGCCGATGCTCAACGTTGGAGTTAGCTATAGCAACAAGTAGCACTATCACCACGCTTCCGTTCGTGATGGTATTGCCTTCACTTTCATCACCGTCAAACTCAAATGTGTACGTCATCGGATTCGGGGGATCAAGCTACCACCCTCTGGGTTGAGATCACCCCATAGATTAGAGGAGATGGATCTTGCTGCAGTATGTTTTGCTCCACCGTCAGGCATCACTGGCACCCACAAGAGGCAGCAATCAACCTCTGATAAGCTCGTTTTATTTCTCTCCTTTTTCATCCCTCATACGAACACAATCGGAAACAGCACCACCTTTGTGTGCACCTACATTGCCAGCTTTTTCTTTCCTGTTTTCATTTTCATCCAGTATGCGAGACATCGATCTATTCTGCCAGCAACCGGTAAAGGAAGTAACAAGAAAAAAAAAACAATACCTTTCTCTGTTCATGAACACGGGAACGTCCAAGTCGGAAGTCGGGGGAAATGAGGTATTATAGGTAATTTTCTTGTATTTCCTTTTTTATTTTTTATGTCCGTTAATAGTAATGAGTTGCGGAAGTTGTTTCAAGACTTCCGGTAATTAGCAAGTACTTTATTCGTTAATTTTCTTTCTAATAGTTAAATTAACAGAATGTAGTCCAAGCTGACATCATGAATCTTAGTGGTGCAATAATATTATAAGGAAGATTTGAAAAAAAAAAAAAAACAAGATAGAGCGATTCAGGCCCCATTCTTTTGCAATAATCAACTGGTTTATGATTTATCAGGTGGTTTAAGGCTCGCTATTCTTTTGTTGTATTATGGGTCATATACCATTTAAAAAGCTTATTTAAAAATCATCAGTATTTCATCAGCTGGTTTACGCATATCAGTCGCATTATCAGTTGGTTACAATATTGTCAGTCACATTATCAGTTGGTTATCATCAAAACTCTAACATAAAAGAACAACTTTATAGGTTTTACAACAATCATCTAATTGAAATCAGTCATCAGATATCAGCTATCAGCTGTTTATAAAAATGCAAAAGAATGGGGCCTCACTATCGGAAAAGAAAAGAAATTCCATTATCATCCACCCTCTGTGTCGAAATCCTTGTTGGTGAGTAAGAAAAAATTTCAATTGCTTAAATTATAAAAAATATGTGCAAAATTAAAAAAAAAATATCCTATTGTTCATCATAATTCACGTTCTTCAAACCAAGATCCATTATGGTTTAGTTTTGGTAAACTTAAAATTTTATGTTTTACATGTGTTTGTGTAAAGTGAATCTTATGTTTACATAAAATGAATCAGTGGTGTTATAGAAGTGAATCTTACGTCTACGTAAAATGAATCACTAGTATTGTAAAAGTAAAATTTTTTCTACTATAAAATCCATTTCAAATTATAAAGTTTACTATATATTTTGATGTGTTAGTACAAAGTGAATCTTATGTTTTCGTAAAAGAATCAGCAGTGTTATAAAAGTGAACTATTGTCCGGTATAAATTAAAGTTACTGCTATATATAAGTATTGTGATAACGGTCCACTAATATGACAATTATAGTTAATATAATCTTATCAAAGTGAATCTTATGTTTACGATACAATGAATTAGTAGAGTTATAAAAGTGAATTTTTTTCTGCTATCAAATTCTGTTTCAGATTATAAAAGTTTCATACACATTGAGATGTGTTAGTGTAAAGTGAATCTTATGTTTACGTAAAATGATTCACTAGTGTTACAGTAGTGAATCTTATGTTTACGTAAAATGAATCAGTAGTGTTACATCCAGATCAGTAGTGACTCAAATAGTGGTACATCAGTGAATTTTTATAGTAGAAGTTTTTTACTTTTATAACACTAGATTCATTTTATTTAAACATAAGATTCAATTCTGTAACACTACTGATTCATTTTAGATAAACATAAGATTCACTTTGCACTAACACATCACAATGTAAAACATAAAATTTTAAGTTTACTAAAATATATTCATGATGCATCTTGTTTTGAAGAGATTATGATGAACAATGGTATAATCTTTTTTTTACACTTATATTTTGTGAGTTAGAACACTTTGAATTCTCTGTTTGTTTTTCCTACTCACCCAATCAGGGTGTGACACATGTCACAAAAAGTGGGTGAGTGATGTGAATTTTCCTTCTCATGCATGCGTAGCAGATTCGCTTTTGTTGCATTTTTTCTCTATTTTCCTTATAAAGCTGTTGCACCAGTAACATTATGCCATCTAGCGGTGGTGTCACCGTCTAATGGAGTAAGCTCCAGGTTTGAATTTGGGTAAATTAATAGGTTCTATTTTTTAAAGAAAAAAAAAAGGTTATGGTTTTATAGAATAGTGGTTTCTCCTTAATGTAATAATGCATTTGAATAAGTAATCTAATCACGTATAAGATAGAATTAGCAGGGAGGTAGGTTACGGTAATTGATTCTTAATCTAGTCTTTTTTTTTTGGAATGAGATATATATATATACAGTGGCGGACCCAGAATTTCATTTAGGTGTGTCAAACTTATAAAATCAGAGTTTGAAGTTAACAATATTTTTTATAATGTTCTATTGAAGTTGTGATCATTTGGCAATAAATACTAGTATTATAGGTCTACAGTAAAATAAATTATAATTATATTCTTAAAAACAGTAAAAAAACATCTTATTCTTAATCAAATTAGTAAAGCATCATTCATGAACAACTAGAAGAATAAATTTAGGTTGACAAATAGCAAATATGTTAACCAACAAATTAAGTAATTAGCTTTAGGGTCTTTGTTGTTCTTAAGATAAAAAAGGTGGAAAGGTGGGAGTGCATAATAATCAAATTAGAGAAAATAAACAATATTAGGTGAGAAGGAAAGGTACAATCATGGCTTGGTCAGTAGAGGACTGGTATCCTTAAACCAAAGGTCTTGGTTCAAAACCTACTACTCACTTTAAAAATATATATAAGGACTAAAATAAAACTAAAAAATTAAAAACAAAATATAAAATACAACAGATAAAAGTATTTACAAAGTGAAATACAACTATTATTAACGTCATTCTTTAGCCTAACTAAAAAATATATATAAGGACTAAAAAAACTAAACAAATTAAAAACAAATATAAATACACAGATGAAAGTGATTTACAAAGTGAAATACAACTATTATAAGGTCATTCTTTAGCCTTGAACTCAATTATTGTACATATATTAGATGATATTTGTAATGAAATAAACAAATTGCATTAACCATATTTGAACTTATTCATATTTATCAACACATGAGTGTCAACCACCTAACTAAACATAATTAGTTATACATATAAAAATTTTAGCTTTATTATGAATTACATGTGTGTCAGTTGACACACTACGCTCTACACTGGGTCCAACCCTGTATATATATGAAAGGTAAAAGAATATAACAGTAGAAGACATAGAATGTCTATGTATCTGATAACTAGGAGGGAAGACCCGCTAAGGGGAGGGTGGATTACCAAAGCTCGCACACAGCAATCAAAAAAACTTTCTAGCTGGAAATTATAGCCCTAACTCCATGCTAATCAAAAATCAACAAAGTACCTAGGTATACATAAACAAAACAACCCCTAATGATAACCAAAAAGTACAACAAAGCACCTAGCATTACAAAAATACTACTCCTAGGAGCAGAGAATTCTATCAAGCCATTGATAATCGGCGCTGGAGCTTTGCATCTTTGTCCAAATGATAGCTTTAATAGCGGCTTTGATGTCAGAGATAATGAGAGAGAGATCCCTGGCTTGGTTGGCCATAGCACGCTTGCATCTTTCGATCATCAGAGATAGTAGACAACGTTGGCGATTGCTGCTCTCTTCACTAGGTCAATCGGTCGGTGTCTTTTACAAGCGGATGATCCAGGTAGAGCAGTTGCGAAGACTCTTCCGGTTTGTAGGGATACCCAGCCAATCACAGATAGTCCATCAAACCCCGTTACAATACCTGTAATGGAAGAAAAGATGGTCGCTTGTCTCTTGAGCACGCTCACAGAGCCAGCATCTGTTAGCAAGGCAGATGCCCCATAATTGAAGCTTATCACATGTTTTAAGTTTATCTTTTAAGTGATCCACAGAATAAATTTAGCTTTGGAATAGCCTAAGTTTTCCAACAAATAGTGTACCAGCAGAAGTTTTGGGTAGGGGACGAGACATCATTGTAGAAGGAGCTGACCCTATGATGGGTGGGATAGGAGTTGAAGAGAGAAACGGCGTCTATGTGAGACCCACATTGCTCTATCCACCAGTCTCTAGCATGGAGAATATATTTCCAGCACCACGGGTCATTGCCTTTGGCAGTGATAGTCCAGAAGCTGTTGTGATCGGGTAAAAAGAGCGTATGGATCCATTGAATCCACAAGCGGTCTGGGCTATGGGTAATGGCAGAGATGGTTTTGAGCGTCAAGGACATATTCCATTTGTGGATGTCCTTTAGCCCAAGACCGCCCTTATTCTTGGTGTTGGTGAGGACTTTCCAAGCAACTGGAGGGGAGGCATTACTGTCGGCTTCGCCTGACCAAAGGAACGAGCGCAGACAATTAACAACTCTCTTGATGACATTCTTCGGAATAGTAATGCATGAGGCCCAGAAGCCGACAATGCCAAAGAGAGTGCTCTGGATAAGGGAGAGTCTACCCGCAAAAGAGAGAGACTTGCTTCCCGCAGAAATAGCTTTACGGATACTATCAAGGAGGGGGTTAAAGCCGCCGCTCTAGGCTTCCTAGCTGAAATGGGATTCCGAGGTAGCGGAATGGAAAGGACCCCCGGGAAAACCTGTGAGTTGGATAAACGATTCGGCGAGAGTGGGGTTAACCCCCCCCCCCCCCCCAAGGAATAAGTTAGATTTTGAAGGGTTGAGCATTAGGCCGGAGGCATCCGAGAAGAGGCTGACTTTATTGAGCATGAGAGTAATGGCGCTTTGGTCACCTCTACAGAATAATAGAGCATCATCAGCGAAGAAGAGGTGGGAGATACGGAGGGATTTGCAAGCTGGGTGGTAGTGGAAGCCCGGAGTGGTGGATAGCTGATCAAACAGTCGGGTTAACATATCCATAACGAGAGCAAAAAGATAGGAGAAAGGGGGTCCCTTGGCGAAGCCCTCGCTCCCCTTTGAAGGAGGCCGAGGGGGAGCCGTTAACGTTGATCGAATAAGAGGCAGTAGTGACACATTGTAAGATCCAATTACTGAAAATTGGAGGAAAGTTAAGGAAGGCGAGAGTGTCATGAAGGAATGCCCAGTCGACGGTGCCAAAAGCCTTCCTAATGTCCACTTTCATCATGCATCGAGGGGAATGTGGGTTCTTTGGTAGTTTTTCATAAGCCCCGAGCAAAGTTGAATATTATCAGAGATAAGGCGACCTTTGATGAAGGCGGCCTGGCTCTGGCTCACCAGGGAGGGAAGGACTATTTTGAGCCTATCAGTCAAAATTTTACTGATAATCTTGTACAGAGTATTGCTGCAGGAAATAGGTCCTAATATAGTCTCTGGGGAAGAGGCATTTTCCGAGTTGGGGATAAGGTGATTGAGTAGCGTTAATCTCTTAAGGAGTCGACCATTGTGGAAAAAACTTTAATAGAACCACAAATGTCTCCCCATAATGTCCAGGCAGCTTTAAAAATTTGGCAGTGTAACCATCTGGGCCTGGGGCTTTATCATCTCCCATGGAGAACACCGCAAATTTGATATTGTTGTTATTAACGGGACGGGTAAGGGGAGCCCATGATAAATGATCAAGAGTTCTGACGTTATCCAAGTTGAGGTGGCAAGGGAACCTTGAGTGGGGGTTCTGGAACCGAGGGACTGACTGAAGTGAGCCACACTAACAGTTTTCAATGTTTGAGGGGGTATTGAGCACCTCGCCAAGGTCATTAGTAATAGATGCAATGGAGTTCTTATTCTTTCTAGCCTTAATGGCTCTATGAAAAAAGAAGTATTAGCATTAGCCAGCTTAAGCCAACGGGTTTTCGAGATTTAACGAAGGAAGAGAAGCTCATGAGAGTCCCTACGAAGGAGGGTATGCCTTAGAGATTTTTCCTTGGCAATAAGGTTTGGGTTCCAAGGGTCCTGATCCAAGTGTCTTTGAACGTCACAAAGCTCGTTTCATGGCGTGGCCTTTGTTCCCAAGAGAACCATACTCAGTCTTGTGGAGGTTTATTAGGCTAGATCTGAGCAGGCGAAGCCTTTGAACCACAGTGAACATACGGCTACCCATAGGAGGGGCCTCCCACGCCTCACGAACAAGGGGAAAGAAGGACGGGTCCCTGGTCCAGAGATTAAGGAATTTAAATCTTTCTTACGAGGGGCGGGCGCGGGGAGAGAGATAACCATGGGGCTATGGTCAGAAACGAGGGGAGGAAGAAAGGAGGCATAGCTGGTAGGGAAAGCTAGGATCCAACTCTCGTTAACTAACACCCTATCGATTTTCCTCAGGATGCGCCCATGGTCGCTTTGATTATTCCACCAGGTGAAGAAGCGCCCATAAAAGTGGAGGTCCTGCAGCTCCATCCTAGAAACGCACTCAGCAAAGTCCGGTAATCTCTAGGAAGGGGGCTGCGGCTGCTAAGCCTGTCTTGAGCGTAGAGGATATTGTTAAAATCCCCATCCACCACCCATGGGCCATTATGTTTTGGTTGAGATTTGTAATATCCTCCCAAAGCAGAGTTCTAAGAGTAGGGGGTTGTTTCTCCCGTAGACTATAGATAGGGTAAAGTCCATAGAGCCCAAGATAGTCGCCTTGCAGGAGAGAACTTGGTCAGAGTGATGGATTAGGGAGAGCGCAATGATGGTAGGGTTAAAGAGAACCAGATGCGGCCGCTAGGTTCCCCCATAGTTATGGAGGATGCTCTAGGGGGGAAGAAACGAGTAAGAAAAAATAGGTGGTGTTAAAAGAAACATGAGTTTCGAGGAGACCAAACACACATAGGTTGTTGTTAGCCACAAATTTTTGGATTTCGAGGAGCTTGGGACGGTCGTTACAGCCCCTAATATTCCAGATTGCTAAATTCATTGAGAGGGGTGTTGTGAGGAATGAAGGAGGTGGAAGCAGAAACTTCCT
Organism: Limonium bicolor; assembly: GCA_023374045.1. Taxonomy (NCBI): domain Eukaryota; kingdom Viridiplantae; phylum Streptophyta; class Magnoliopsida; order Caryophyllales; family Plumbaginaceae; genus Limonium; species Limonium bicolor. The sequence goes on along the minus strand of CM041777.1, from coordinate 77,750,649 downwards.
CAGAACATCAAAGGAATTAGCTAGGTGGGGCGAGGGGTCAACAGGGCCTGGTTTGGGAACCTTGGCAACTAAGAATTTACCATTAGGGGGCACCGTCTGCCATCCATCCTCAAGGTGGGGCGCAAGGACAAGCTGGAGGGAGGGTGACATCACCGAATCAGAGCTGTCCGAGGGAGGGATGGAGATACCAGGACTAATTGGATCTAGTGAGTCAAGGGGAGAGAGGGCCTGGACACCGCTTGGGAGGGCATGCTGAGAAGTCTCAGCGGTAGGGGGAGGGAGAGTAGGGGTTTGGTTGGTCAGCTGGCGAGGCGCGGTTGAAGAAAGGGCCTTGGAGGGAGAATTGAGCAGAGAGGGGGCCTTCTCCACAAGGGAGGGAAGAGCTAACGGAGAGAGGAGGGAGGGCTTCGGACCTCGTGAACAGGGGGGGTCCAGGACGGGTAGAGGACGGGCAGCGGGCAGAGGAGTGACCAAGGAGATTGCAGGAAGAGCAGGAAATTGGTTCCCATTCGTAGACAACTTGCTGGACCAGGGAGCCACTGGGGGCATGTATTTCGATTTCTCTAACAAGGTCAATGTTAAAATCAACTTCTACGAGAACTCTGGCATAAGAGATTCTTGTTTTGGAGGCCGTAGAGAGATCCGAATGGATGGGAGAGCCGATTTTTGAGCAGATTTTCTTAAGACTGGATTGGGACCAAAGACTAGTGTGGAGTCCAGGAAGCTGGATCCAGACAGGGATGCGATTTAGGTCTTTCGGGTTGAAAGTAAAGTCTGGAGACCATTTATTGAGAACCAACGGGGAGGAATAAAGGAGCCATGGGCCCTTGTCTAGGACTTGTTGAAGGTCCTCTTCCTTATCGAAACGGAATAAGAACCAACCCTCTTCATGGAGCAGAATTTGGGGGGGGCTACAAAGCTCCAGGCTCTTTTCACATATTCTTTAACTATATTGAAACCAAATTTTTGCCCCATATATGCCCTACTAATGCATTTTTCCAATAATCAATTTCAGGCAACAGGTCGTTTTCATCAATAGTAACGTAGGGGTAGCCTAAGCTTAGTCTTTGCTTCATGGTCAATCAGTTTTTTTTATGAACAGTTTAAACAAAAAAAAGACATTCAAAATTGCTGCAAAAAGAATAATGTCATAGATTGTTTATCCTTGGAGTTTATAATAGTAGAAGAAAGGTAATTTCTAAAGGTAGTGAAGGAATCTGAACATTTAGAAATTTCATATCAAGCCCCCAGACCTATAGCTCTAAAATAAAAATCATATCAACATTTCTTTCCAAGTTTAAAAGGTTAAAACTTTGGTGGTGACTCTATCTAGGTTTGTGTGGGCCAATTAGAATAATTAAACTTTAATTCTATAATTTGGGTTAATTATCCTAATTGCAAATCAAACCTTGAAACCTTACACTCAACACTTAAGGGTTCAAATCCACCGCCCACAATACTCAAGTCAAGCTTTGAAGGATAACTACACGTATAAGAAGTTGAGCAAGTGTCAACTCTAATTAAGGGCAGATTTCCTCCAAATTATAAGAAAAATTATAGATTAGTGAGTGAAGTTAACGATATTGTTGAGGATAATGACTAAAAGTATGTTTTTAAAAGTTACGAACAAAATAATTCATATTTGGGATCTATAGTGCTTATCCAAGTGTTGTTTGGACCGTACAATAATTTGGAACTTGGAAGTTCTCGCTTAGAACCAACTATCATTAACAATTATCTTTAGACCAAAAACAAGCAAAAGGGGGAATACCACAAAGGGAAATGGTGCCTATTAAAAAAGAAGTTTTGTGATAGGTACATGCTTTCTTAATCCGTCCATAAAAATCATATTTTGAGTTTTATATGAGATATAATTTCTTTTCTACATGTCCATGGAGTTAGTATAATGTGAAAAGGCAAATGGCAAGTCCCACGATGTCAAATGACAAAAATAGGGGTGAAAAATGTTTAAGGAAGTTAACATCAACTTATTTTGAAAGTATCAGGCAAAATAGAGTAAGTCTATCAAACATCCATATGCAATCACTTGGCTTAATAGACAACCGATAGAGTCTATCAAAGTTTTAGAAAAAACACCGCCTAGATAGACCAATTTGAAAGAAACTGAAAACAATGATCAGGGTTATGGGCTAGGGAATGGGGTGTGGGACTGATTATGTATCTTGGTATTGACCCATTAATTTTGAATCTCAAGGGAGTGATTGAGGTGGCCAATCTTGGTAGTGAAGTATATCCATGAAACTACTCATTCATCTCTACTCAAGCCAGCCCGGAGTCAAATAGTTTTTCATTTGCCACAATGCGGCACTTCAACCACACCCTTGATGTAACGTATTGTTACTGGCGATTATATAAATTAGCTTCGCTAAGAAGCACTAACCATTGTAGCGCGACTTCACTACTTGGGTGTAGTAGCTAGAGCAAGACTCTTCTTTAGATTGGAAGTTGTGGTTGGAGCAATAGTCTTCTTCTGATTGTTCGTGAGTTAAAGAGACAATGTGACTTTGCTGGGTTGTGGCCTTCCCATTGAAGTTGGTTTGGTTGTCCCCTTTTTTTCTTGTGGAGAAAACCACTTCATCTTTGTCGGTATTCTTGGGCAGATTGACTTTGGCAGTATTCCTGGGCGGATAGACTCTAGCAGTATTCTTGAAAAATTGACTTTGGAAATATGCTCAAGCATATTGAAGGAAAGTATCATTAATGGACACATACAAAAAGTGAGATCAGAACATAGAGCAACCGGTGAACAAATGTGATTGGGACACTAGGCTACTAAGTGTCATTTTTTGAGCTCGATGTTCGATTTTTGAGTTTGGGTTGATAGAGTTGGGCTTTGGGACTATGTCACGTTTATTCAGGTGCTTTCGTTGAATAGGTAAGGACAACGGGCGGGTTTTCAAATAAAAATTTGTAGAAAGAGTTCAGTTGAACTAGCAGACCAAGGAGATCCTGGTTACGAGAGAGACCATACCTGAGTACGCAAACTTTGACTCCAAAAGGGAGAGGAGATACTATATCAATCCAGAGTGAGTGATCATGCCATGGTATGTGCGAAAGAACTCAAATGCAGCGTTGGGTAATGCCTTAATGATAATATAAGCGAGTTGGAGTTTGTAAAAACATAGATTAATTAGATTAAGTTCTTCTTCACAACTATCTTGTAGAAAATGAGAGCTCAAGTTCATACGGGTAGAGCAAGCATGTAATACAAAATTTTGACAACCTTACTGCGCTGGTAGTATCATAGAGTGGTAATATTTGGACAAGAAATACCGTAACTTCAGAAACGCGAGTCTGCTTGCTTTCTAACAAGATTCGTATAAGGACTTTGCTTGTTATTCGCACAAGGTCCATAGATGGAGTCTACTTGTATGATATAACTCATCTTGGCATGCCAAGAAGTTGATGCTTGGCCTACACACTTAGAAAATCTTTACTTTGGGACATAGGGGTTTAGATTGATCTTGGAGAGGGTTACATCCTTTTGTCCAACAGTTTTAAGAGAACCTGTCTTTTCATCAAAAAAATTGCAATCTACTAAAGAATAGAGAACTAAATTAGTTATGTCTCAGATATGAGAAATCTTAAAGTCTATGTAAGATTATAGTAACTAGATTTAATCCATCAATGTTAAAGTGTGAGGGGCTACTGATGGACCCAATGCCAATGAATTATTCTTGGTTATTATGCCCAAAAGTAATTTTACCTCCTTTGTAGGCTAAAGCGAGTTGAATTGGTTGGATTTCTGAGCACCTTCTGTCCAAGTACAAAAAGTCTATCTCCTTGCTCGCTTCCATCTGCAAAAAAGCACTTATTAGATTTGGGAACCCATATATACTTGGGTTTCTTTTTTGAACCTTATTGCTTTATTTGTGCCTCAAGGATAAAATGGACTTGCTCGATATTAAATGACATATCCTTGCGAAGCTTTTCAAAGACAGTATCTCAATGACCAAATGGACTATAGTAAGCACAGATCTTTGAGGAAGGGAGATTCACGTAATCACTAGTAGATAAAACATTATATCCACGGTTATTTTGCTTATATACCACGGTTTTTAACCGTGGTATTTGCTCCTATAGCAAATGTAAAAAAAAAAATCAAAAACCACGGTTCAAAACGTGGTTTTAAATGAAGATAAAAATCATGGTTCTATAAACCGTCATTTTAAAGTGTTTTTCACGCGGAATTTGTCAACTTTAAACACGATTGGAGCCAACAACTGTCGTATATAGTGAGTAGTAAATGACGGTTATTTTTAAAACCGTGGTATATAATGTATAAAATCAACAAATAAACCACAGTTATACATAAAACCGTGGTTTATAGTCTGTGAATTTTTTTCAAATCACCGGCGATTTAGAAGCGCCGCCTTCAATCAGGTAATCTCAACAGAGCGCAGACACAAGAGAATGAAGAGGCCAGAACATATATGTTCCTTGTTTGCGAACTAGGGTTGCAAAATAATGAGTGAAGAATGGAGGCGCAGTATGTTCCTTGTTCGTCGGTGGGTTGCAAAAATTACAGTGAGTGGAGATGAGGAAGAGGCACAAAGTTTGTGTCCTTGTTCGCCAGTGTGGGTTGCAAAATTTACCGTGAAAACAAGAGAATGGGTGAGGCTGGAGCATGTTCCTTGTTCGCCGGTTAGGGTTGCAAAAATTACAGTGAGTGGAGATGAGGAAGAGGCGCAGAGCATGTGTTCCTTGTTTGCCAGTATGGGTTGCCAAATTACCGTGAGGTTGAAGAGATGGCGCAGAGCATAGTTCCATGTTCCCAGTGTGGGTTGCAAAAAATTACTAGGAGTTGAAGAGAACGAAGAAGAGTTGTAGACCATGTTCGATTGTTGTTCACCAGTGTGGGTTGCAAAATTACAGTAAGAGAAATATATAATAGAATAGAGAAAGAGCCGCGTTAATTTGGGCCGAAAATTAAAATTCCCGCTTAGACTATATACCACAGTTCACAAAAAAACCGTGGTTTATATACTAAGGGGTGCAATATAAATGACGGTTGCCTGAGGAACCGTGGTTTTTAATATCACCGGTGACACTATAAACAACGGTTTCGTCGGAACCGTCATTTATTAATTTCTAAAAACGACGATTACTGGACAAATTGTGGTATAAAGTCACGCTGTTACATTTTTATGACGGTTTGGCTTATAGCCGTGGTATATAAACTTTAAACCACAGTTACAAATAAAACTGTGGTTTAGAGGATGTCACATAAAATGTTTTTTCTACTAGTGAATTTCTGTTACTTTTGTGCCAAAACTCAAATTTCTCCCTCTCGCGCAACTTTTGCCTTTTTTTGTTAGGCTTAGAAGTAGTCTTTGAAAGATTATGCTTACCATTATGCCACTTGGCATTGGATTGAGTGGATCTAGTTCCTTGTCGTAAATTGACAACCTCTTGAGAAAGTTTTTAACTTCATTTGAAGATTATCACGATCTTCACTGATCTCGTTGATTTTGGAGCTGGACCATCCAAAAAACTTTGAGGGTGAGACTTGCTTTATGAAATTAACGGGTTAAAATGAAGGAGCATGTTCCTTATATTTTTTTATGTGTTGTTTAGTTGCTTAACACTGGATCTCATTTTTTATTCTGAGATTCAAAGTTGTTCCTCATTTTGCATGTAACAATACTTCTTAGCAAATACAACTAGATCTGCTCTAAGCGAGTCGATCTGAATCCTTGATTCTTCATGTTTCTTACGGTTGAAGTCAGCTAGAATTCTAGTTTCATTTAGTTCCTTTTGAAGGGAATCTACATGGAGTCAGGATACTTGAAGATCTAGACGTACTAAGCAAGCATTAGTTTGGGATTCTTCAGCCTTGTATGGGAACATCAATGATGAACTTTGACTCCTCTAGTTGTGATGTTAATCTGAAATTTGCTTAACATATTTGGCTTTCAATGAACTAGTGTCAGTAATGATTTTGGAAATAGGAGTAAGAAATCCTTTGGGAGTTATTATGTGAAGATCAATTAGGGGATGGGTTCTAGTTACCACGTTATCCGAAATCATTGATTCCTCTTCTGATTGGTGGAGATGACGCTTTCAGTCCATACTTCTCGGAGGATGTTGAAATGAATTTTATTATTCTGGCCAAAGAGAAGATCTGCCATCTTGATGTAACGGGTTTATCAGCAACTAGGCTCTGATACCACGTACAGGATCGGTGGCTGACTCAAAGTGTTCCAAGCTGCGAGTCTATGAAACACTATGACTCTACCAAACTCTAGGTGACAGAACAGTTAATGGACGCAGAATCTTACACAAGATACACTCTATATTATTAATAACAATAAATAACTTACAATGCCAACTAAGTAGAAGAGTTCTAGTTAGTGGAATCTCACTCACTTATCCTTCACTCTCTCTATTAGCATTATGATAAGTATAGTGAGTCTAGGAACACCCTAGATTAAATCTAACTATGAAGCTCAAACTATATTAACTGAAAATGACAGAAAACTCTTCTTTTTATTACGAGACAAAAACTCTCTCTAAGATACTCGTAAGCATGTAATGAAAGCACAAGTTGAAATGATGTAAGAATTCTCCTTTTTATAGTAACCGTTCTGGCTTTCGGTTAGAGTGTTTCTGAAATTTATGCTTTTGAATGTTGTAGTTGCTCCAAACTCGGACCTAACTTCTTTGTGAATGTTTTAAGGGTGAGCATTCGATTATTCGGTTCTACCCAAAAACCGAATTAGGAAAAATAGTTTGGTTTTTGGTTTTTTTCAGTTCTACTCGAATAACCGAATTTTAGTCTAAGAACTGAAATAACCGAGCACTGAATAATCGAAATTATTTTAAGGTTGGAACCGAGAACCGAACCGAAAACCAAAATTTTTAATTTGGTTTTCAGTTAGAACCGAATTATAAGAAATGATCGAATTATAAAAAGAATCAAATTGTGAAAAAGAAATAAATTTAAAAACGGAACCTAATTATAAAAGGAACCGAACTACAAAAAATAACCGCATTTTAAAAAAGAACCGAATAAGCCAATGTTTTCCACATATGTAATTTGGTTATTCGGGTAAACCGAATTACCCAACCCCGAACCGAAAACCAAAGTGAATAGTATTTCAGTTATAAATGAATAACTGAATTTTTTTAAATAGTTAAAAATTTTGGTTAAAAAACCGAAATAATTTTGGTTCTCAGTTATAACTGAATAACCGAAACCGAATGCTCACCCCTAAATGTTCCTAAGCCTTATACCTTAATTTTTGGACAACTACCAAGTCGTTGGACAGCTTGACATCATTCAACCATGATTTTTACATCTGTTGCAGCTGGGTGACTATGTCAATTCCAAAGTTTTAGGGTCATAACGTCAATATTGCTATATTTTCAGATCTAACGTGTTGCTGACTTGACTGGGTAGTTAATCCTGAGTTTTGCAGCCCAAGGTAAGTTAATAGACGTTCTCAAACATTCTGATGATGTTGGTCCTTCAATCTCGCATCTCAAATACTCACTCTGTTCGACAAAATTGATCGATGCAAACTCTAAGCTCCTATAGAGCAGCACTTTTTACCCATAACCTTCTTTGTTTTTCTTCAATTATGACTTTGGTTGACTTGGTTGTTTCACTAGGTTGAATTATAACATCGATAGACTTGATCCACCTTGATAAACTTCATCTTCAACAACACCCAAAATTCTAATTGTGTCAAGTTATTGAAACTTTGTATCATTTTCTTTTTGTAATCATGGATAAGCTAACTTGATTATGAACTTTTATCATACAAAATTAAAATTAAGACTAGATCCAATCGATCTCAAGTGCCAGAGGGGAGAGAGAGGAGTGCTCTCTTTTCCCTTTTATTATCTCATTATCTCCTTTCACTTAGCCATAATTCATAAGCTTTTTCCAGCAACCAAAATCTTTGCATGTGTCATCCTTCTTTCGATTTCCCGACTGAGATCCATCATCCTCATCGACACCGTGTTAGTGACTTGGGAGCTCTTGCATGTTGGCTTTGAGCTTATGATTTTATGTTCCATCTCCTCTCATTTTGAGATCTATCATCCAAGGTGTTACCATGTTGGAGACCCCACAGCTTTTACATGTAGATTTTAATAAAGGTGACTGCTTTAGTAGGGAAAAAGAGTGTGACCAGTTTCCAAATCCGTGCTTCTCCTTTTTCGTCTGTGATCTATCCTCATCAAAGACACTGATTTGAAGGCTTTGGAGTTTTGTATGTCGGTTTTGGGCTTCCAAATCCGTTATTCAACTCTTCCCGTCCGAGTTTTTTCCTTCACAACGACACCGAGTTCGAGCTTCTAGAACTTTTGCATGTCGGTCTTGTCTATGTTCTTATGTTGTTTCCCATTCTAGCAATAAATCTAGAAATGTTGTTCCGGATCTAGCAATAGATATAGGAATGCTATTTCCAGATCTAGCAATGGCTAGGGCTATTGTGGGTTTATAGAATCCACCGTACTTTATTTTGACTTCAGGAGGTGATTGTCTTGAAAAAACATGCAAACTCTTGTCTTCTCTAATGAATTTGAACTACATCATTAAAATGAGATGATGTTCAGACAAAGACTATTAGATTTGTTGGGATTTTAACCTAACGGCAAATGTTGTTAGGGGTTTAACCTAACGGCAAGTGTACCGGTCGATTATAGCAAGTTTAAATCTCGGAGTATTCCCTGAGTATCGAACCAAAGGAGGCGATGTCTAGTTTAATTTCTACTCACACACAAAACAAGAATAATATATAAAAATAACAGGAAATTGAGGGTTTGTGTATGTGATGGTGAATGTTGTAAAAGAGATCGATAAGCTATAAATAACAGGTAAATAATTGATTTGAATTTGATTGATAAAGGAAATTCCGGTTTACTACTTCTCCCTAGATCTGCAATTTCTTTCCCTAAGTGATTTCTACAGAATTCTGAATAAAACCCTAGACTAAGGACAATTCGTATCCGGTCTCCCGCTCAACGAATTCTAATTAGCAAAAACCGAATCCTAACTCTCGTTATGAATCCACTGTTTACTAATTGCTTTAAGCATAGTCTAGATTAATGGTCAGCTAGTGGTTTAGAGGAATTACGATCTCTATACTAACCGGTTCTTTCCATGTAGTCAATTGATAGCCGCAACTCACTATAAGCTAACAAACTGATAAACTCAATAATTGATCACATTAAAGAAGGTTTAGGAATTCATAAGGGAAAAGAACTTCATTCTATTGTACTGCAGAAAATCCAAAGGTTAATAAATAATTAATCTAGGGATACATAGTAAACCGAAATTAAAAGTGACTACACAGCCATAGACATAATAACAATGCTCAATTTAAAAAAGAATAAGGATAGAGGGATTTAGCAGAAAAACTGATTTTAGAAGCCGTCGCCGATTCTGCAAGTTCCTCCTCTGTTTGTGTCACGTCCTAGGGTAAGTTTTGGCCGGACGTCGATCCGGACGCGCGGAAATGGTCAGTCCGGATCCGGACGTGGCTAAAATGGAGAGCGCGAGCAGGTATACGTCAGTAACTGAGGGTGAAGGATTTATGAGGAAAGATTGGTGAAGGAGAGATGAAAGATTGATCGTGAATGAGGAAGTAGTGTGGAGGGAGAGGATGAGAGTGTATTGTGTAGACGGAGTGTCTGGTGCGAATGAATTAGGAAATGAACGAGAGCGTAAATAGGCTTGAAAAGTAAAAACAAGGATTACTGGTGAGTTGGGTAAAATTGATTGAGCATGGGCTAAACTTCCTGAGCATGGGCTAAACTTCTGCTTTCGGCTGATAATTGCGCCGAAAGCGTAATTATCAGCTCGATGTTTTTTATTTTTCGTCTCTGTGTGAGGTCCGGATCCGGACATGAGATAGAGGTTTTGGATTTGCATCTCGGGTCACGTCCGACTTTGCGTCCGGATCCGGACTTGTTCTTTAACGGACGTCCAGATTTGCGTCCGGGTAAAGTTTGGCCGGACGTGACCAATTTTTGCATCTCTTTTTCTGATTTGTTCCCCGTTTGTTGCGTTGTAATCCTTATGAGGTAAAATATTCCTTTCCATGGGTTTTTCCTGTATTTAACACATAAAATGCGTTATTTCATATCAAAACATCAATCTTAGGAAAACGCATAATAAGTGGGAAACATTGCCTAAACTGTTGCAGATTATAAGGTAATTAAACCCTAAAAATCCTATATGTTTCACACTTATCAAGATTCACCTATATCATTTTGCATTCTGATTATGTTTTGAGCATCTTTAGGCTCACCGTTATACTCTGCGTTATATTAATGGAAAGTAAATTGTTAAAAAAAAAAAAAGTTAAGCTTAAAGACTGGTGACAACAGACAAACTACCGACACACCAGTGCTTTAAAAATTTGTCGACACATCAATACATACAACGGCCTGTCTTGCCTACAGGTGGATGTAGCCAAAGTGGCTACATCCCTGTGCGCTGCTTTTTTTTTTTAGTTTAAGCGCCCCCTACAGCCTCTACAATTTGTTTTTTGTTTTTTTCTTTTTTTTTAGTTTTTTTTCTTTTTTATCAAAAAAAATTTAAATTATTGTAACTTTTAATGTAAGTCCCAAATGAAAAAAAATTATATCATTGTTCACCTAATTCAAGCTCTTCAAAACAAAACCAGTCATGGAATATTTTGACAACTTTTAAAAAAATATTTTACATGTATGGAGCACAAAACGTAAAAGAAAAACTTGTACAGATGGTCATAAAAATTGTACAATTGTTCACTAAAATATGTACATCCTCACGAAGAACATGTACATCCTCACATTAAAAATATATAGATAGTCATATAAACATGTACGAATCATTAAATATATACATCCTTAGATTAAAACTGTACACATAAGGATGAAGACTTGTACAGACGGTCATACAAACATGTATAGATGGCCATACAAACATGTACACATGTCATTAAGAACATGTACATTCTCACATTTGAACATGTACATCGTCACATTGAAACATGTACATTCTCACATAAAATATGTACATACATCCTCACATTAAAATATCATGGTATACATGTAAAAATATTTTTTAAAAGTTATCAAAATATATTCATGACTGGTCTTGTTTTAAGAACTTGAATTTAGATGAACAATCATATAATTGTTTTTCATTTTGGACTTATATATTAAAAACTATAACCATTTAAATATTATTGTTGTGATAAAGATAAAGAAAAAGAAAAAAAGGAAAAAGAAAAGGAAAAGAAAAATACAAAGCATGTGTGAATACGCTGGCTGCGTTCGGTATGGTATAAATGTGGTAGTTGTGGCTGTTTTGGTTGGTTGTTTTATGGTAGTTTGTTGGTTGTTTTATGGTAGTTTTGCGGTTGCTTTGTGCTGGTTGTTTTGTGGCTGTTTTGAAAAATAGTGTTCGGCAAGGTGGCGGTTTGTCTGGTTGTTTTGAAAACTAGTGTACGGCAGACGGCGGTTCGTCTGACTGTTTGAATAAGTTAGTTTTGTGCAGTGCGTTTACCATTGTTGTGTACAATTAAAAAATTATATTACATTTAAAATAATTTTTTAATAAAGTTAAAATATATGTAGATATTCAATTATACTTTAATTATTATTTTTTATTAACATTTTAGTGACAATTAATTTATAATATGTATACATATTAATTTTTATAAATATTTTTTTACTATATTAGAAAAAATAAAGAAATAAACCATTGTGTTTAGAGCAAATATATTAGATGTTACATATAAAATTAAAAATTATGGATTAATATTAGTATTTAAAACATTTCAAATGTATTAATACTTCAGAATTTTAATTTTAATGGAATAAATAATATCATCGAATTGAAAAAAATAATTCTTTCTAATAATAAACTAATTGACTGTAACCGATATATATATATGTACAACTATCACTTATTATTTTATTATATATTATTTAATTGTTGTAAAATATTATTTTAAATATATATTGTAGTTAAAACAATAATTCTATTCAATTAAAAATTATTTAATGAAATTCAAAAACATAAATTTAAATTTAATACGGATATGCCGAGAAATAAAAAATAACATATATTAGCATATAAAATCATTTTTAAAATATAATTATAAGTATTTGAAAATTTAAATTAATTTATTAAAAATTAATTTTTAAATATTAATTAAATTATTAAAATATTCTCGCCCCCTTAATTACAGTTTTCTAGCTCCGCCTCTGTTTACGGTATTCATTCTATTTGCAGCATAAATTGTTGGTTGTTTGTGGTTGTTTTGAAAATGGTATATTGTGGCTGTTTTGAAAATTGTTGTTCGGTGATGGCGGTTTGGCATTTTGGGTCAAAATGCCAAAATAAAAAATGGCACATTTATACCACATTTAGGCTATGTCCGAACGAAGCCGCTGTCCATCTTCCCAGATTTTTAATTACAAAACCACCCCTTCCCTATGTTCTATAACAAACCACCACTTCTTCTATTTTCTAAATTATAAAATTACCCTTGGATGTAGCCATCCTAGCTACGACCAACTGTAGCCAAGAAATTGGGTAAATACAATCAGTATTCCAAGTATTACAGGTTAGTTTTCCCTTGAAAATATCTCTTACGAATTGGTCTGACAGTTTAGTTACGGTTATCGTACATTACGGTCTACCTACGTGCCTAGTACTTGCCGATACAAATTAGAAATGCGAGCGCATTAGGGGTGTGTTCACTTCGGGGTAATCAGCAAAAGCAAACGGAATCATTCCCTTGTGGTTGTTTGTTTTGTATTTTTATTCATTTCGTTTCCCCCACTTCCAGTTTCGAAAACCCCCATATTCCTCTTGGTGATTCCCCCAAAATCATAGGGAAACATATTCCCTTTCCTCCTCTTACCCCTATCTTCATCTTTTACATAAAAAATATTAATATATATGGTATATAATCTATATAAATACTAATATATGATACATATTTTTATAATATTAATATATAATATTTATATCTAATAGAAATATAAATAAATTCTATTTATAATTTATATAAGAGTAAATGCTCACAACCCCCCTGAGGTTTTGGGAATTACTAATAACCCCCCTGTGATTAAACTAATTATTAGCAACCACCCTGAACTTATGGCAACCTTGACTTTGAGACCCCAAATGTAACTCCGTTCCCATCCGTTAAGTACTTACGACGTGTGAAATAATTTAAACAGGAAATTCCACTGTGGAAAATAACATGCCACATCATCTTTTCTAACTTATTCTAACTCTCTCTATATCAGTCCAGTCCCCTCCCTAAATCGAAAATGCGGCAAAAAAAAACTCACTCATCCTCGTGTTCTCTCCCGACTAAAGAGTACCAAGAACCCTAAAAATTTTCCCAAATCTGAAGCTATAATCTCTCATAGAACTAATCATTTTCCCAAAAATCGAAATAGCCTACGTTTAACAATTTCAGAAACCCAACTCTTTTCACCCCTAAAATTATCCCCAAATCGGTAGCAGTAAGTCTCGCATCGAAGTGGTCGACTTACCCCAAATCGACAAATCTTCTACTATCGGCTCAAATTTTCCCATTTGAACATTAATCGAGCTTCTTCTAGGTATGTGCTTCTGTTTTTCTTCGATTATTCGCCTGTGTGAATGCAGGACCATCGAATTAGGGTTGTAATGCTTGAATCATTCCTCTACGAATGGAGTTAGGGATTATACTTGGTCTATTTGTTACAATTCTTATTGTGTTATACTTCCTATCTAATTAGGTTTGCTTACACAAAAATCGAAATATCTGAGTAGAATGGGATTGTTTGGTCTGCTGCTATGACCTACTGCTGCTGCTGTTACATCTGCTGTTGTTGTTTGATTTCAGTATAGGATGAGCATCAACAGAAGGTTTGAAATTACTTTATTATTGTCTGAAAAAGGTTGTCATTAGATAGGAGATGGAAGGGCGATTCATTTTTTCTGCAATTAATGATGCTATGAGATTAGTGATGTGTTCTTGAACTTGATTCATATTACTGAATATGGTTGATCCCATCCTAGTTGTTGTTTTACAGTTTATGAAGTGGTTAAAGTTGTGCATCTGTTGTGAAATCCTCTGTTGTCTGTAACCAGTCTTGTTTGGCGAAATCCAGCTTCTTTTGTGACTAAACCCTCTGATGTGATGTTGGTTAGTTGACAGGTTACCATCAACATGTCATCCCAAATAGTTCAGTGAGTTTGAGCAAGTTTATCTTTGTCAATGTCAAATGTAAATGCAATAAGCATGCCAAGCTCTTGATTGCTAACACTCCTGACAACGGTCAAAAACTGTTCTATCGGTGTGATTCGTGCCGATTCTTCAAATGGTGGTATGAGGTGGAACACAACCTGCATCTGCTGAGAGCAGATTTGTACGGCGAGGAGGTGAACCAGGCAAGTGGTAACCATGAAAATATGACACTTAAAGAGGAGATCAAAGAGTTGAAAGACGCGTTGAAGGAGATGAGAACCATTGTCCTCAAAGAAGCCACCATTATGAAGTGTGAATTTTTTAAGCTTGTAGTTCTTTCTTATTTTGTTATTGGAGTTGTTGTATTGTTGTTTCTAAAGACAGCATAGAAAGTGTTGTTGTTTCTAGTGTTACTGTTGGAGTTGTTGTACTATTTCATATGTAGTAAGGAGGGTTGTAGTATTGTTCTAGTTCTTGGAGTTGTATTGTTTCAGCAGTGAAGATGGTTTGTAAAAACTGAAGTGGTTAATACAATCATCTAGTTGCAGTTTTAAGTTTCTGAAGTGGTTGATCCCATCCTAGTTGCTGTTTTACAGTTTCTGAAGTGGTTGATTATGGTTTAGTTGTTGATATAGGTGCCTTTTTGAAGATAGATTTCTTTAAGCATTATGTATAAACAAATTTTGCATTAGTTGCAGAAAAAACAACAGAATTCATGTACAAAATAAAGAGTTGACAGAAAAAATGTTATGCTCATGTGTCAACTGTTTATCACCTTCTGTTTGTTTTGGTAGAATATGGGCAGTATATGGCTGATGTATACATATCAGTAAGGCTACAAGGAACAACTGAGCAAAGGGGATCCATCCCGTGTAATTGCAGAAAAAAGTGCTTATTAGATTAACTCACTACACCACTGACATCATCATCACCAAGAATCAAATTCAAGAGCAGCAGCAGTAGGTCATAGCAGCAGCATAACAACAGCGCATTATAAAGTGGGTCATAGCAGCAGTAGATCAATAGCAGAATAATGTACAAAAATCACAAATAAAAAATCACTCATCTGTTACATTACCAGCAGTAGCTCAATAGCAGCAGCATAACAACATCAGCATTATAAAGTGGGTCATAGCAGCAGTAGGTCAATAGCAGAATAATGTAACAAAAATCACAAATAAAAAATCACTCATCTGTTACATTACCAGCAGTAGCTCAATAGCAGCAGCATAACAACATCAGCATTATAAAGTGGGTCATAGCATCAGTAGGCAATAGCAGATAATGTAACAAAAATCACAAATAAAAAATCACTCATCTGTTACATTACCAGCAGTAGCTCAATAGCAGCAGCATAACAACATCAGCATTATAAAATGGGTCATAGCAGAATTATGTTACAAAAATCCCAAATAGAAAGCTGATGTAACAGATGCTCTGTTAAGCATAGGTACAAAAAGAAACTGCTCTTACAAACAGTGGACTGTCATACAAAAGTTAAGAGCAACAATATACACCAATGTACTCCACGACCATGTAAAAGTTCAAAAGACATGGCCAGGTACAGTCCACCACGACCATATACAAATCACTTCATCACTCAAAAAAGGATTTAGTGCCTAAAGTCTATAATGCACTCAAAAACCAAAAACTAGACTTTCTGTTCACTAGCTATATTCATTTGTCCCCATCAACTGTCGTTCTCTTATAGGAAGAACTTGCATCTGCATCATCATTGTTTCCATCTCGAGATCGCTTTTCAGCCATTTTTTTTCCTTTTCAAATCCTTCTTCGTCAACCTGCAACGTTACATAGTACCACATTATTTTAAGAGCTCTATGCTGAAACAGTTAAATTAACAAAATAGGACAGAGACATACCTAGACATAGAAGAACTTTCACTAACTTTCTTTTTGCCTTCACTTTATTCTTCCCTTTACCCCCAGCTCTGTTCTTGTTATGTAAGCAACCTTTCTTATTGTGTCCTGGTTGCTTACAAACACTACAACGCACAGTGGTAGACCTATGAAAATGACTTTCCTCACCTTCCTCTAGCCTCCTTTGTTTTTTAGGTCTACCAGGCATCCTATGAAGTGGCGGTGGATCCATCTCAACCGACTCTGATTCAGGCCACATAGCAACATGCGGTATCAGGGTAATGCTTTTCGAGTACGTGCGTATATACCCATCTTTGCTGTAGTACTCATGGACAAATTCAATGGGGTCCCTTCTAAGATATCTCATAGCAGCAATGGCATGTGAACAAGGAATTCCAGATATAACTCAAGTCATGCAATCGCAGCTCCTTTCAATCAAATCAACTACATAATACAACTCAAAAGGCCCTACTTCAAATTTCATGTGACCTCCGGCTCTTACATCAAGATGTCTTCCTTGGTTTACCCTAACATCAATTAGCTTCTTTGCTACTGGTGATATATTGCTCTTCCATTTTTGTACATCTTCTTTCGTTTCTCTAGTTTGACCATGAGCTTTCGTCTAATTTCCTCCAACAACACCAAGATTGGTTTTTCTCTAGAATCACCCAACTTAGAGTTAAAAGACTCTACAAAGTTGGTAGTTACCTCGGAAGACTTAACATAAAACAGCATCTTGTGTCTGCACCATAGATCAACATCAACATTCCTCAGATAGTTGTACACTTGTAAGGAGAAGTTTTTTACCGCAGTTATGGCATCACCAAAGTCTTTCTTGTTGTATGCATGTGCAGCAGCCCAAAAATGTTTCTTCAATATCGACCCGGGATTATCTTTTCTGAAGTTTGCATATAGATGTTTACAACAAATTCTTCTTGTCACTTCCGGTAGCTCACTAGTTAATGCTGGATCAACACCCTGCCAAAGAATCACACCACCAAACAATGTTAGACATGTAATGCTAATTGTGATGCTATATCTGTAATACATATGCTACAAAACAGTCAACAATAAATACCTTCTGCCGGTCAGAAATTATAACCCATTTCTTCCTCTCTTCATATGGAGCAACATTCTTCAAATTTGGAAAAAATATTTCCATGTCTCAGTTGTTTCACTCTGTACAACAGCAAAAGCTAGTGGAAAAAATCCATTGTTTGCATCAACACCAATTGCACTAAGTAGGACTCCACCAAAGGGCCCTTTCAGATGACACCCATCAACACCTATGAATGGTCTACAGCCTAGAACAAATCCCTCCTTAAGTGCTGAATAGCAGATAAAAAGCCTCCTGAAAACACGTGGACGATCTGGAGCATGATCGTACTGGAGGTCCACTATACTACCAGGGTTCCTTTCTAACAACATTTGAGTATATTGGTAAAGATGAGCAAATGATGTGTCGTGTCTACCATCTAGCTCCTCCAAGATGTTCCTCCTTGCTCTGTACAATGAAAAGTATGGTGCTTCAACACCCTTTTTCCTTTGAAGAATCACCTTTTAAGCACTAATAGGAATGTCTCTATTAGCTCTAACATCTTCCCTTATCTGCTCCATAATCCACCTAACTGTGACCGCTTTGCTGTATGCAACCCTTGTGCATGTGTGCTCAAGCCGAAGTGTTTTAATCTGAAAACTAATTCCATCGGGCAACAAACTAGCATGTACTCTCCAAGGGCATTCCACGTTATTGTTACAAACAGCGATGAACCTATGTCTCTCATTCTTTTGTCTCAACATTTCAAATCCATATGCACAACAATATTCTTCCATCACATTCAAGAAGTGTTTCTTATTTGTAAAAAGCTCTCCAACTTCTAAAGTAACAACCCCATCACTTGCAAGCTCAAACCACTTACCATTCTTTATGTAAGGGGCAGTTGGTCGAATCTCATCTTCCTCATCACCTGAGAAGTAGCCACCTTCTTGGACATTTTCTACATTCCCAATGTCATCATCTTCAAGGACACCCTCAGCCACCATGTCTTCTAAATTGTCCTCATCTTTGTCGTTATCTAGCAAATCTGTCTCAGATGGAGTATTATCATGCCAAGAATCCTCTGAAAATGTATCTCCGTCTATTTTCTCACTCTGTCCATTTTCATTCTCTGGATTACACTCGTCATTGAGGTTTTCAGCATTAGGTTCTTGAGTTGGCTCAGCATAAGGAGCTTGAGTTAAGTCAGTGGCATCCAACACATCCTGATCAGGCTGATTTGGAATAGGTATGTCATTTATAGGAGGATCTGATTCTTTTTCACCACCATACAGCCGTTCCCACTCATCGTCGTCCATAGTCGCAAGTGGGACTGGATTCTCAATGTCTAGGATTTCAACACTATCATCACTATCCAAATCCCTTGAGTCCTCGCTGTAGTACTCAGCCCTTGTCGTCTCCTTTTCTTTATTCTTGTTTTTTCCAATCCATCCAAATTTTCACCAAATGAGAGGGCTCAGGGCTAGCTTCTACATATATGTCAATGTCTCTTTGACCCCGGTATAACCGAAACATCTCCATTAAATCTCTGTCGCTGTTGATAGAGATCAACTTCATAGATTGTGGATGCTTGAACTTGATCATTGGAGTTTTACAAGGGAGCACACCCTGCTTATCTGCTTCTGTTTCGAGGGCCGTAAGTAAGTCAAGACAAAGGAACTCATCCGGAACAACATCGATAATGTCGTACTCAAACTCGCGATAGTGTACCGTTAGCCAATGTATATCAAACTGCAATAAAGAAAACAAACCATTAACCACTAGAAAAATTCAGCAATTCATAACACACTCCAATTTCAATATGGACAGAAATGACAATAAAACAAACCACATTTCAATTTCAAACTTTGCAGAAATGCGAGTAGACCATACTTCAATTTTCAATATAGCTCGTGAGCAAAGTTATAAAATGACTATAACTAGTCATCCCTGGCAGAAACAACAAATTAAATGAAATAACAACAAACTGAAATGCGGTAGTTTTACTCATTACACTTCATTATTCAGTAAGCTAAACAGAAAAAATTTCAAACTTTGCAAAAATACAAGCAGACCACACATCATTATTTAGTATGCTAAAATACAAGCAGAAGTTATTTCAGACCACACTTTCAAAGAGCCCGTGAGCAAACTTATACAATAAAATCAAAGCGCAAGAAACTGAAAAGTGGTAGGCTTACTAATTACACATCATTATTTAGTATGCTAAACAGAAACAACAACACCTAAACCAGCGTCATTGCTGGATACAGTTCGAATGGAACACAGACTGGGAATGAATGGCATGCGACATTACCTCCATCAGAGCAGTTCCACGAGAGAGATTGCAAGCATTCGAAGAATAGCGATAGAAGAGCGAAAGAAGTTAAGGGGTTTTTTATTTGAAGAGCGACAGAAGCGTGGGAAAATTTTAGGGTTCTTGGTACTCTTTAGTCGGGAGAGAACGCGAGGATGAGTGAGTTTTTTTTTTGCCGCATTTTCGATTTAGGGAGGGGACTGAGATAGAAAGAGAGTTAGAATAAGTTAGAAAATATGATGTGGCATGTTATTTTCCACAGTGGAATTTCCTGTTTAAATTATTTCACACGTCAGTAAGTACGTAACGGATGGGGAACGGAGTTACATTTGGGGGTCTCAAAGTCAAGGTTGCCATAAGTTCAGGGTGGTTGCTAATAATTAGTTTAATCACAGGGGGGTTATTAGTAATATCCCAAACCTCAGGGGGGTTGTGAGCAATTTACTCTTATATAAATATAATATAATTATAAATATAATTATATAATATAATTATATAAATATAAATAAAAATCATTATAAAATATAAATATAAAATATAAATATAAAAAAATAAATATAAATAGGATATGAATATAATATAATTTATAATATATTATAAAATTTAATATATATCATTTATAATTCAAAATAAGTATTAATGTATAATTTATAATAATGTTAATATAAAGATTTATATTTGAAAAAAATGAAGAAATACTATATATAAATATTATTTATAATTTAACTACAATAAAATTCTAAAATTGTAATATATATTATTAATACATTTAAATAATATTAATATATATAATCATTTATACATATGAGCTATAATTTAAATAAATATGAACAACCATGATAATATATTAATTATAATACTAATATACTTTAAATGCTATAAAGATAAAAATAGTTATATAATATGTTATAAAGTTAAAGAAGATTTATATATATCTATAAGAGATGAAAATATTATATATATTATTTACAATTAAGAAATAGTTAAAATAATAGGAAAAATTTACAATTTATTAAAGATTCAAAAGAAGATGAATAATAATTATTTACAAGGGAAATACCATAAAATTAAAAATATTAATAGATAGTTATATATTATAATATAAATATTATTTATATTATTTACAATTTAAATAAATATTATTATAATATATATATATATTATAAAATATTATTATAACTTAAATACTATAGATTAAAAAACTATATATTATATATAGACAAATTTCAAAATGTGTTATATATTAGATATATAAATCATCATAATATTGTATATATAATCTAAATAAATATAAATATATATATATCATTTATAATTAAAAATTATTATATATACTATAAACTTTTATAATATTAGTATATGTCACATAAAAATTAGATAAATATTAATGTATATCCCTCCGTCCTGAATGATCCTGTTGCTTTATACGTTTTTCCACTTCATATTAAACATATAAGATAAATAATTTTATAAACTAAATGTTGTAATATATAGTTTAACATGTCAAGAATCATATGCAAAACTTAATTTTAAAAATTGTTTTATCTTATATGTTAAAAATCAAAGTCAAACGACAGTCCAAATAGTAAACAGGACATCAATTCAGGACGGAGGAGTATTATTCATAATGTAATTAAATATTAACACTTCTCTGTTTGAAACCAAGCAACAATAAAGACAATCATTGAGATCTATTCCGTTTCCGTGTTAGAATCAAACAGACATCTTGATTCGGGGGAATCTCTTCCTTTCCTGATTCCATTCTGTTTCCTTATTTCATTCTATTTCCTCACCTCGAACTGAAGACGAGTGGGGGGAATAAAGTTGTCTTTACTACCTTTAATAAAGTCTTGCTGCTTTATGGCGACCTCAGTCAGAAGTATGTGTTTGATTTTTTCTCTTTTGGGCCTTAGAGTCCTCTTCACGTTGCACCTGTTTGCCTAACCTTTTCCTACATTTGTATCCGAATGAGTACTGAATAATAACCCTTTCCTTACGTATCCGTAGTTGACTTTGAGTCTATGCAGCATATTGTTGGTTGATTTAAATATGGGGCCATGGAATTTGATATCCAGCCGAAGAGGACTGATTTTCTTCACTGCAGTTTTATCAATCTCAATTGTCATCACTTGATATTTCTTAACAAAGATTACAGCGGTTTCGACGGATTTGCCAATCTGAGCATCAGACTTTTCGGCTTGAGAGGGCAGACGAATCATGGTACTTCTACATCCAACTACACTACCCAACTACTATCAGTTTAACTTTGAACTGAACCCTTTTTCTTTCTTTTTTTTTTCTCATATCGCTTGCCCAGAAGAATCATGCTTGAGTAGACAAGCATCTTCGTTCTTTCGTAGACCCTCGCCCCACAAACCCTCACCCTACCTGCTCACCAAGCTTCAACACTACGAAGCGCTACACCGTCGATGTGGGCCCAATACCCGACCCTACAAACGAACCATAACCGCTATCGGCTCTGTTCGGTATGGTTTTTTTGTGGTTGTTTTATAGCTGTTTTGGTCTGGTTGTTTTGGTTGGTTGTTTTATAGTGTTTTGCTGGCTGTTTTATGTTGGCTGTTTTGAAAACTGATGTTTGGTAGTGGGGGTTTCGTCTGGCGTATTTAAATAAGTTAATTAAGTGCAGTGCGTTTATCATTTTCTATGTTACAATTTAAAATTTTGTATTACATTTTAAAATAACTTTTTGTTAAGATGAAAATAAAGAAACTACTAGCAAATATAGGGACTAGCATACACATAATTTATTATTTACAAAAACAACAAATTTTATTACAACAATTTTTGTTAACATTTATATTAAAGTCTATATAAATAACTTCACTATTATCAACAACAATTCTATCAATGGATAATAACAATTGTAACTATACATGGTTTAACACACCAGGCTACTTGTTCACATTTGAATAAAAGGAAAATATAATAGTTAATTAGTGAACTTATTAATGTTTACATCATACAAAAAAATAAACAATTAGTTGTTAAAAATATGACCTGTATATTACTATATGTACATATAATTAAATATTCAGATTTTATACCTTATTTTAGCAATATGGTCAAAAGTAAAATAGATTATTATGTCATTCTTAATAATCATGTACCCCTTCTATCCATAATACTAATATCTTTTTAGTTTTTTTATTACGGATTCTATAAATTAAAAAATATTAGAATTACTCAAATTAATTTTAGTATAAGTTTTAGAAAAACGCTACTAGTTTAAAACTATTGTTCTATATTATTATCATTAACATATAATTTAGTATATCAATCTTTATAAATAAACTAAAAATAAAAAAGGAAAAAACTTTTTATATATTTCAATTAAATTTAATTTTTGTGTCAAATTTAATATATAATACCATTTTTAAAATATAATTATAACTATTGAAAATTCAAATTAATTTATTAAAAATTTATTTTTAAATATTAATTAATATTATTAAAATATTCTCGCCCCTAATTACAGTTTTATGGCCCCGGCTCTGTTTACGGTATTCATTCTCTTTGCAGCATAAACTTCTGGTTGTTTTGTGGTTGTTTTTTTATTGTTTTGTGCTGGTATATTTGTGGCTGTTTTGAAAATTATTGTTCGGCAGTGACGGCAAATTCAGAAATACCACAAAAGAGACAACACCAAACGGAACCAAACTCTTTATTGAAAAACACAAAAAGAACTTACACTACCTACTAAGTGGAAGAATTCTACTTAAAAGAACTCACCCACTAACCATAACAATTCTCTAATCAGCTCATTGGAGAGTGAAGTAAGTTTAGAAACACCCTATGATGAATCTAACAATTAAGCGCGTACAAAATGATACTAACAAATGTGATAGGTGCTTCTCTCTAGCTAGAATGTAATAGCTCTCTCGAATATAGAGGAGATAGTAGCTGACTCTTGTCAAGGGTAGTCATACGATTGCCGTACTTTTGGTTGAGGTATCAACCTCGTCCCGAGGCTCAGGAACAGACTCTGAAAGTGGTACTTATATAGGGGGCGTTCGGAGTTTCTCCAAAAGCTAGGTTTTCTAGCTTTTTGTTAAATGTCCCTCTAGTAACAAATATAACTTGAATGTGTACCATGGTTAATTGTGTACCAATTAAAAATGACACTTGTCCATCACTTTTGGTAGAAATACATTAATCTTCAAAAACTCAACTTAATATTGTAAAGAAGGGACCCATAGTGCTGAGTATACGAAGGGGCAAAAAAAGTACTATCTGTTGTGTCAATAGAGTGTACCATGTGATTCACAGTTGGAAATGCAAGATTGACTCGATGATTATTGAGGAGACAATACATTACAACAGTGGCATAGAATTGACATTTTGGTTCCCTTCAATCCTTTACTATGAACCAAACACTTGATTTTTTTTTTGATAGTTACGGTAGTACATAGATTTCGAACCCAAGACTTTTGGTTCTGCTATGTCACTCCTCTACGGACCAATGATGACAGGAATATGGAGAAGTTGTTGTAACAAGGATAGATCAGCTCCGGGTATAAGAGATCCTACTTTTCCTTTTGGTACGAAAAAGCAATATATAGTAGTAGGAGTGACTCCTTCGATTTCAAGGGCAACACCCTGGTCATAAAAGACAAGACCGTCATTAGGGACTGACAGCAAGTCACAGAGAGTATTTGTGTCAAAATAGACAGATTTGGAACTAACAGACTGGGCGTTTCCATTACGAATGATCAGCTCGTTACAAAATGCAACTACTCTTTTGGATATCATCACCTGATAAACCGTTCTGGAAATTCAAACCCCACTTTCTTGGATGATAAACCTCACTACTACTCTCACGTCTCACCCACATGTTTAGTATCAAAAAATCCACTTTCCTCTCAAAGAAGATATTCTTTTTCCTTGACACCAAACTCCCAAACGCTTCGCACTTCATCTGGTATTGTTATGAAAGATTGAAGGCAGCAGAATGGACAAGAGACTGACTTTGATAGAATGAACCTGCACTGCAGCAAACTGTCGAACAACTTGAGTGTATTGATGTGAACTGGCATGTTCTGAAAGTGAAGACTGCAGAGCAACACCAGTCACCAAGGACTTGACATATGAAATTAACACTACCAGTGTAATCAAGAAAGGATCTCAAAACCAGAGATACCCAAACCTTTTGCTCAACGAGTGACCAATATAGGGGAAAGATCAATCTCAACCCTTCTGTAAAGGACCCGGTATCCCTCCGAACTTTCACCAATCTTGTCAAACTTGATTCACAATCCTTTCGTAACTGACAACAGGATGGATTGTGGTATTGACGATGGAAGAAATAGGGTCAATTATAGGAGACACCTACTTCTTGGAGGTATTGTAATGTGGACGCATGATTCGATCGACATTTAAGTACTATCGATGTTAGAGTCTATTCCAGGGGCGGAGGCCGCAAAACAGAGAATGAAGGTCGAAAACCCGCGAAACATCTATTCACATTCCAATTTGGGCGCTCTTTCTGAATTCCTTCTGAATTTTTTCATGAGCAGGGCAGGGCTGACTCCACCAATCTCAGTGGGTCGAGCGCTTTTCCAAGATGGAAAAAAAAATTCTTAACCGCTTATGAAGTGGGTTTATGCTATGTTGCACCGAAATTTCTAGGACGTTTTCATCCGTTTTGGGAATGTTTCGTTTCGGAAACTTCGAACTTGATGAGAGTATTTTGACATTATATATTTAATACACTGTTTATTTAAACTAGTCAATTAATATTTATTTTAACTAATATAATACAAAAATTGACTAAATTAATATACTATTTCATATCATTATATATTATTTTTATTAAAATAAATAATATTATATAGAATTATTTTCATTAAAATCAAATATAAATTATATATACTTTTATAATTTGAAGTTTCCATTTTGGATAATTCTAAAAGTTGTCATTTTCTCGTTCTGAAAAGTCTAAACTTAGAAACATTTGAGTGCAACATAGAGTTTATGTTCTGCATTACACTTGTATTAGTTTTCATTAGAAAATTATTATTTTATATGTGTAGTGTATCTCGAGAAATATTATTATTAATCTGTTAATATGTACGCTAACAAGAAAAGATATAATATTATAAAAATATACATTCAATTTCCAAACACGAAAATAAAAAATTAGTAACTAAAATAGAAAAAATCAGAATTATCCTCTGAACAGTGTATTTTATTTAATTTTCAAATGGTGTATGTGGTAAACAAATAACTGGAAATCACTAATGTTGTGTTCCTTGCCGTCCAGATAAATTTGCGTAGTTGGATTGAGGCTGTCACATAGAAATCAAGTTGAATGCGAAGAACGTATTGTGTCTCTCACATCTTTTGCCTTGGTTGCCGCCTGTGTAGATAAACGATTCTTTGACATTAACTATTACAGTATATATTAATAATGTGGATACTGCCGCCTAATTTTTTCTTTTTATGAACGAACTGACTTCGTGTATAAAAGGAAAGAAACAGGACTTATTTAAACGTGGATTTAAAAAACGTGACCGTCGGCCCAAAATGTGCAACCCACATCGTGCCCCAGTTATTCCAAAGTCTTGCGTATTCTCACATTTGGATTTCCATATCACAAAACATTTATTTATCAACTTAGGTATATTTTTATCTAGTAAATTATATGCCTTTAAATTAAATTAAAATAAATATCTAAGCAAATATAAACGAACATATAGAATGCGAAACCAAGATCCAAGAATGCAGAATACGCGCAGCCGTTTTACTTTCTGTTCTCGTGTCAAAGGAAGATACAGAAAACCTACCTGCGCTGAATCTGAATATGTCGGAGAAGAAGAAATATAGAAGACGCTTATGTTTGTACTTCCCGGCTACGATGATCATAATGTTCTCTGCTAGTATAATTTATGAAAGATCACTTACTCCAAACATTCAAGGTCTCTTGGGTGAGAACTTCTCAAACTCTCGCATTTCTCTTTATAGTTGAGTATTCATAATATACCGGCAATCCATCATCTTATACTACTGCTGCTGGGTACTCTTCTTTCGCTGCAGCTAATTTCACCAGTCCAACGAGCGGAGCACCACCCACGCCACCAACCCGGTGTACACCTCATGACCCTTTCAGCGCGACGACATCCAGCATTAATCCTGACCAGACCACCGAGTCTCCCGACTTTCCCGACTCATCATCATTCAAGCCAGAAATCTCATGCTTGAGCAGGAAAGAATCCCCGTCCTACATCAGACATTCTCCCTACAAACCCTCGCCTTATCTCCTTTCCAGGCTCCGCAGCTATGAGGAACTTCATCACCGGTGCGGCGCCCACACCGCCGCCTACGATCGCACCATAAAGGTCCTAGCAGATTTAGTCAACGCCTCGTCCACCGAGTGCAGATACGTCGTGTATAGCCCTGTTAACGGCTTGGGGAACAGAATGATAACCCTAGCCTCCACGTTCCTCTACGCTTTGCTCACCGACCGTGTTCTCTTTCTCAACATTACCGATGAGATGTCCGGTTGTTCTGCGAGCCATTCCCCTACTCATCGTGGATTTTACCGAGTGATTTCCCTGCAGGCAAGGAAATCCCTCACAAGACCTTCGACAGTGTGATGGAAAGGTACCTGAACAATAGCAACCCTGCAGCAGAAACATCAGCTAACAAAACACTGCCGCTGCCTCCCTTCATGGACGTAAACGTGCGAAATCGCTCCATAACTGGCCACGCTAGGTTTTTCCACTGCGACGAGGGCATCATCATCTTCTAGATAAAATTCCAGTGCTAGCATGGTATCAGATCTGTTTCATCCCCTCCCTTTTCATGACCCATCTTTCACGGAAGAATTGGATAACATGTTCCCGCAAAAGGAAGCGGTATTTCATCATCTCGCACGGTATCTGTTCCACCCATCAGATGAAGCGTGGGAACTCATCAAAAACTTCTATGATGCAAACATGGCTAAGGCCGATGAGAAAGTCGGTCTTCAGATTCGCGTGTTCAAGTCACAAATTGCTACTCATGAAGACGTGATGGATCATATCCTATCTTGCACGCAGGAGCATAACATCCTGCCGAAAGCTTCTTCTTTATCTTCTAGAAGAAGTAGAAGCCGAAGAAGAGAAGCTGATGCCTACACGAGTATCATGGTGGCTTCTCTATACCCCAACTACGCCAAGAACTTAAGCAGAATGTACGGACCCAACAAACCCACAGTCTATGGAGAAGTGATCAAGATTTACCAGGCGAGCCAAGACTTGCGCCAAAGGTCACACAATTTTAGGCATAATTTGCAGGCGTGGGTGGAGATGTACTTGCTCAGCCTAACTGACCATCTGGTGACCACTTCCAACTCCACCTTTGGCTATGTTGCACAAGGTCTAGGAGGGCTGAGACCGTGGGTGCTAATGAACGACCGTCCTAGAAAGAAAGATCCAGTTTGTTTTCGGGCACCAACTATTGATCCTTGCTTTCATGCGCCTCCCAGATTTGATTGTAAAGCTGCTAAGATGGTCAATAGTTTGAGCAGTGTTTTCTCTTTCATTAAGAATTGTGAAGATCGACCAATGATGGGATAAGGCTGAGCGACCAGGTCGGGAAATAGTGTAAAATTGTTTAATTTTTACAAGCAATGATTTTAGGTTCCATCATTTATTGACTCTAATGTCACAGGTACAAACAACATGAGTAAGTTTTGACGATTGCTAAAGAAACAGCAAAACAATTGCTTATTTGGGTATGCTTTATATTTTGAGAGCCATATATTCTCAATTGATGACAAGTGGGAAATTAAATACGATTAGTTTAACATAGGAGTTTCTGTGCATAAAAATAATAATAAACAAATGAATTTATCATTTAAAATGTTTGTATCATAATTTTTTTATCAAAAATTATATTCAAGATTAGATTAAGTTTAAATTTTTTATATTTTGACCAAGTATAAGACTACATGAATATAAATGAGGATTAATTATATTTTATAAATATTATAATTCTTTTAATTATTAGATATTATAAACCACAAAAAAATTGTAACTATAATTATATAATAACTATAAATTTTTTATATTAAGGCACAATTTAAAAAATATATATAACATTATTTGAAATATTTATTATGATTTGTATTTGAAGAACTTTAATTAGATCCTATGATAATTGGTAATATACCCCTAAAAAGTTTCATAATTCACGATATATCATAATTTCAAATAGAAGGTGCTTTAACTCTGTAACACCCCTACCGTCAATCACATCATTATCTCCTAATTGTTTCGTACATCATTACCTTCGTAGCTGAAATCCAAATCCAACGTGGGTGAAAAATGCCGTTAGCCACCCACGTGACTAACAAGGCCTAATCCAAATACGGTAACGGTCTGATGAACCGGAATACCCGAGTACTTACACAATTCAATATATACATTCCATTTCTAAACTGAGTCAAATAACCTAAAACCCGAATTGTACCAAGTTTACTAATGTACAATCCAATATACATTTTGTTATTACTAGTTTATCATACCGCCTATGAGCATAACACCTTGCTCATGTCTAACGAGACCTACTTAGTTCAAAATATAAACAAGTGTACAAAATGGTACATCAGCCATTAAAAGGGACTACAAGCCCATGAACAACTCAGTACCACAGTCAAATAGACCCTAGCTAACAAGGCATCACGGTCCGTCTCACTCTCGACCATTCAGCTAGTCGGGTACCTGAAATAAAATGATTGGCCCCAAAGGGGCTCAACACAACTTGTTGGTATGAAATTCGCATACCCCGCGTGCTAACGGGGGTACGCCAACTACTTGGTCGCATACATGGAGTTCATTTTTAATTCAAGCAAACATGATAATTTAAACAACATAATAATCATGCAAAAGCGACACTCAGCATAGCATATCACACATGCAAATGGAAGGCAATTCTCAAGTCATCCAATCATTATTCATCGAGCCTTGAGGTACTCTTCTCAAGTTCTCACCTCATCTCTTTGTCAATTATCCCTCATCCGGTTTAATCGGATGTTTTTAACTCTTTACTCTTGATCAATGACCCACACTAGTCATGATCTACTTCACCGATTATCCCTCTGAATAATCTGTTCAGTTAAGTCGGTTGACCTCCGAGCAGAGACAAGACTATCTCACCATCGGGCTTTGGGTTGGCTTACTTCCCCGGTTGCGCCCATAAGCGTTTGGACCATGGTGGGACAACTTTCAGACCCTTTTAAGAGCTGGTCCGGGTCTTTACATGGGAGTTAAGTCCCGGACCATGCTCACAGTGTAACTCTCGTAATTTTCAGAAAGCCTGCTCACAAGGGCTGCTCTCTCGAGTCTCACCTCCTAGGGGGTTATTGGGAAGGGCTTATAATTTCTGACCAAACGAGGAACTCCTCGTTCCTTCTCTGTTGCATTCATAACATAGAATATTGAGCAACTCCAAGGTGACTTTGAAGGGTGAATTAAACCTTTCTATTAAAGGTTTGAATTTTCTTTTTGCAATATTCCAAATGTTCTGAGTTCATTTGGATTGGTCTAGCCTTTGTGGGGATGTTGCGTTCATCAAATCCTTTTCGTAAGGGAGATGAACTATATGTCGTTTTTCTGTTTCAGAATGCATTTGGCAGATCTGAACATACATCTTGAAGAGATCTCTCCATCTGAGAAATATCCCTTTTGATTTTTGGTTCTTATAACTGTCCAGCCCCGAACGTGAGAGAGTTGGGTTTTAAAAAAACTCAAGCTGAGATTTTTTGCGAGAAATGGTATTAATTTTCTGATACAAGGTGTTAGATTGGAGAACATTGAGTTCCTTTTGAACTACTGGTTCAGTAAATATAATAGAATATTTGTCTTTATTGATCTTGACATGGAGTCCCTTATGATTAACATAATAGGGATAGAGTTGAGTTATGAGGGGAGATCCAATAATGATATCTTGGCTAATGTTTTTAATAACAACAAATTGGAGTTTAATGAGGAGATTACGGTTCTGACAGAAAGTTTAGAGGTTTTGGCTATGATTTTAAGTGGATCGTTTCCTGTGCCAACAAGGCTTTTTGTAGTTGGAGAGCAATATTGATGAGGGACTAATCCTTCGCAGATACAATTTCGATCTGTTCTGGAATATATAGAGCGATCATATTTAGCTTGAAGTTTGTCCCTTCTGCTACGAGTGTGATTCTTGAATACCATTTCTGGAATATAAATCTCTCGATGGTATTGATGGCTGATATTCCTAATGTACCCTTGTGAGGAGATATCGTAATAACACCCACGTCTTCAGGGGTGGTTTCCTGTGTTTTTGCTTTCGCTACGCTGCTGTCAGAAGTATGATCTGCTTCTAAGAGCGAGATGCGAGCTTTAACATTTAATCCTTCAAACTTTATTTGACGAAGTTCAGTTTTGAGCATAGAGATTTCCTGTTTGAGGATTTTAATGTCTCTTTGTAACTCTTGAGTAGATACTTTGCCAAAAATGTTACTAGTTGATGCAATTGGGTATTTATCTAGAACGTTTGATATACTGAAAGTTCAACGTCTGGTTCTATCTTAGAAGACTCTCGTGAGGCAATAAGCTTTGCTAGCTGCCGCAAATATTGTCTCTTTTCTTCTGGGTTTGATATCTTGTCTATGAGCTTATAAAGAAGCTCTGCCGAATCATTATATTAAGTTACAACATTAATGGAATCTGATGATTCTTCATCAGAATCTTGTTGCATGTTAGAATCCTCTTGATCTATTTGACAAATTGTTATACCCAAAATTTTGACCCCCCCTGGTTAGAGTCTGTAAGGCTTTGGTGTTGTGAGAGGCACTTCAATCAAGTCATGAGGGATCCCGGCTCGATCGGCGCATTCCGGGGCATTGGGAGCAGTTTCGTCATCGTTAGGGGCGTTTTCGTAATTTTTAAGGCTCCCAGACCTCCTATAGGCTTTCTCTCTCCTCCAAAAGAAGCTCAAATCAACTTGAAATGCTTTGAAATTTTAACTCATGATAGAGGATGACATTTTAAGCATAATGGCGTTGGAATTTTTGATTTTTTGAATTTTCAATAATTTTTCTAGCAATTTCTGATTGAATCTGACGAGAAATTGAATTTAAAAAATTCGATTCCACTTCATAAAAATCATAATTGCCATCCTTAACACGTGGCTAAATTTCACAGCAAGATTCCATTGGGAAGTCACTTAATTAAAATTCCAAAAAATCTTACTTTTACTAGATTTTCTTTATCTTTAAGAAAGTCTATATAAAGGGATAAGTATTTTGATCAAATGAGAATCTCTCAAGCTCAAGAACCTAGGAAGTCAGAAAGCACTGCCTCCCCTCCCTCTCTCACGTTTTTCAACACCCCGGCCACGAAATCATACCAAAATTCCCCCGAAATCACCATCTAAACTTGTTTTCCAACTCCCAAAGCATCAACAATCATCAAAACCCCATAGAACAAACCACCAAAACGTGAAGAACATCAAGAACAACCAACAACCAGAAGCTTGGTTCGAATTCCTTTCGGATCTGCCATCAACGGAGCACTCAACGAATCCCGACGTGAAGAATCATTGTAAATCCGAAGGTAAAACAGGTTGGAATTCCACTTTCCTAACTCCCAACGACCTTATCAGTCTTATTTCGAAATTTGGGTTCAAACCGACTCTTCTTGGCTTCTGTATTGCTAATTGTTTCAGCTACTGCCTTGTTACTTGTTTGCTAAGTTTCGTGTGTTATTCGATTTGAAACTGAAAACTTTTAATCACTAACATCTTGTACACCTTTCAGGCTACGAGTACATAAATTTTAAGCCACAAAAACCGTCGGGAACCATCAAAAACCCACTGTCCGTGGGTGGTCCGTGACCTCGGACGCATGGTCCTGGACCATGGACGGGTTGTCCGTGACCACGGACACCCACGGACGGTGGCGGGATTTCTTATTTTTCAATTTTTCAAATTTTAGGGTTTTTAACAGTACATGTCCGGGCCCACGGACCCCTGTCCGTGGCCCCAGACTTTTCAAGTTTACGTTTTTATTTTAGTTCTGTTTTCGTAATCATGTAATTCAATTGGGGTCTGTGGTCTCAGACATTAGGTCCGTGGCTACGGACAATAATTAAAATTTGACCTAATTCTACCTCCGAAACCCTAGTTTAGGTAGTTTTAATTTCACTTTAATTTTCAGTCTAAAAATGTTAAAATACAAAAAATCAGAAGCGCGCCCTTAGGTTAAAACGACTCGTAATAAGCCGTAATTAAACTAAGTAGAGGAAAAACGACTTCTAGGGGTAATGAAAGTAACTGAACCCTAATAAAGTCGAATATCAAGCCCCCGAACCCGAACTCTCCTTTCCTAATTTGATCTAGGTTAAAATTAGGTGGCGACTCATAATAGGTTCCGGTGAGCTAGGTTTGGTTTTAATAATTAATGTTATATGACATAGTTATTAATCTTAGGTATAAGTGGACCTAAAACCAGACTAGATCCTAGTCAATCTAATCAACATAGGATAGGGTTTAAAAATCGAGGCTCACAGAATGGCGACTCTGCTGGGGACAAACTTCTTAATTTTAAACTTGTTTAATTTTAAGAAAGAGGGCTTAACTTGAAATGTTTATATATGGTGTTTATTACATTGTTTGTTTACCTTTGTGCGCACTTTATTCCCTGCACCTTTGCATCATATGAGAGCGAGGTCCACACAAACCGATTTCACTCTGGGACCCGTTTGGGGGTCCCCTGTCAGGGACTCACACCTTTTAGGTGATGTGAATAAGCGGGGAAAAGAGGAGGATGTCGTCTAACCACATCCCCTTAATACCTGAGCCTTAGCCCCACGTTTTCCTGGCAGTACCCTTACCTAGCCCATTGTTTGGTTAGTTAAAGACCCGACCGTAGACGCACACCTTCAGGTGATGTGAAAAGAGTGGGGAAGCCCAAAGAAAATAGCGTGCAAGCCCTATTCCTTTGTGGTGCCCTGGGCCCGCGCCCCAAGCACCTCTCCGGATCGATCTGTACCCGTTGGACTGAGTCATTTTGTGAGGACATTTGCATTAACTCTCTATGTAAGACTTCTATGTGTATGTCTTTTCTGGGCCTCAGGCCCAATATCTGTATCAATCCTTCAATCTCTTCTAGTCTAAATAAACACTTAAAGAGTTCTGGTGGCCCAAATACTTCTATCGCCCCAAAAGAAATCCCCTCAGGTTGGTTCTCGTTACAAGCCCAATTCTCGCACACTTGTAGGACCAACGTGTTTCGTGACCCAAATTTCTAGTCCAAAACGAACTCCTCCAAAATTTTAGAGCTTGGCATTCATTACAGGCATTAATTCCCTTCAATTCAAGCGCACTGACTCTCGGCCTGTATTCCTAAGTTTAGTCCCAGCTTCACTCCCACAATGCTGACTTATCTTTTTTCCTACTTAAAACAGGCAGCACCCCCGCAGCTAGGATGTCGTCCGGAGTTAACGATCGAAGCACTCATCTCGCTGAGCTTGTGGATTTGATAGGGAAACTTACTGAGTTAGAATTTGTCCACAGGAGTACCTTGGAAGAGCTAAGCTCAGGGCTTGTGTCGGCTGCAAGGGAAGCAAGAGCTCTCATTCATGCTCTCGGAGACGTTATCCCTTTAGATTGGCCCTCAACGTGGACGAGGTCAGGCCACCGGAGAACTAAGAACCACGACAAGAGCAGGCCGCACAGGTGCCTGTCGTGGATCTGCAGCAGCCGCAGAGTCAGATTCTGAGAATGCTTTTAGGGCGGAAGTTAGTCCAACTCGAAGTCTCGTTGTTCCGCGGGCGGCACCTAGGGGCATATCCCGAGCAGTTATGTCGTTTCCACCTGCTCACGGGCCACTCTACTGGAATGTCGCAATTTAAGGACAAAGATTTTGTCGTTGGCCCAAGAAGGAAAAATCCAGAATGTGACCCCAATACCGGAGCTTCCCCCAAAAGCCAAAAGGAAATTCACACCCATTGGATGTCCCTTAAGCCAGGCCTTCGAGGAGCTGCAGGATGAAGGGCTCATACGACCACTCATTCCTTGCCATGGAGAAACATGAAAGGGGAGTAGGCTCAGTCAATTTTGTAGGTACCATCAGCTAGCGGGACATGATACCGATGATTGCCAAGCGCTGAGACATCGGATCCAGGACCTCATTGATCAGGGATATCAGCGTTTGGATGATGTCGAGGCTTCAGAGTCCGAAGTTCAATGTGCTGCCTTTACTGTCTTCTGGGACGACAAAAAGCTGGCACGAGGGGCAGGACGGAAGCCCACACCTACGGTTAGCTTTGTCCCTGCAAACGCTCATATTACCCTGTCAGGCAACACTACGGATCCCCTGAAATGTCGTCACAAGGGAAGAGCCAGTGCTGCCTCCCCCGGTAGTTGAAGAAGTTCCAGGAGAACGAGAACTGCTTCGGAAGCTGAAGGCAACAACCATTCCCATGGCAATCTGGTCTTTGCTTATGATTTCACCAGAGCACCGGTGGGCCATTGCTAAACATTTAGGCGGCCGAAGGAAAGTTTAGCCCCGGAAAGGAGATCAGTTTTCACGATGGTGAGATCTCCGAGCACTCAGGAAAAGCACTGTATATTACTGTTTGGTGCGGGGCCTTCAAGGTGCCAAAGGTCCTCATTGACACGGGAGCAGACGTTAGCATTTGCCCTCTGAAAGTGGCATAAAGTATGGGTTACGACAAGTTTGAGTCTTGCCAAATAGTGTTACGGGGATATGACGACAACCCAAGACATGTCTTCGGCCTACTGATTCTTTCCGCTCAAGTTTGGAACGGTCATTCATCCAGTGAAGTTCTTGGTTCTGCAAATTCCCCATTCTTTTAATCTGATTCTGGGACGAGACTTCCTTCAAGATTTGAAGGCCATCCCTTCTACGGTGCATCAATGTTTGAAGTTCAAAAGAGACGGGAAGGTTCACGTCGTCAAGGGTAAACCACACCAAAAGAGTTGCCCGTTTGTATGGTTGAAGAAGAGGGTTCATCCCACCTGAACAGGTTCAATGTTGTACCAGAACAGTCCGACCCATTTCTCTTCAGAAACTTAAAGTCGGACCAGGGAAGATTATCATGGAGAAATATGGAGGGTAAGGGCCTTGGCAAGGATCTCCAAGGGATTCCAGACTTCCTATCTCTGGCAGCGAATCCTGGACGTCAAGGACTTGGTGCGTTAATGGACTCGTCTTTCGTTTCAGCAATTGAACTATCATCTTTACTCATGTGCTCATGTTCCCCATGTTTACAGGATACGGTAAGAGCGACAGGGGAGGAAGCAATGCCTGATTGGATGTTCCATGAAGAATTGATCATAGTTTAGGAGTAGTTAGCATATCTTTCGGGTTTTTTTTTTGTAGTCATTCATTTCTCACTTTGGGGATCATTGTTAATTTCTTTCTGTTGTTTTACATAGCTTCTTTCTTACTATAGTTTAGTTTTGATGTCCTTTCCATTTAGGTGGTACTTAATGTTTTTGTTTCTCCCTTTGGTTATTAATAAAATTCCTTCTTTGCTCATGCTCTTCTATATGTTTGGATTATGTTCGTACATTTGTTCATGTGCCAAAAAAAATCCCTCATGAGGCTGCCCGTAAACGTCGAAAAACAAAACCTTTGTCTTTCACGAAGCCCCTTGTACAAAACCACCTTCCCATCCATACATTCACCACCTCCATTACAGCCACCACACATATCACATCACTTCATCATTTTTCCATTTCACCAGACACATAAAAACAAAATTGCGACCACAAAAAGAAAAAGAATCATCCATCACCTTTCACAAGAATTTACCATCACACATGCAGTCATCATCCACAAGTAACCTGAGTATTCAAAAGGCTTGTCAAAAAAACCACAACAATACTGGGGGCAATCTGAGTTAAGGAACGATAATGTTTATTTCTTTTGTTTAAACGTGCAAACAAGTCTCTGAGCATACACTTCGCGAGAGTGCCTTGAGCGGTAAAACCAAGAGCGAAAGAGCGTGTCATTCTTACACGACTCCAGAGAGATCACATTCAAAGATAAGGTAATGGAATGACTCCGACCGAAGGAGATAATTTGTAAATTTACGCTTAAACCTATGAAAAGTAACAAAGAATGGATACACAACTATTAGGGATGACGAAGCACCTAGGTATAGCACCACACAGCCAAAAGCTTATGAACCCTAACATTACACCTAGGCACCCCCCGTTGAGCTTTTCGTATACGTCTTCTTGTACAACACTACAAACTCCACAAACAAGCCAACCAATGATGAATAACCGACCCGGTGACCAAAGGAAGCAAGGAGCCCGACTTCCGAACAGCAACTTCACAAGTCCAAAGAGCAAAATTGCTACCAGCATGACGAAACGATACCGTAAATGGTCCCAAGTGACACCGGATCCATATGAGCTAACATCAAAAACCACAACTCTCAAAGTTCAAAACCGGGAAACACAAGAACCCCGAAGGAAATCGAGATCAAAGAAAGGCAAACCTGAAAAGCCTCGAAGAAATCCAAAATTGGAAACAAGAGAAGAAGTGCCAATGAAACAACTCAAAAGTCCCAAGTTCCAGCTCATAAGCGATCATCACGAAGTAGCCAAACGACTTCAAGACAGAAGGCAAGTCCGAGAGAAGGTGCAAGTTGCAGCTTTGGTCACCCTTATAGCTCCACTATCCTAAACATCTCCTCCATCGTCCCATTGTCTTTTCATCACACCTCATAGCCCACGGTTATAAGCTCAAAGGACTTCCGCTTGGTAGTTGTGTATCCAATCACGTTAAAGTACAGGTTGAAAACGCGTAATCTAACAAATGACAAATTCAATGGTTGAGATGTTTTTGACCGAAAGGGGAGCATGAGTGCAAGCATTAAACACTTTGAGTGTAAGACATAAGCACCACATCAAGATAACCCTGACCTTGTGAGAATGAGACTTGTTTTTGCACAATTAAGCAAGGAAAATACTGGGGGCAATCGAACTACGAATCAAATCATGAAGAGCTCAGACTGCCTAAGGAAAAATGCTGAGGGCAATTGTTGGTCCCAATAATTATAACAACGACACCGATTGAGGCCCAAAAACCCGAAACCAAAAGGTTCAAACCCTTCTCATATCACTCAGGGCCCGACCTAAGCCCTACCTCCACATTCAAACATCCACAGGCTCGTCCTAAGCCCTTCCTCCACATTCAAACATCCACAGGCCCGTCCTAAGCCCTACCTCCACATTCAAACATCCACGGGCCCGTCCTAAGCCCTACCTTCACATTCAACATCCACACGCCCGTCTTGAGCCCCACCATCTCCAGGTTTGACATAAGCCCTAATCCTTCTACATCATTTAGACCCGTCATGCACTTAACTCACTTTCACTTAGACTGAACTACCCTTAGGCTCGTCATAAGACCTAGATCCAACCTCAGGCTCGTCATAAGACCTAGTGCATACCTTTAGGCTCGTCTAAGACCTAGATCCACCTTTAGGCTCGTCATAAGACCTAGAACCATCCTTTAGCTCGTCATAAGACTATTGCATACCTTTAGGCTCGTCATAGACCTAGGACCATCCTTAGGCTCGTCATAAGACCTAGAACCATCCTTTAGGCTCGTCATAAGACCTAACTCATTATCCAGGCGCGTCACAAGACCTGGCGACAGAAAAGTTTGTGAGGTGATGGCAATTAATCCTCCTGTGTTATGTCAGCTTACTTTGGGATCAACGAATGGTGGCGAAGGCAATAAGTTCCCCCAGGGTTTTTTACCAGGAGTTATCTCTGCACACCGGCTTGGGGCGATGGCCTTAAGTCCACATTGGGTCCAGCCAGGAGCATTGGCACGGGTTTCCGTCCCTAGAAGCATCTGACCATCATCAGCATCATCAGCATCATCATCAGCATCATTAGCATTTCAACATTCTTGCATTTGCATACCACCCAGTTTTCATATTTAGGTTGTTAGCACCTTAGAATCGCTTGACATTATTTGTCATTTTACTTTTTAGGTTGTCACGCCTTAGAATCGCTTGACAATTACATCCCCTCACTTCACTTATAGGTAGTCCGCGCCTTAGAATAGCTCGACACAATTTATCAGTTTTTCCATAACAAGCAGGTCTTGGAAAATCTGAAATTTTGGGGTATCACTCAAGCATCAACTAGCCTTTTCACCTTCATTACAAAGTCTAGTTGACGGGGGCACTCTATTATACCCAAAATTTTGACCCCCCGGTTAGGGTTTGTAGGCTTTGGTGTTGTGAGAGGCACTTCAATCAAGTCATGAGGGTTCCCGGCTCGATCGGCGTATTCCGGGGCATTGGGAGCAGTTTCGTCATCGTATAGAGGCGTTTTTCGTAATTTTTAAGGCTCCCAAGACCTTCTATAGGCTTTCTCTCTCCTCCAAAAAGATGCTCAAATCAACTTGAAATGCTTTGAAATTTTTAACTCATGATGAGGATGATTTTTTAAGCATAATGGCGTTGGAATTTTGATTTTTTGAATTTTCAATAATTTTGCTAGCAATTTCTGATTGAATCTGACGAGAATTGAATTTAAAAATATTCCAACATTTAAAAAATTAGATTCCACTTCAAAAAAATCATAATTGCCATCCTTAACCACGTGGCTAAAATTTCACAGCAAGATTCCTTTGGAAATCACTTAATTCAAATTCCAAAAATCTTACTTTTACTAGATTTCTTTATCTTTAAGAAAGTCTATATAAAGGGATAAGTCTTTTGATCAAATGAGAATCTCACAACTCAAGAACCCTAGGAAGTCAGAAACACTGCCTGTGGAGGGTGATTTTTCGGTATGAGGGGGGTCTATCTAAAATACGGTCTAACTAAAAGTCTAGATCCTAAGAATTTGCCATTCTGTGGAGGGCGAAAACTCGTTATTCATGGCAGCCCTCAAATACGTACTACATCGTCCGTCTTTCCCAGAAAGCATAAAGGGAATGCAAGTGTGCACTAACACCCGCTCTCAATGGGCTCCACGCGGACTTATGCCCTAAGGGTGGAATTGACTAGAGTCGCCACCTAGTTTGACCTAAGATACTAGAAGGAAAGGAAGGAGGGTTCTAAGAACCATTGGTTGACTCTGAATTTATTGCCTATGGATGGGGCTTATTTGGTCATACTAGAGATTCTGTGTGTTTCGCACTGGGTTACAACCCCCTTAGAAGTGGCAACGACCACGACTTTGGATTGGTGCCCGAGGAAGTCTCGGTCTCCAATTGTCGGGATTGCCTTCTTTCAAAACCTTATTAGAGAGATTCAAATAAATGCCAAAGGATAGGATTGAGTGTGGGTTGAGGATTAGATGATTGAGAAGAGAAGAAGAATAGGCTGGTCTTGGAGTTGGTTTGATTGAGGCGTTGAGAGGTTTAGATTGTTTTTGAGGCTTGAGGTTGTTTTGGCTTTCACGGGGATTAAGAGGATGATGGGAGTTTTGAGGAGTATTGGTCATTTTTGGTGGAGTTAAGGGGTTTCGGATTATTTGGTGGAATTGAGGAGTTGTTTGTGTTTGTGAGTTCGGATCTTGAAATGGTCGGGTTTTTGAAGTGTTTTGGGAAGTTGAAAAGTGTTGAAGAGAAACTCGGGTTTTCAAAACGATCGAGTATGGAAGAGGACGCTTGGTTTACAGGTATTCGGATTTTGAAAATGTTTCAGATTTCTGGGAGCCTTCAGGAATGGAGGTCCTATGTGACTTAGAGCTGGTTTCAGAGGAGGAATGAGAAGTGTTTATGGGTCCTAGAGCTTAATGGAAGGGTTGGATTGGTTTATTCAGGATTGTCTCTCTTAAAGTTTTTAAGACCGAAAAATCATTTTTTGTTGTAGAAGGGCGGATAATCCCGAGGGATTACCCTATGTACCCCTCGAACACGACACTTAATTAATGGTAGCGCCGAGGCTCGAAAGATGGGGCAAGGAATTTATGTCGAAAAAATAGGATTCAGAGAAACACCATGAATGAGATGTTCTCGGTCGAACCCTAATAACGTCTCTAACTCCGGGTTTTAAAACATTAAAAACCGAAAACATTGAAATCGAGCGGAAGGGAGTTAGACGATTCTAAAATCCCGGCTGCAACTAGGAAGGTCGTTACTTCCCAAGCACCCTGCCTTGTAAAAATCTAGGCTGCAATTAGGGGAGGTTTGTCACCCTAATGCCCCCCTAAAGAGATCCAGACTGCGACAAGGGAGGTTATGACCCCAGTGCCCCGCCTCGGATTTTTATTTTTGGGAAGGAAGACAAATGATGTCCTAACCATGGAGGAAATGTTTTTGAAGGGGTTAGACTCACTTGCTCCCCGAAAACGGTTTATTTGAGTTAAAAACTGAGTTGGAAAAAAAACTTCAAAGTTGTTCGGAACTCTCGGTAAAGAAACACTGATTTTGAGAAATGTTTTTAGGAGAAAACTTTCTGTATATGTGAGAAGAACTTTCTGCAATGGAGAAGAGTTTTCTGTGATGTGAGAAGAGTTTTTCCTTTTTAAAATCCGCAAAATGATTTCTTTGAAACTTGATGAGACTTGAATAAAATGATGGTTTTGAAATTCTTTTTGGGTTTTTAGATTTTGAAAGGAATTTACAAGTTGAAAGTGAATTGAAAGGAATCGGGTTTGAAACATGTGTTGGAATTGGTTTGACTTGTATTGGGAAGATGACCCGGGTCAATGTTCAGGTTTGGTCAATGATTGGGTCAAGGTCAAGGTTTTCTGGTCAAAGTCAACATTCAGTCAATTTTCAGGTCAAAGGTCAACCTTTGGTTCAAGGTTTGATTTTTTAACTTGATTTTTATGGACTCAGGCTTGCTTGATTTTGTGCACTTAGGCTTGCTTGATTTTGTGGACTTAGGCTTTGTGGACTTGGGCTTTTGGACCTGGGCCTTATTTGAGACATGGGTCTTTTATGGTTTTGGGCCATGGGTTTGGGCTTCGGGTTTGGGCTTCGGGTTTGGGCTTCGGGTTTGGGCTTCGGGTTTTGGGCATCGGGTTTTGGGCTTCGGGTTTTGGGCCTCGGGTTTTGGGCCTGGGTTTTGGCCTTGGGTTTTGGCCTTGGGTTTGGGCTTGGTTTGGGCTTGGGTTTGGGCCTTGGCCTTGGGTTTGGGCCTCGGTTTTGGGCCTCGGTTTTGGGCCTCGGTTTTGGGCCTTGGGTTTGGGCTTCGGATTTGGGCCTTGGGTTTTGGCCCTTGGGTTTTTGGGCTTTGGGTTTGGCTTTGGGTTTGGGCCTTGGATTTGGGCTTGGATTTGGGCTTCGGTTTGGGCCTTGGGTTTGGCCTAGGGTTGGGCTTCGGGTTTTGGGCCTTGGGTTTGGGCTTCGGGTTTGGGCCTTGGGTTTGGGCCTTGGGTTTGGGCTTCGAGTTTTGGGCTTCGGTTTTGGGCCTTGGGTTTGGGCTTCGGGTTTTGGGCCTTGGGTTTGGGCTTTAGGTTTGGTTATGGGCCGAATGGGTGATGGGTCGAATTTGGGCCTTGGGCCTTGGGGTTTGGGTTTTGGGCTAATGGGCCGGGATTGGGCTAAGTGTGATTTTTTATTTTGGGTTTTTTTGAACCAAATTTTAAAAGAAAACAAGTGAAAATTAAAGGTTTGTTTTTATACACAGTGATGAAAACATAAAAAATTGAGAGACAATTCTGGATAGGATGTAGAGAGAGGGGATGGGTGTTTGGAGGAATTTTTTTTTGGTTTGAAAGGAAAGAGTTTATTATTTACTTATATACATATTTTTAGATGTGTATTTTAGGGTATAGGGTGTCACCTTGACCAAGAAGGACACATGACCCACTAAGTGCCAGGGACACCCACTATCCTAAAGGCTAGGCCCTAAAGTCCATAACTAGGGCTTAATGGTAATACAAGGGAAAGAAACAGAAAAGTTGCATTGAAAAAGAATATACAATATATGTACATATAAGGCAGAGGTAATCAGGTCAGAAATCGTTGAAGGCACAATGGTTCATCAGTAAAAAAAAAGTAATCGAGACCAACATAGTAATAACCAACTAAATAACCAGTTTATTTCCAAGTCATTGCAGACACAACGATTATCAGATAAGAAGTTAACATCCCAGAAGCAACTATACCTTGTCATCGGTCAAATTCAGGTTTTTTTTATTATTATTACCCATATCCCCTTGTCGATTAGAATGTCCCACTGAACACTGAAGGTTCGACCGAAGTTTACAGCCACTATCCCTAGACTAAACCAATCATCTTTTGTTCATACTCCTCCGTAAAAAAATCTATCCAGATGACGTATAGGAGCAAACTTAGTTATTCCTAGGCCATTTGTATCCGATATTCCATCATGTGCAGAACAGAACCAGAGAAAGAAATCGAGAGACAAAATCAGGAGCTAATTACACACTTCCAAACTCTATCATTCAAAATCTACCGTTGGCTCCAAACATTTCTACTGAACGATTACAACCATACTAATTATCCTAGCCTTTCCTTTTAAAGGAATCCTGATAACCAACAGAAGAGAAATGCTAGGCCACCACAAAATGAATCACACTTGCGGACAAGCTAAGGCGACAAGAAACAGGTGTACAGGTGCTCACAATGAACTATATCAATACTGATGAAGACATGCAGTCACAAACGCAAATAATCCATAGATCAAGACCCACTGAAACATGCTATTTAAGTAACACAGTTAGCATTAATAATGGTTTGAGATTGGGTACCGCTAGAAGGGCAAGATGGAATGCTCTGCAAGATAATAAAAACATCAAACAGAGGACAACAAGGGAAACCAGGAGTTAGTTTAAAAAGATAGATCAACAGATAGAACAATAAGCAAAAGGGATTTAGCAATTAAATTTTGATTCAAGGGACAAGAGCACTGGAGGTACTCGGTAACGGGGTCAGGGTACAGTGTCTTCAAGCCGAACCAAGTGGAATACATAAGTCTGCAGCAGACGCACAAGAAATCGAATTCACAACAGTATGAACAGATGGGCCTTCGAACAGATATCAGAAGAGGCTTTAGCTCATGTAGACTCTGATATGAACATAACAACAGAAACCACTTGCAGGGCGGTAATCGTAAGGTGGGGTTAGGGCAAGAATAACTGAAACACGAAACTGGAGATGGACCAGTTTGCTAGTAAGGTTATAACAGCAAGAGGAGAAATACACATGACTGGAGGCGGACCAGTCCATGCCAGTACGGAACAGAAAAGAGGAACATGAACCATTACAATCTCTATTTTCCTCCAGGTCGAGTGTTAACAGCTTGAGTAAACTAAACAAAGGGAGTACACGACGGCATCATTATAGAATACTGAAAATGAATGGTTTTCAACCGTGTATAACTCAAATGGCATGAACATATCAGAGATTGAGTAAAAATGTCGAGAGTAAACAGAACTTGATATTCAAGTTCAATGATCTGATCCGCCATGTCCGCGGACTTCTGAGTCCGTACCAGGCTAGCTAATCTCCCAAAGGTCCCTTGCGGGAACAAAGCAGTACAATCGTCAGAAAATGCAAAACGATGAATGATTTTGGATGTACAGAAAACGATAAGCGAAGACAAAAATTAAAATACGTGAAATGGTGAGATCGAAATTCAAAACGCCGATTCAAGATATTCATTACACCGTGGGACTTGGAACGATAAAATAGTTGTAACGTCGGCTTGGCTTTCATAAAACCAGAGGCATGCGAGATAGGGGCTCGAAGCTCTGGTTTCGATGTCGAAGGAAAAAAAACGGAACCAAGGATAAGAAGAAGACCGGGATTCATCCTCGAGTGGTTAGAATACAAAGAAACTTACTCAGTGAAACAATGTAAAACGGAGAGCGAGGTGGAGTGGGGATCTTCTGGCGAGAATCGGCGGTGAAGGAAGATAAGGCGTTGGGCGATTCGAGGGCAGGAGAAGGTTTCGAAGGTGGTGGAGAATTTTCTGGGGTTCCTGCTCACTGGTTCGACTTCACGAAGGAGGGAAGATGGTAGCGACAGGTTTCTGGGTTTTCTCTCGGGATTTCAAAACTGAGTGAGACAAAAATGAGAATGTT
This sequence comes from Limonium bicolor, assembly GCA_023374045.1. Classification (NCBI taxonomy): domain Eukaryota; kingdom Viridiplantae; phylum Streptophyta; class Magnoliopsida; order Caryophyllales; family Plumbaginaceae; genus Limonium; species Limonium bicolor. The sequence continues at coordinate 77,706,165 of CM041777.1, read as the reverse complement.
CTAATTGACAGGAAAATGTGGGTTTATGTCTACCGGCTCCTTAGAAAACGTGGTCTACTGTAGGCATCTCCTGCTTTTATAACCTAAGAAAGGTAGACCGTTAAACTAGGGTTTTTTGCAAACATGGGCTTACCTCCCTTCTACTATTATTTGGACTAACGAGCATCAGTGGGCCAACCGAGATTGGGCCATGTTTGGACCCAACATACTCAGAAAAATAAAAACGAGTTCAGCCAGTACCTAGGTTCGAACTCAAGACCTCCCCACCTCCCTCTTACGCCTTACCCGGCTTAGCTGCGACAATACTTAGTACACAATAGCAGTAACCGAGACAAAAGCGTGTCATGAGCTAAATGAAATTAAAACACTCTACCTCCTCGCCAGGAATCGAACCCACGATTGATTGGTTGCATGGCAAGCGTCTTGACCAATTATGCTGAATAGAATTTCAGTATATTTTTGGAGAGATAATACAAGAGCTCTAAATTTGACTGGATAACCCCTCTAAAAACGCGATGGATCCAAAGAAAGTATATAAATAAAATGAGACGATCAATCTAATGACATGAAAATATGGAATACAATAAAAAAAAGAGATTCAAATCGTAGAGATATAAAATAAAAGAAAGGCATATGTACATAAAATAATGAAAATTAATGCACGTAATACTTAAATAAATGGAAAACAATAGTAGTGAAAGGACACACGAAATAATAAAAATAATGACGATAAAACGAAGAGAGTAAAAAAGAAATAACAAATAATAATAAAGTATAAATCGATCGAATACGTAAAATAATACAAGGTAATAAAACAAACCGTGCAATGTTTTAAAACAAAAGCAACAAAATAAGTATACGAAATGAAGTCGGTTAAAAACAGATTTCAACAAAAAGCTCGTGCTCCTTTTCTATAGGAATGTGAGGTTTAAATATCGGTAAAAAAAATTCCTTTGGTTGAAAACGGGGACGACCGTCTTGTTTCTAGAAGCATGTTTATTTTTGTATTTTTGTTTCATATAAAATGGGTGAGAATTTTTGGTGTCTACACTGCCTCCCCTCCCTCTCTCACGTTTTTCAACACCCGGCCACCAAATCATATACCAAAATTCCCCCGAAATCACCATCTAAACTTGTTTTCCAACTCCCAAAGCATCAACAATCATCAAAACCCCATAGAAACACCAAAAAAAAAACGTGAAGAACAGCAAGAACAACCAACAACCAGAAGCTTGGTTCGAAGTCTTTTCGGATCTGCCATCAACGGAGCACTCGACGAATCCCGACGTGAAGAATCATTGTAAATCCGAAGGTAAAACAGGTAGGAATTCCACTTTTCTAACTCCCTACGACCTTATCAGTCTTATTTCAAAATTTGGGTTCAAACCGACTCTTCTCGGCTTCTGTATTGCTAATTGTTTCAGCTATTGCCTTGTTACTTGTTTGCTAAGTTTCGTGTGTTATTCGATTTCAAACTGAAAACTTTTAATCACTAATATCTTGTACACCTTTCAGGCTACGAGTACATAAATTTTGAGCCAAACACCATCGGGACCCATCAAAAACCCACTGTCTGTGGGTGGTCCGTGACCTCGGACGCATGGTCCGGGACCACGGACGGGTGTCCGTGACCACGGACACCCACAGACGGTGGCGGGATTTCTTATTTTTCATTTTTCAAATTTTAGGGTTTTTAACAGTACATGTCCGGGCCCACGGACACCCTGTCCGTGGCCCCAGACTTTTCAAGTTTACGTTTTTTTTTTAGTTATGTTTTCGTAATCATGTAATTCAATTGGGGTCCGTGGTCTTGGACATTAGGTCCGTGGCTACGGACATAATTAAAATTTGACCTAATTCTGCCTCCAAAACCCTAGTTTAGGTAGTTTTAATTTCACTTTAATTTCCTGTCAAAAAATGTTAAAAATACAAAGAAATCAAAAGCGCGCCCTTAGGTTAAAACGACTCGTAAATAAGCCGTATTAAACTAAGTAGAGGAAAAACAACTTCTAGGGGTAATGAAAGTAATTGAACCGTAATTAAGTCGAATATCAAGCCCCCGAACCCGAACTCTCCTTTCCTAATTTGATCTAGGTTAAAATTAGGTGGCGACTCATAATAGGTTCCGGTGAGCTAGCTTAGGTTTTAATAATTAATGTTATATGACATAGTTATTAATCTTAGGTTATAAGTGGACCTAAAACCCGACTAGATCCTAATCAAATCTAATCAACATAGGATAGAGTTTAAAAATCAAGGCTCACACGAATAAAGTTATCATCTTCTAGGGAGCTTGGATAATCTGGAGTAAAAGCTTCTAGAGTTTTTCTTGTAGATCTTTGTGATCTGCTAAGATTTCATTAATTTTCTGCTTGACTCGGCATTGATCCGCCTTATGACCTTTGCGACCACATTTCCAACATGTAATCGGTGGTCTGGGTGTAAACTTTGAAGTCTTTCCTTTGTTATAATATTCTTTACGATATGGCTTTTGGCGCTTGGGCTTTGGGTAATAGGTTTTCTGGCTTTTGGAAAAAAAAATTTGACTTTTTTACTATCGGTCTCCTTTGGATGGAGGGGTGAATTTTTCTATTATTCCAAACATTTTACAGAAAGAACCCATATTTGGACTGAATCTTCAGATCTTGACATAGATTTAAGGCTTCCTTTTTGACAAATGCGAAGAGCTGCCCATATGTAATAACTTCCCATGGAATAGTATCTAGGCCAACTTCTTCCTTAATCTTGGTCAATATTCTTTGTGCAAATAAGGTAGGTAATCCCGAGATGAATCTTTCCTTCCAAAAATTTGCCGTACAATTTTCTCTTTGAAGTACTTGTAAGATAAACATCTTTGTACCATCTATAATCTGATAAGTTGACATCGGATATTGGTTAGGAGGAATTTGTTGGAATTTAGTTCGTCTTTTGGATTTCCAATAAAGTCTAGGCTTACTGTGATGATAAGAAAATCACATACATCATCTTTGAGGGTTGATCATTTGAGACCGTCAAGACTTCAACCTGATGATTTATGATTTCGTATCTATTCTCTATAGTGAGTGCGTTATCTCACCATTTTTTTAGTTGGCCGGTAAATCCAGCAACTATGGATCCCGCTGCCTGCTTCTTTTGTGATCTTACGTATCCTGTAGGCATTTTTCGCCATACCCATTTCTTGAAGAGTATGAGAATTTCATATTTGGATTTTCCATCTATGTTCCATTCATAAATAGAATTTCCATCGTACTGGCTAGATGAAAATTTTGAGCGTTCTTTATATCGTATGTCTAGAGGCGTAGGTCGAGGGTAGTAGTTTTTTGGTAGTGTGGAAGTATGAGCCTCGGGTTTGCTTCTTTGATATCTTGTGGAGATTTTGGTAATCTTGTTTTGCTCTAGATCAGTGAATTGATCTTCTATATGATTTAAGTCGATGGAAGACGAAGAAGATTTTCTATCACTAGATTGACATTGGTAGTTATCTAGTGTGTTAATGACATTTTGAGTTGTGGGATCTTTGGATGTGGATGGAAGTCGTTGAAGACTTTCAGATATTCTGGTAATCAAATCGGTGGTTGTCAAATCGGTGGTTGGATGAACAAAAGGTGCAGTCCCAATAGGAACACTAGGTTGAAAATACGGTCGAGAGATGTCGGAAGGAAATCTGACTTGTTTCTCCTTTTGAGAGTGAAGGCTGATTGAGATGTTGTCTATCTGAGATGAGATAGTTGTAGAGTCTGATTCATCCAATTTTGTTGTTGATGAACCTTTTGAAGATCTTTAGCGAGTATTGGATCAGATGTATCTTTGCCTATCTTGAGGGGTGTAGCAATGATATCTCTAGCAAGTTTGATAGTGTTGAATGGGGGATGTATGTAAAGAAAGAACGGAACTTGTATTCGGATTTGTGGATTATACTAAACTCGGTAGTCGGTAATAGTTTGTGGATTATGAATTATGTTGTATATTATCTCGGAATTATCCAGTAAGTCAGACCGTAACAAGTAAGTTGAATAGGCCTTGTCAGTCACGTGGTGGGTGACTGATGGCGGTAACACCATAGAAGATTTGATATCTACTACGAGTTCAATGGAGACGACCGGGAAGATTAAACGGTAAGTACACGATTAGTAGTTGGGGTGTTACAGTTATGCTATATAACATCTGTATCTATTACGGGCATTTGTAGTAGTAAAAATATAAGCGACTAAATCTCTTCCACCTAGACAGTGTACCTATAGTTTTGTGGAATATTGATTAAGTGGGTAGTCGATTTCAGGGACCTCTTTCAATTAACTACAGACTATTAAATTAATAGAGAAACCTAAACTAAATTAAGAAAATAAGAAATGTCACTTTTAAGGGTTTAATTAATCTAGTTAAAGGACTGACTCAATAAACAAACATAAAATAATAAAACAATAAAATAAACTAAATTAAAAGTTGAAACTTTGAAACCTAAGAAGCACCCTGTATTGTTCTGCAAACCATATTTTCTAAATCTATTAATAAACTCTCCATAATTATGCAATAAACTCAGAATCTTTAATTATTCCGTTGATCGGTCCCTGTACAACAGATCCTAACTGACAGAAACACCAAACCACAAATCATGCCCAAGTCAATTCTAACCAATCGTGTTATTACATGTCCATTGGAGAAAGATTGACCTATAGGCAAACCACGCTTCTAGTCGTTAATCCGGTTTGACTTCGTATGTCTTGTTAGCTAATCTTAGCGCCGCATTTTGATTAAAAAACTACAAATATTACTTTATAATTGATCAGAAGATTAAAGCACATGAAGAATTAGACTACTGTATTAAAAATCAAAGAAGAGATTACAAAATAATTCTAAAACTCCAGATTTGCTACCCATCTGAGAGTTTAACTAACTACTCTAGCATAAATATAAACACAAAGGAAAAGAAAAAGAAACACATTGAACAGATTAGAAAAAAGGGAAGAAGAAACTCCGGTTTGAAGATCTTTACTCTGCCTTTCGCCGTCACGTGCCTCTGTGTAATCTTCCACCTCAGGGCTCCGGTGTTCTGTTAACAGTGGTGGAATTGTGGTGCTGGTGAGTGGAGTAGCAAAGCCGCATCCCCAAGAGGCATACGACATGAGTAGGTTATGTTTTTCCAACCCTAGGTGCATTTTTATATCAAAAATAAAGACTTTTATCTCTTAAAAACATGTATTTTTTACTTCTGACGGCGGCATCCGGACATGCATGTCCGGACACATGTCTGGACGCGTTTCATGGAAGTTTTGGTTTCTGTCTGGACATGCAAGTCCGGACTCATGTCTGGACAGGTCGATATGCCAACTTGTTTTGGGTCTAGATTCTTTGTTCAGACTCCATTTTGCTTCCCGTTTGTTGTGTTGTGAACTTGTGAAATAATCTATGCATTTCCAAGATTTTTTTTCTACATTTGACACATAAAATGTATCAGTTCATATCAAAACATAAAACTAAGGAACAACATATGACAAGTGAGAAATATTGCCCAAAAGTAATGCAAATAATGGTCTATTAACACTCAAAAGTCTAAATCTAAATATTTCACACTTATCAAACTTTCTCACACTTAGCTTTAATCGTCCTCAAGCAAATAAAGAATAAGATTGTCTCTAAGACCGTAGTATTGAACCTCGGCGTCAAACAGATGCAGATGTAAAGCGAGCAAAGTGACAATCAAAAGGATAATTCTGCTCGTGGCTGTAGGTTTTGCAATCAGTGAAAAAGAGTAATCTTAGAAGCATGGAGAAGTAAGATTACAAAATCTGAATATATATTAACTTGGGATCTTCCACCATTTCTTTCCTCTAACCTTTGGGTGACAAGGGTGTGAAGTAACTCCTTATTCCACAATACATTTCAACGCTACTACGTCATGATCAAAAACAAAAACTAAACTGCTATTAACTTTTTTTACATGCAAAAACTTTATTCTTTAAGAAATATATTAAAAACAAACGAATTATACTATCCCAGATCCCGAGACCCAGGTTAGGTATAATAATATAATTTTTTTTCTTACTTCTCCTAGATCCTAATCCATGTACTTCACTAAAATGTGTAAGAATGTAGTGGCAATAATTAATTACCTTAGAGTAAGAATATGCTGTCAGCTAAACATGAAAGTATTGTATATCATCTCAATTATAAAGTATGGATTAGGATATAATTAAGCATTCAACCTTTTAAATAAAAGAATTAGTCACATTTGGTTATTTAATATTTATTAATATCTAAAAATTATGGAATAATATTTCTTTGCACAAATAAAAAACCCACAAAATAGCAATTTTATTATTTAACTATATACATGCAAATAGTTTAGGGAGATAAAAATCAAGAAAATTAAGGCAAAGGAAACACAATATCTTTTTCATTCCAATGTTTTCACTATTTTAAATATTTAGTTATAATTGCAATTTTAAAATCCTATTCTATATTTGACATTTCTCTTATTTTTAAATTTATTGAATATTTTGATTTATTAGTATGTAGTTAAAAACTTTATTCTTTTTTATTATATTCAATATTATCTAAAATCCTTAATATATTATAGTATTTTTTTTAATAAATTTTGAACTTCTGCCGAATTATAAACTCTAAAAGGATTTGTGATAACCAATAATTTATTTAAATTTATCTATACTATAAAGTTACAATATATTTTAAAAAGTATGTCTAATATCACAAAAATAAAAACTTTAATTCATGAAATACCACAAATTATCAACTTAAAACATTTTAAGGCCAAAATAGTTTTATTGTTAACAAACATAGATCTCATAATACCACAAAAATATCTTTAATTCCCAAGTACCACAACAATTAATAAAATAAATAAAAAGTAAAATAATAAAAATCAAATTTTATTGACAATTAGTTAAAATTTGTATAAATAAAAAATGTATAAATAATTATAAAAGTATAAAAATATAAAAGTATAATATAATATAAAGAGACCAAAATTTAATAAAAAAATAGTACAGAATGGAAGTTTTATTTTTTGACAATATACCTTTATATATTTTAAGTAAAACGTATATAATATTGAAATAATCATTATAAGATTACACTTTATGTATTACTAAATAAAGAATATTAAAAATTGTAATATTACTATTTATTTTCAAAATTTTACTTAATATATGTGAACAAATCAATATTGCTGGAAAGATTAAATTATCATGCATCATTTTTTCTTATTTATAATAGATAATATAGAAAAATATATGTATCATATTGTTATTTTTAAAATTTGAATGAAAAAGTAAGAGGATGAAAATTTAATATTTTCATAACTATTGCAAATTGTATAATCTACATAATATAATGCATTAATTGGGTGTTATTAATTTTATTTAAATATATATAATAATATTATTATAAACAAAAAATTTACATTGTATATCTTCACTATTTTGGGTACTTTTAATTAAATTAGTAATTTCTATATAATATATCATTTTTTATTTTTAAATTATATTTAATTATTTAATTGTTTTGTAAAAACTTTTAAATATATATCAATAAATTTAAATTTTTATTATTATAGTTTTTTATATATTATTGTATTTTCTTTGTGGTATTTTGTGAACTAAAATGAAATTTTATGTTTATTAATTAGTAGAGGTATTTTGGTTTTAAAATTTTAAGTTAGTATTTTATGTTATATGATTATCCTTTATGTTTTGTGACATCAATTTTTTTTTTTAATATTTGTAGTTTTTGATAAATTAACAAAATTTAGTGGTATCTATGGTAAAATTTTACTTTCTAAAGTGACATCAGTACATTTTATTACTTAATACAAGACATAAATATAATACTTCTACTATTCAAAATATAGTCGTTAAAATGATATATTTTGAATAGGAGGGACTACTATTCTATAAATATGGTATAAGGATAATGACGTTTGTGATGTTTATTAACTAAGCAAATATTGCATAAGATTTTACAAAATCTTCCCGTTAATTTTTCTTTTCAACAAAGTACATTGATGACGAAACCATGGTTGTCAAAAACGGTACGGTACACCGTTTATATGGCGTATCGCCCGTTTTTTACAATTAAACGTATTAATACGGCCGTATGAAATCCGTTTCATCGAACACCCCGTCTCGTGGTGGTGTACTACCGTATAATCATCTGTATTTCTGTATTTACCGTATTTTTAAAGAATACGGTATAAATTATTGAAGACAACGATTTGACTGGAGCAAAAAGAAGACTTATGTTTTCTATTAAATCCCCAAATAAAAAAAATATGTTGACCTTATATAAGTTTTTACTTTTGAAAAAATGATGATATAAGCATCACCACCATTAACTATAGTAAAATTACAATTTACCAATAACTTTTCTATTCTAACTATTTTTTTGTTTTGTTTTGTTTTTTCTATAACAAAATACTAATATTTTCAGGAAGAACGCAGCGGAAAAATACTTCAAGCACACTCGGCACCAAGCAAACACACATTCGCACAGAAACATTGAACACATGCATCCAAGCAAACAAGCATTCACATACAAACGACAGCAAGCACATACCTTGACATGCCCTAAGGAAATTACCCCAGGGCTCCGGTGATGCTGCGCTATGCCAGCATGCCGGAATGCGCCACTCATAACCACAAGGATGAGAGTGGACTTATACCACCCTTATTAGATAAATTCTCCGACCATCCCAATTCCCTCGACTTCAAGCGTCAAGGTCAAAGGGGATCTGCGCACCACTTGCAACTCCTGCCCAAGTGCGCAGCCCAAGTACAAGTAATGCCAGTGCTCGGGAAACCACGAGGTTCACCCACACAGCTAGTGCAAGCACCGATGACCGGAGGGTGAGGGCATCGGGCGAATACCAACACACTTATCTCCACCCAAATTCAACTCATCCCTACGCTGCGATGACTCGGTCTCTCTGTTATACACCCTTTATGCTAACTTGCAGGTGTGCAGGTAGCCGAGGACCATCCTCATACTTATATATATTTATCATACATATTTTATTATTTAAATATTAATATTTCATTCGTACTTATTTCCATTTATTTGTATCAATACTTCGGTACACGTAGTTACAACCTTAGGACGAAACACAACCAACCGGACGTATATCCGAGATGGCAAGCGTGGGGGTGCGTTCTCGCACAGAAACTAAATACAGTACACTTTTTTATTCAGCACTAAAAAGGTCAAAGAGGCTCTGGCAGAACATGTGCACTTGCCATTTTTGCAGCCAATGTCGCGCTCACGATCCCCAAGCTAGATCAGCGCAGTTCTCTCGATACTTTTGTTTTGCTCGTTTTTCAAATATTGAAGTCAAACGACATGTTCAAATAGTAAACAAGACAGTCAAGAAGGGACAAAGGGAGTATGTTTATTAATAATAGTTTTATTTTGGTTTTAAATAGGTTAGCATTTTTTGGTATTATCATATGTGTTGTGGCATCAATTTTTTTTTAATATTTGTAGTTTTTGGTAAATTAACAAAATTTAGTGGTAATACAGTATACTTTTCATTCAGCACTAAAAAGGTCAATGAGGCTCTGGCAGAACATGTGCATTTGCCACTTTTGCAGCCAATGTCGCGCTCACGATCCCCAAGATAGATCAGCGCAGTTCTCTCGATACTTTTGTTTTGCTCGTTTTTCTTTCTCTTCTTTTACCATGGCAGAGAAAAACCACCTGGGGCGTTTGAAATTGGGGCTTGAACTCCTTATTGAGATGATTAAATTCAGAAGCAGCAGCTTATTATCGTGCTTCATCATCACCGCTCTGATGATCTCTGTTGTAATTTATGAAACCTCCGATACTCCAAGTATTCAAAGACTTTTGGGTGAGAACTCTCTATATTTCTCATTTCTCTTGCTATAAGAGATGCATAATAGCATGATATAATTAATTTCCTTCATCGTATGGATTAAATTTTACTATATTCTTGGTACTCTCTTCTCTTGTCACAGCTAATTTCACCACTCCACGAATAGTGGATCATCCACTCCCACCCAGTGTGAACCTGGTCAGATTCTGAATCTTGACTCACCAGTACCCAAATCAGAATCCTCATGTTTGAGCAGGAAAGAATCTCCTTCCTATACCAGACATTCTCCATACAAGCCATCGCCATACCTACTCTCCAAGCTCCGGAGATACGAGGATCTCCATCACCGGTGTGGCCCATACACAGCCGCCTACAATCGCACAATCATGGTCCTAGAAAAACAAGTCAACGCCTCGTCTGCTTCTTTCACCACAGAGTGCAGCTACGTCGTTTACATCCCAGACTACGGTTTGGGTAACAGAATCATGTCGTTGACATCTACCTTCCTCTACGCTCTTCTCACCAATCGCGTCCTCTTTGTCAACTTCGGAATTGATATGACCGGTCTGTTTTGCGACCCATTTCCCAACTCATCGTGGATATTGCCAGGTGATTTCCCAGCTAAGGATGACGGATTCGAAAGTCATGAGACCTTTCAGAACATTTTGGCTAGGTACATTAATAAAAGTCAAAGCAACAATGTCAACGACCTTGTAGAGAACAATAACATCACACTGCCGTCTATCTCACATGTCGACTTACGAAGTGGCCCGAGGCCGAGGAAAGATAAGCTAAGACATTTCCATTGTGACGAAGGGCATCATCTTCTGAATAAAATTCCAATTTTGAGTATGGTATCAGATCTGTATTTCATCCCATCACTTTTTATGACCCCATTATTCACGGAAGAGTTGGATAAGATGTTCCCCCAGAAGGAAGCAGTGTTTCATCACCTTGTTAGGTATCTATTATATCCATCAGACGAAGCCTGGGAGCTCATAAAAAATTTCTACGATGCAAACATGGCTAAGGCGGATGAGAAAGTCGGTCTTCAAATCCGTGTATTTAATCCACAAGTGGATACTCAAGAAGAAGTTATGAATCATATTCTAGCTTGTACACAGGGACATAACATTCTGCCTAAAGTAGACAACAAACTGAATGAAACGACAAACGCTTCTTCTTCTTCTTCGGCGAAACCTTTAGTGTACGCCTACAAGAGTGTCATGGTGGCTTCTTTGTACCCGGACTACGCGCAGAACTTGACCCGGATGTTTGGGCCCTCAACACCCACACCTTACGGAGAAGAAGTGATTGAGATTCACCAAGCGAGCCACGAGGGGAAGCAGAAATCCAGCAACATGAGGCATAATTTGCAGGCGTGGGTGGAGATGTACTTGCTTAGCCTATGTGACCTGAGTGGACTGGTGACTAGTTCCAGCTCCACCTTCGGCTATGTTGCTCAAGGTTTAGGAGGGTTAAAACCATGGGTGCTATTGGATAACTACATGAGGAAGAGGAGTAATTCGGTTTGTATACGGGCAGCTACAATTGATCCCTGCTTTCACGCGCCTCCCAAATTCGATTGTAAGACTGGTAAGGAGGTTCGCAGTATGAGCAAAGTTTTTTTCTTTCATTAAGAATTGTGACGATAGACCCTATGATGGGATCAGGCTTAACGACGACTAATAGTATAAAGGTTGCTTTTTTATGTTAAGGTGCGATTATTTGGCAACAATCTAGGGGATTCATATTAGGATCGCTACGATGTCGTCTTACTTAGGAAAGAAAAGACAAAAATGAAATCTTTTGCCTGGCCACATTATAGAATATTATAATGATTTGTTCCAGACCGACTCACGTAGACTTGTATACTTTTTTTATCAACTTTTATCTAACCCTTTCTTTATACATTCAGCTGTATTATTTTTTCTGATATTGCTCAGCCCAAAAAATAAAAAAAGTGGGAGTAACATAATAATATAATGTAGCGTAGAAATCGGGAATAGAAACTTGAATGAACCGATAGTTTGGCGTGATTATAGGTCTAGTTAAAAAAAAAACTAATAGATAATTGTTTTTCCCTTTGACCAACACAAAATAATAAAATCAAAGGCCGCACATTAATGTGGCAAGAACTTGGATAACGGTAATGAACGAAAATTTATAACTTAATAGCACAGCTGGTGTCCTCGGAATGAGACAAAAATGCTAGAAAATTTCTAGAGATATCTCCTAGGTTTGAACGAATTTTAGGAAGTATTTTTGAGGTTTCATTTTATTTCTAGATACTTCTGAGCTTTCATCTGTTTTATGAGATACCGCTAAGATTTTGTTTTTATTATGATATCCCTGAAGTTTTAATTTTATTTCGAGATGCCTCGTTAAAATTCTGATATATTATATTTTTCTTCCATTTTATTCCCGCACCATATGGTCACACATTAACCTTAGGGTTTATGCTCAATTATTTTAATTTAAATAAACAAATACACTTTAATAATTAAAGAACATATAAATTTTGAATATAATTTTAAAAAAGAATTAAAATCATAAAGTTTTCAAAATAAGTAGAGATGACTAAACAATAAAAAATTAATTTATTTAAAAAAACATAGTTACATAATACAAAAACTATTACAATAGTGACTTACAATCATAAAAAGTTATATCACTTACATTAAATTTAATTTGGTGCAACGTTGAAAGTGGGTTTACCTCTCCGCCACTACTTCGCCTTCACTCCGACGACTTTACAACGCGCTGCAGCCGCCCGCCACCTTGCTGCCTCCTTGTCGTCACCACCTTGTTGGTGCATGTTGCTTGTTGGGTTTCGAGAAATTATGGAAGCCTAAGTTGCTCTTACTTCCATGTTTTTTATGTTTTTTTCTTGATTATGTAATATCGTCTGGACTTACGTTGGTTTGTTTGGTCTAGCACAGTCTCAGGCAATCTACTCACCAGTAGTATCTGCGGGATACTAGCCTATAGTAGTTGCATTACCTTGATCTTTCCCGGTGCTAGGTTCACGAGTGCTCAACGTATAAGCAAGGTTGGTGACGCCTTGTTATGATGTAATTTTCCTAATGGCCTTTGATGGAATATAATTTATGCTTTAATTTCGAAAAAAAAGTTTGCAGCACTGTAAGCTCTACATATATTATCCAGCAATAAGCCCTTGAAAGAATACTCATTTAAACGATATGAGCCCAAAGAATTGGAAGCATACGTTTATGCAAAAGCTGTTTAATTTTGGTTTCTTTTTTTCAAAGACAAAATCTTATTAATGAGAGAAAGTTTACATATGAGTAGGTTACATAGGAAGAGGAGAACAATAATCCTCATAGCATGACAGTTGGATCTCCTTAGTGCTAATGCATCGATGATGACCCAAGCGGTACCATTCCTAATGATATCAATGAGACTAGCTAGATCATCATAAAGGGTTTCATACCATAGTAAAGAAACAGCAGTACAACAACAGATATACGAACCGGGGTCATGGTCCACAAAACTATCGGGGAGCTTCTGGGGACTAAGTACCTAGAGCAAACATAGAAAAGGTGCCCGTTATTCTTGTATATGATTATGATGAAGGGACAAACCATCTTTAGCAAGGTGGAAAGCGGAAATAACATCCATGATTAGGAGAATAAGCACTACTAGAGCTGGTTGCTCAGAGAGGTTGATCACCAAGAGGCAATGCTTGTCCTGGTGACCAAAATCAGAAGAAGTCATGGCTCCCTGCAGTCCTTAGTTGGTCCAAGGACTGTGACATGGTCATCCGAGATCAGCATTGGAGCGGTGGGTTCCTTCTGATGGATGAGTTTAATGATAAAGGTGGTTCGGTCCTAGCTTGTGCTTTCTTGCTCTTTTTTTTCATGGAGCGCAAACTTTGAAAGCGGACCTAAATCTACCATAGGGGAATCTTTCACCACATAGTTGTAATTTCGTTTTTTACTGCTCTGGCTAGATTATGCATCCTCACTTTGTGACGAGGGGGAGTTTTCAACTCCGTATTTTTCAGGCTTTCCATCCTTGGAGAGAGGACGCATTACAGAAGAAGGGTGGGGAAAATCAAAGGCTTGAGACGTAGCTCGAGCATGATCACCCGGATTGATGACACCATGAAAATAAACGGATGTATTAGAGGATGGGGCCAATGTGGTGCGATCTAATCCATAGATAAACCTCCAAGCATCACTCTCATCTTCTTGGAGGATTTTTTTTTACCAAACTGAAGGCTTGATGCCCTGAGCCATGTCTGAAAGGGTAGAATCCTGCTAGAGGATCATATCGGATTGGACAATCTTTGGTGATGTGAGCGAATAGACCACATCTGTAGCAGATCGTGGGCATTTTTCATAAGTTACTTGAAGAAACAAGTCACACCCTTCCACCAAAACCTTAACACATCGTAGGACCGGCTTTGTAATGTCAAGGAAGATTCTGATCAACTACAAGAAATCACCCATTTGCTGACTATCCTCATCGGTATAATCAATGAATCTCCCAAATCTGTTACTAAGCTTGTGAGAAAATTCTTTGTTGAGGAAAATGAATGGAACATCGTGGAACTTGACCCATAATGCAATCCAAAGAAACTCATGATCAGCTAGAGCTTTAAGTGGATCAATGAGCTAGAATAGAAGGAGATGTTCATCAAAAGTCCATGAAGCGCAATTGAGAATTACATGCATGTTGTCCTTGCTAGCAAGCTTGAGAAAAAATAGGCTTTTGCCTACGCCCCATATCTTGAAGTCTTCGACAAATTGCCATACTCGGCTAAGTGTGCCTTCCATGGCTCTTACAACAAATGACTTTGGTGAAAATGATTTGTAGAGAAGACATCTTTTCGAGGGAAAGGCGTGGTGGAGAGCAAGATCATCCAGAGATGTGATTTATCCTTCTTCGAGGTAAGGGTGAGTTCCTCACATTTAGACGATATCTTATCTACTGGAGTATGCATCTGGTTGTTGGCCATGGAGGGCAATGGTGATGCAAAATCGCTTCTTGAAAGGGAAGAGAGCGGAGGAGGAAGGTGGTTCCAGCGAAATGAGATTGAAACATAGGAGGAATTGAATGAAAACTACAACCAACTTTCCCTTACACCCATGCAAGTTCAAGAGGAACAAACTCATTGCCAAGCCAAGTCAAAATTTGCAGCCCTCGGAAATTGAACTATCCATTGAGGACAAGAGAGAAAGACCAAAGAAGCACTAGAGACTATGTAATAAGACAAAGAAATGTATAGGAACGTTTCAAGCTAGAAGAGAGGAATACAAAGGGGAAAAAACAAGCTCCCGTCGAGGGAAGACACAGTTTTGGTTTCTTTATTAATATATCTCGATGTGCTCGAGGTTCTATTCCCATTTTTGCACGTTAGATTAGAGTATATGACACTGGTTGAGCCATGTGCGAAACCAATGATAAAGACAAAGAAGATACGAGAGGAATTGGAAGAAATTCCACTATCAATTTTATTGATAGCTTGAAATGTCTTACTTCTGATCTGTTCAACAGCTTGAACAGTCACTAACACGTCTAGACCTATACCCCACATTGAGGTTACTCTACAATATTCTCTCTCTCAAAGCTCTCTCTTTTTGCTATGAAAAGTCTATGTTTTCTCATACATTTATACTATGGAACTGTCTAACTGACTACTAAAAGATATATAAAAGAATTAATCTAAACTAATAAGGTTACAACATCTAGACCTAGACCCCATATTGAGGTTACTCTACAATATTCTCTCTCTCAAAGCTCTCTCTTTTTGCTATGAAAAGTCTATGTTTTCTCATACATTTATACTATTGAACTGTCTAACTGACTACTAAAAGATATATAAAAGAATTAATCTAAACTAATAAGGTTACAAGAAACAATATCTCTATCCTGGATAAATGTTGATCATTAATCTCTTTTCTGTTGTGGGCACGCCTCTCTAATTTAAATTCCCCCTGAACATAATGTTGAGTAAAGAATTCTGTTGAGATCTTTTACTGAGTTGGCATGGATTGTTGAGATAACATATATATATAATTAGCATAGGATAGAGGCTATCCCTAGGACCAAGGAAGAAGAAGGATTTGTGTCGCTCACTCCTTTCTTTCTCCATGCTCATGGCATCTCAAAATGAAGATATGGAAGATTTGAGGAAGATTTTGATGGCTAGACCAAGCAAAAAGTCTGTTACGCATAGGGGATCGAGCTCAAGGGCTAGCTCTTCATTGATGAGGGGACGAAGTTCAAATGTGCTCTTGGGGTTCTTCCAGGACGTAAGGTCTCACGAGTGTTATCTTCTCTAGTTGCATGGTTAGAGGATGTCATGCAGCTAGATGTGGGTCCTTCTACGACAACCTAAATTCCTCCCCTATCGTTTCAATAATGATTAGATCTATTCTAGTGTTTGATGTTGTTTTTACTAGTTCAATTGGTGCTTTCTCTAGTGCTTGTTACGTTATCATGACTGACCTCTTCAGAGATTTAGGTTGGTATCAATGGCAGGTAGGTTAGAGCTTGTTTTCTCCATCCCGTACTCAGAATGCATGTGGTTTCTTTTCGGTCATTCATCAAATGGTTAGACAAGATCTTTGTTGCCACAACAATATTCTACAATGAATCGGTTGCTAAATGTAACCGTTAGTCAGTTCTTTAACTTACTTATCACCCCAAATATAGCTGTAAGCTCATCCACCAGTTATGTTGGTTGTAATCTTATATAATATAATAATAGCCATCGAAAAAAAAAATTGTACAAGTTACTTTCTTTCCTATACGTATCATTACCTTATAACAAAAAAAAAAAAAAAGTGTCTGCGTGAAACCATACCTTGTAGCCCCATTGATATAAACCTTAGTTTATGTGCATTATGATAAAGGTTGATGCTAGACCAACACGTGCTCACGAGTAACGATAGTTGGATCAGACGTAACCAGGGTTTATGCAGAATAAGAAATGGGTCAATCTATGTTATTAATTATTCATTTATCTCTTAATAGACAGTGCATCCGTAATTTAGTTAAGAGGTTCAATTCCCCTGATCTGAATTGATCTCGGCCTTGCTAATTAATGTATAGTTCATCCAACTTGGCTGTCTAGATTATGTACATATATAGTTTAAGATGACTTTTGAGTTCCTGGTCTACAGCTCTTAAATTAACAATAGCGATTATATAGAGTATGTCAGTAATTAATCAAAATGCTCACTTAGTCTTTCATTCTTAATTAAAAGTCTGTTATCAAGACCTATATATAATTGAACCCGATGAGATGCATTGTTTTTTTATTAATATTGTTCAAATCAAAGCAATTAGTTAACCATTGTTATATGTGGTCACTTTACTTAGAAAGCTTATCTGTATTTGATAGTACTTATTTACTGTTATAGTTACTGGACATTCGTTTGGAAACTGGCATTTTGCTTTAATACGACATAGTACAATCAAGTACTTCAAGAAAATTCACATACTGTGTTTGAAGAAACAGCATAAACCATACAATAAGATACAAATGTGCATGTAGAACCTCAAAACATATATATGTCCGCTCAAGCCCTCGCTCAGCTTTTCTAAAGCAAGTAGCAGTACTATCAGTTTTCCTCTCTTGATGACTTTTTGGCTACTTTGTCTTTCTCATAAATACGTACTGCTCTGTACTGTTTCTTCCCATTACAAATTTTGAGCTGTTTGCTTGCTCCTTCCTGGTGAAGAAACATAATCACCAGTCGCACATGAGGGCGGGCGCGGTGGGCTGTCTGATATCTAGTTCATGTTGTTAACACATTTCTCGCTAGGTAATTGATAGGTTTTCAACCTAGACATTTGGTTCTTAGGATACCACTCACTACCGACCAAAGCGCGATGCTTTCTATTTTACTTTACATCTTCAAATTAAGTAGATCATGCATGTCTACTAATCTTTAAGATGGATGGGGCTGCTCGGTTCGGTATCCATGCACCTCGTCGAACTTGAAGGGCAATGACACCTGCATCGTAGATGAGTTCCATGTCAAAATGATATTTGGCTACTTAAGCCTGAGCAAAATTTATAAGTGATCAACTCGGTATAATTGTTAAATTCTATTGATGAGCATAACTAAATTCATTAACAGTTTTTGAAGAAAGAGTTGTTTGTTGGTTTTATTCAGGAAAATTAACAATCTGAATGATATGACTTCCCAACTAAAATTCGATGCAAAAGCAACTAGCTACTGATCGTAGACACATTCTCACGAACTATTAGCACAAGCTAGTGGCGTTGTTCTCGACATTATTGCCCTTTCTTTCTAGGTTGTTATATTCACAATGGTCAGGTCAAAATAGGCAATAGGTCTAGGCCCCTAGACTTTAGTAAGTTTTCACGCGTTCACAAAGGTTAAGTAGAGCCAAGGGCTCTCTTGAGATAAATGGGATCGAAAGAAATGAGAGAGTTTTGTTGAGATTCGATCGAAGGAAGAGAGAGAGCGAAACAGAGAGCGAAAAAGAATGTCTTCGTATTATTACTGTGTCAACAACTGAAAGGAGATACCAGCGCCTTTTATATTATGTACAGAGAAAGATCTAGAAAGAAGGCTACGTGGCAAAGGCCAGCTGTGGAAACTGTAATGAAAGACAACAGCCTATCCTAACACCCCCCTCAATAGGTGACTAAAGGATGAAGACGCCTATTGAAAAGAAGTGTTGGTGATGCCCATTTTAGGAAACTGAGTCCGATAAGAGACACCAGGCAAGCTCTTAGTAAACATATCAGCAAGCTGCAATCGATTAGGAATATGCTGAACATTGATTAATCCTTGCTGAATCTGCTCACGAACGTAGTGACAGTCTAACTCCACATGTTTTGTCCGTTCGTTAATGACGGGATTGGTGGCTATGAAAACAGCTGACTTATTATCGCACTTAAGAGGGATAGGAACGACCTCCTTCACTCCAAGATCACCAAGAAGTCGACTGAGCCAAGCTAACTCTGAAGTAACCCGTCTAAGAGCTCTATACTCTGCCTCAGCAGAAGACAAAGATACACATGGCTGTTTCTTAGACTTCCATGACAGTGCTGCTCCACCAAGCATGACATAGAAACCACTAACAGAACGTCTTGAAATTGGGCAAGAAGCCCAATCAGAATCGCAAAAGGCCACCAAGGAGAAGTCAGGGATATTGCTCAGCAAAATACCATTGTGAATTGTCCCTTTAATGTAGCGCAAGACATGATAAGCTGCTGTTAAGTGGTTGTTGTATGGTTTCTGTAAGAACTGACTTAGCAGCTGTACACTAAAGCTGAGATCAGGACGTGTGTTGGTAAGGTAATTAAGTTTACCAATCAGTTTTCTGTATTCATCAGGCTGTTCAAGAGGAATCCCATCTTCAAGGAGCAGTTTGGAATT
The DNA here is from genome assembly GCA_023374045.1 of Limonium bicolor. Lineage (NCBI taxonomy): Eukaryota > Viridiplantae > Streptophyta > Magnoliopsida > Caryophyllales > Plumbaginaceae > Limonium > Limonium bicolor. Next base: position 77,686,932 of record CM041777.1, on the reverse strand, counting down.
ACAATCCAACGGACTGGCAACAGATCTGCAAGAACCCATATCAAAATCATCCAAGAGTTCTTTAGCAAATTTCTGCTGAGTAACTATCATACCATGAGCAGAAGGGATGAACTCCATGCCTAAAAAGAAATTCAGCACTCCAAGATCCTTGATCTTAAACTGCCGATCAAGAGAGTGCTTCAGCTCTGTAATAGCTGTCTCGTTGTTTCCACAGACTACCAAATCATCTACATAGACTCCTATGTAGATAACAGCAGATGCAGTAATCTTGTAAAATAGAGAGAAGTCATTTTGAGAACTGCAGAACCTTGCGACTGCAGAAAACTGGTCAGTTTGGCATACCACTGACGCGAGGCTTGTTTTAAGCCGTATAATGACTTTTTAAAGCCGACATACTTTGTCTGTTCCATCAACCATTAATCCTTCTGGAATCTTCATGTATATTTCTTCATGAAGCTCTCCGTGAAGGAAAGCATTGTTGACATCCATCTGATGTAAATGCCAACCACGTTTTACTGCAACAGTGACAAGAGCTCTTACTGTGGTCATTTTAACAACCGGAGAGAATGTCTCTGTGTAATCAATTCCATGCTTTTGAGTAAAACCCCTCACCACCAAGCGAGCCTTGTATCGCTCTAAACTGCCATCTGCTTTCAATTTGACTCGATAAACCCACTTACAAGTTATAGCCTTCTTCCCTGCGGGTAGGGTAGTTATCTCCCAAGTACCATTGTTTTGAAGAGCTTCTAACTCAGAATCCATAGCCAATCGCCAATGTTTGCTTCTGCTGGCAACACTGTAAGAACGAGGCTCTTGAATAGCCCTTGCGTTGATTATAGCATTATGACCAGCAAAGCTATTATAAGAACTGCTGAAAGTAGGAGGAGTAATGTCTGTGAGGGAAGACAGACTTAACTTGTTGTCTGTAACAGCAGAAAAATTCAGTCGATGAGACAAAACTGCAGAGAAAATATCTGACTCGTGGGTAGAAACTGAACTGCCTCCTAAAACAAAATCCTTTAGATATGAGGGTTGATTGCGAACCCTGTCAGATCTCCTTACTGAGACATCAATCTGAGATGAAACCGGAGCAATCTCAGGAGAAGAGTGTTCTGTCTCAGAGGTGGTTAAGGAACCAGGAGTAGATAAATCTCGATTGAGATCCTCACAAGTCACAGCTGTTTGCATATCAGGAATAATGTGTTCTTCGATATCAGATGAATGTGGAATGTCGGAAGAAATTCTGATATCTGAACAACCTCCCTTGTCTGTTTCCAGAAAAGGAAAAAACTGTTCATAGAATATCACATCTCGACTGTGAACTATTTTCTTTGACCGAAGATGTAGCAATTTATGCCCTTTGCTAATTAAACTGGGCCCAAGGTACACGCACTTATCTGCTCTGGGAGTGAACTTGGTTTTATGTTGTTGACATTAGTCGCATATGCCAGAGTACCGAAAATCTTAAGAGCTTCAAAGCTTGGCTTCTTTCCATATAGAACCTCAAATGGACTAAGTCCTTGTAATGGGACTGAGGGCAACCGATTAATAATGAATGTGGCATATAAGATTGCTTCTCCCCACATATTCATAGGCGCCCCTGATTGAAAGAAAACAGCACGGGCTGTCTCCAATAAATGTCGATGTTTACGTTCTACTACACCGTTTTGCTGCGGTGTATGTGGACAAGACCTTTGATGTATAATACCTAACGCCTTAAAGTAGTTGTACCTTCTACAGAAGCTCCCAACTCGAAAGCGTTATCAGATCTCACCACTTTGATCTTTTTAGAAAACTGTCTTTCAACCATGGAAATAAACTCTTTAATGAAACTGAAGGCCTGAGACTTGTGACGCATCAGTTTAACCCATAAACACCTGCTCTTATCATCGACAATGCTAAGAAAATATTTATTTCCATCATGTCCTTCTACTGAACAAGGACCCCAAGTATCCACGTGTATCAAATCAAAACATTCTTTACTGTAAGACTGTGATAAAGGAAAGGTAATCTGCGTCCTCTAGCTTTATTACAGGCATCACAAACAAAATCCAGAGGAACATCTTTCTTGCTAATCAATCCATGTCTACAATTTTCTGAAAAGGAGCATGTCCCAACTTGTAATGCCAGTTGACAGCTTTTCTATCTGCTACAGAATTACAGAGACTGGGCTGTTTCATCTCGCTTGAAGTTTGCTGCGCATGAGAAAGAATTTCTCCAAGGCTTCAACATCCAAGTGATAGAGGCCCCTCTTCTTCCGGCCTAGAATGCTCTCAAAATTCAATATCTGGTCCTGTAAAGTGCAATAATCATCACAAAAGATCATTTTACACTTGAATTGTTTGATGAAGGAACTAACAGATAGCAAACTGCATCGGAAATGAGGAGCAAAGAGAACACCCTCTAAACAGCAAGATTCTGATAGAAGAACTTTCCCAGAACCTTGATCTCTTGAATTCGTCCATCAGGCAAAGCAACAGAATGTCTGTTTCTCATATATTCTTTGCTAATAAACATTCCTTCATCACCGATCAGATGATCAGTAGCCCGGTATCAATCACCCAGAGATTTTCTGTAACTTGTTTTTCATAATTAACAGCATTCATACAGTAGTGTATTGTAGCAGATAGATCATTACCTGCAAAATTGCAGGATCCTCCTTCTTCCTTATGGCCGAGACTCACCTTTTGCAGGTATCCTACCAGCATGCTTAACTGCTCCTGTGACATTCCTGGCACTGGAGAGTTATTTTGACTTGGCTGTCTCCTGCTCATGAGTAACAGCATTTGCTCCAGCCTTTTTGTTTTTCCCATGCTTCCAACCGTTTGGGAAACCATGTTTCTCATAACACTTCTCCTCATTGTGACCAGGTTTGTCACAATAGTACAGACTTCCCTAAACTTCTTCATCTTCCCTTTGTCATTCTGCTGCCATTTTAGTTGTTGTGTAGGCCGATTACCACTACTAACAGCATTAGCACTACTAACAGCATTAGCAAAGGTACTGTCCAAATCCCCTTTCCTCTTTTTTCACTCTCTCTCTGTCTCTCTTCAGACACAATCAGAGAATAGGCGTTTTCAAGACTCGGAAGGGGTGACAACATCAAAACATTCCCTCTTATGTTCATGTAACAATCATTCAGTCCCATTAAGAAATCTAGAACTTTGTCTTCCTCCAACAGCTTTCTAATCTTCTCAACATATCCACATGTACAACACTTACAAGAGACTAGATTCACCACAGCCGTAAGTTCATCCCAGATTCTTTTGAACTTAGTAAAATACACACTAACAGAATCGCTTCCCTGTTCCAGATTACAAAGTTCTCTTTCAGGTTGAATCTTCTCGTACCATCAATCTGATCAAATCGAGCTATTAAACTATCCCACATATCCTTAGCATTTGTGTGAAAGACTAGACTCTCACAAATATCTCGGTCAAGAGCATTCAAAAGCCATGACATAACAAAACCGTTAGCACGATCCCACGCTAGAGCCTTTGCATCATCATTCTCAGGTCTAGCTATCTTTCCATCTATCAGGCCTAACTTGTTTTTAGCCATAAGAGCTATCAAGACAGTCCGCTTCCAAGTTTGGAAACCATTTCCATCAAACTTTGAAGCTATTATCATACCTGGATGGTCAGATGTTGGGATGTAAAGTGGATCGGTAACGTCGATGACATTTGTGTGCTTCGATCTCGCATCTGAGAAGGATCGAAGCAACTCTTCGACTCCTGATGCTGAACCGTCTGTATTTATCGCCATGGAAGGAAACGACCAGAGAAGGCTCGACAGGAACGAGAAACGAAGCAGCAAGAAGAGAATGCCTCAGCGATGACGGAAGCGACGAAAAGGAACTCAACGTCGCTCTGATACCATGTTGAGATTCGATCGAAAGAAAAGAGAGAGCGAATGTTGAGATTCGATCGAAGGAAGAGAGAGAGCGAAACAGAGAGCGAAAAGAATGTCTTCGTATTATTACTGTGTCAACAACTGAAAGGAGATACCAGCGCCTTTTATATTATGTACAGAGAAGATCTAGAAAGAAGGCTACGTGGCAAAGGCCAGCTGGAAACTGTAATGAAAGACAACAAGCCTATCCTAACAAGGGCTCTCTCTTAGTAAGATAAATGGGACCGGAAAGGTATGGAGGTTTTGAGTTTTTTTGTCTTGTAATTTTTGTCCAGCCCTTGTGGCATATTGAGCCTTGTGCTCCTAATTATAAAAAAAACATTAACTCCATTAAGGACAAAGGTGTATTAGAGATCTTAATCTCTAGCTACTTGAAAAAAGCTCCTCATAGTTACATTTATGAGGCTTTTTCTCTGGACATTTAATGAAGTAGTACTCTTTGTTGTCATCCTCAATTATCTATTTCATCTTATATATTTGCAGATATCCGCACCAGGAGTACGTACTAGCTACCTAGCTAGTTGTCGATCGGAAGAAGATTGATTACGTTGGTCAAGTAAATGCCAGCCATGGAGAGATTGGCCAACATCCCAAGAGAGATCTTGTTGCCGGTCTATCTAATTGCCCTCCCTCTTCTCCTCATTGCAGCCTTTGCAGTATACCAGCAAACCCGCCCGCTGATGTTTTGGAGCGGTTGGTCAATGCTGTGGGTACATCAGCTGCTAAGAATAATACCAGCAGCGCCACTGCATCGTCACTACTCCCACCTATAAACGGACCACCACATATAATAAACACAGGTAACATCCTTCATTGGGCTGGCCGGCCGGTGATGCTGCCTGCTTGCTAACTGTTTAGTCGTGAAAGGCTTGTTTGCCTACTGCGTGCTGCTGTGTGATTCATCAAAGATTGATTATTTTCATTGATGTTCATCACTCATCAGATCGGGTTAACTCCACAAGAGTACTTCTTGACGGGCTCCTTGTCACCGGATTTGACGAGGAATCCTGCATTAGCAGATACGAATCCCATCTCTACCGCAAACCATCCCCTCACAAACCCTCTAAGCATTTGATCGCAAAGCTCCGAAGCTATGAATCGCTTCATAGAAGATGCGGTCCCGGAACGGCACCGTACAACCGAACCATAACAAAGCTCGCAGAATTCAAAGACCCAATAAAGTACTTCTCTGATAACCCCACATCAGAATCAGAAACGGAGTGCAAATACATTATCTGGATTTCAGTCAACGGGCTTGGCAACAGAATGATCAGCTTGGTCTCCACTTTTCTCTACGCCACACTCACCAACCGCGTCCTGCTGGTCCAATTCAAAGACGCAATGTCCGGCTTATTTTGTCAACCCTTCATCAACTCTACTTGGGAAACTCCCACCACTAATTTCTCCTGGCAGCGCCCTGAGATTCCAACCTTCAAACACAAGTGGTGGAACACGCCTAGCACTCCTTCTGACCATAGCACGACAAACCACAGTACCACCAATTATGTTCCTTAACCTGCTTTCAATTATGAAAGACCAAATGAAATCCTTCACTTGCGACGAAACCCACTTCCATCTCACAAAGGTACCGACACTGGTGCTCATGTCTGATCAGTACTTCGTTCCATCTCTTCACTATCCCATCATTCCAACAAGAACTCAATCTCATGTTCCCCCAGAAGCAGACAGTCTTCCATCACCTCGGTCGTTACCTTTTCCACCCAGCAAACCCGGCTTGGGGCTTAATCACCCGGTTCTACCAAGCTTATCTCTCCAAAGCCGATGAGAAAATCGGTCTCCAAATCCGTCTCTTCTTCCCTAACCGCACCCCAATTCAAACTGTCATGGACCAACTCTTAGCTTGCACTCTTTCAAACCACATCTTACCCGAAATCAACACTCAAAACGAAGTCATACCGCAGGCGACAGCAAACCAGACAACCACAACCAAAGCTATCTTCGTGGCTTCTTTGTACCCTGACTTCTCCGACAAGCTCAGGACAATGTACTGGACAAAACCAACCAAAACCGGTGAGTTTGTGGAGGTTTTCCAGGCTACACACGAAAGAGTGCAGCGGTCAAGCGACAGCGCTCATCAGGTCATAGTGTTGACAGAGATGTATCTACTTAGTCTGTGTGATGTGTTGGTGACGAGTGGGGAGTCCACGTTTGGATACATCGCGCAGGGATTAGCCGGGTTAGCCCTGGGTTAGCCTAAAACGATCGGTCATAACTTTTGTAAGGATAAACAATATATTCCTGTGATTTTGTAATTTAACTTTAAACATGCTTAAATGTTGTCTAAAATTGATGAAAATTTTACATGAACGATACTAAAGTGTTATATTTTGGTCCAATATCAAATTTGAAGTTTTTTAAGCTCACATGTGACCTTGGGACTTTCATAGCATCGTCCGTGTAAAGTTCATCAATTTTGGACAACATTTTAATATGTTTAAAGTTAAATTACTAAAATAACAGGGATATATTGTGAATTTCGAAAGAAACCAGGGGTATCTCGTGAATTTTCCCAACAATTTACTATGGCTCGGTCCGGTATTGGTATGCATTGCGCTCTGACTCGTATTGTTACATACTCCCTCCGTCCTGAATTGACCGTCCTGTTTGCTTTATGGCACGTTTTTCCACTTCAATATTAAACATATAAGATAAAATAATTTTATAAAACTAAATGTTGTAATATATAGTTTAACATGTCAAGAATCATATGCAAAACTTAAATTTTAAAAATTGTTTTATCTTATATGTTAAAAATCAAAGTCAAACGACATGTCCAAATAGTAAACAGGACAGTCAATTCAGGACGGAGGGAGTATAAAACAGTTGGATGAAAACAATTTATAGACATAATAAACAGAGCCATGAATTTCTATTTTGTATGAGTGTTAGGTAACGCATCCACAATAGTCAAGAGTGCACAATTACTATTGTATTAGGATTTTTCTATTTTTTTTTTAAATTAGAATCCACACCAGAATGCCCAACAAAAAGAATTAAGCAAACCTTTGAATATACCGTGGATGAGAATGGGACGGAAATTGAGGAGAATGAGAGTACATCCATATGATTCGGAAATGAACGAAAATGAAAAAAAAATATAAACTTCTTTTATTCCAGTGAAAAATATAATTATAAATAATAAATTATGATAATTATTAAAAACCTAAACTATAATGTAGTAGTATAGCTGTGATTGACGTACTTATTGTTTATCCTTACAAAAGTTTAATCAAAAAAAGTTTAATTTCATTTTTCTATTGATATTGCAATAATATTTTAATGAATATAACTCAGTAAAAAAACATAATTGACTAACTATTCTTTTTGCTTTAAAAAATTTCAGTAGATTTTATTAATTAATAATAAACTTATTCATATCATAAATGAACAACTTGCTTTATAGATATGGTATAACTTTAATAAATACTCTAAAATACTCGCAGATAGGCTTAAAATGTCCTTCCCTCTCTTGTGAATCCTAGCCAATGAGTCTTCATCAAAGGTCGTCTTATCTCAGAATAACATCCAGCTTTGCTCGTGCCTCATGAAAAATTATCAAAGAGCTCATATTTCCCCGCGGTGCATAATAAAAGTGGATATTAGGAAGGCATTTGACACGGTGGACTGGGGCTTTCTCCAAGACACTCTCTCGTTCCTTAACTTCCCCCTTGAATTTAGTAAGTGGATCTTATAGTTTGTTACCACCACCTCCTTCTCAATCAAGATTAATGGATCCCCCTCAGCCTCATTCAAAGGGAAGCGGGGGTTGCGCCAAGGTGACCCCCTTTCCCCCTGTCTGTTTGCTCTTGTGATGGACATGCTCTCCCGTCCTCTCGATCAACTCTACTCTACACCAGGCTTTCGATACCACCCATCCTGCAAATCCCTCTGTATCACCCACCTTTTCTTTGTTGATGATGCCCTCACTACAAAAAAAGCGTCCTTTTAGTGACACACATTTCCGTAGGTGAAATGCAATTTTCTGATGGAAAAAGGTATCACTGACGGAATGTTCCGTTGGAAAATTTTGTGGGAAGAAGTCGCGTCGTTATTAGTTTTCCGTCACTGAAACTTATTCCGTTGCTGAAAATAATATCACCAACAGAAAATATTATGTTGCTATAAATCTTTTACGACAGAATTTCTATTTTAAAAAAGCCATTTGCTACAAATACTTTCTGTAGGAGATTCTTTTAGTAACGGAATGTTCCGTTGGTAATATGTATAATCATCCTATTTTATTAGTTAGTCATAACAATCTACGACAGAAATTTCTGTTGCTAAAAATATCACCCACGGAATTTTCTGTCACTAATACTTCACCCTCGAAATTTTCCACCATCAATAGAATACCATTTCCGTCACTGAAGTGTATTTTCCAACAGAAATAGATGGTTGTTTCCTGTAGCAAATACATAAGCTTCAACCTAAAAAATTGTTTCAATAATACAATTATGTATTATTGAAACAAGGTGACCCCCTTTCCCCCTATCTGTTTGCTCTTGTGATGGACATGCTCTCCCGTCCTCTCGATCAACTCTACTCTACACCAGGCTTTCGATACCACCCATCCTGCAAATCCCTCTGTATCACCCACCTTTTCTTTGCTGATGATGCCCTCTCTTATTCTATAGAGGTGACCAAAGCTCCATTTCGCTCATGCTTAACAAAATTAACCTCTTCTCTGATGCATCCGGCTTAATGCTCAACCCTTCAAAATCTGACCTATTCCTTGGAGGAGTTGACACCTCCCTTGCTGATTCGTTTGTGCTGCTTACAGGGTTTAACAAGGGGTTCTTTCCATTCCGCTATCTTGGCATTCCGATCACTGCTAGGAAGCCTAGAGCCGTTGATTTTAACCCCCTCCTCGACAGTGTTAGCCCATATATAATGGGCCTCCATGTTGGGCCTCTGATAGAGTCTGTTCTTAGTTTAAATAAATAAAGGCCTCTATACTTGTTATAGTATGTTCTGAATACTAGTATAAATATACATGTACCCCTTGGTTACTGTTCACAATTAATACAATAAGTATGATCATGATCTACACAAATATCTCTCGTTGGCTCTCTAATAGACAGTATTCGCAAAACTATCACTGCTTGGGGAAGTAAATCTCTCTCGTTTGCGGGAAGGCTCACTCTCATCCAGAGCACTCTCTTTGGTATAGTTGGCTTCTGGGCCTCTTGCATCACTATACCTAAGAATGTCATCAAAAGAGTCACCAAATGCCTCAGCTTGTTCCTCTGGTCTGGCAATGCTGACAGTAATGCCACCCCTTCTGTGGCCTGGAGCGCACTCACCAGCACCAAGAAAAATGGGGGACTTAGGCAAAAGGACATCTACACCTGGAATATGTGCTTCATGCTCAAGACCATCTCAGCCATCACTCACAACTCTGAGCGCCTGTGGATCCAATGGAGCCATAAGCTCTTCATACCTGGCCTTAATAGCATTTAGACGACCACTGCAAAAGGAAATGACACATGGACCTGGAAAGCTATCCTCCATGCCAGGGATTGGTGGATGGAACAATGTGGGTCACTCAATGATGCCATTTCTCTGTTCAATTCCTATCCCACCCGTCCCAAGGTCAGCTCGTTCTATAATGACATCTCCCCCCCAGAACTTTCATTGGTTCAATGTTTGTTAGAAAATTTGGTCTATTCCTAAAGCAAATTTTATCTTATGGATTACTCTGAAAGATAGACTTAAAACATGTTATAGGCTCCAACCATAGGGCATATGTCTTGCTAACAAATGCTGGCTCTGTGAGCGTGCTCAAGAGACAAGCAACCATCTTTTCTTCCATTGTAGGTTTTCTTGCAAGGTTTGGTGGACTATCTGTGACTGGCTGGGACTCCCTGCCAACCGGAAAAGTCTACGCAGCTGCTCAACCTGAATCATCCGCTACTGCAAGAGGCATCGTCCGATTGACCTAGTGAAAAGAGCAGTTGTCGCCAATGTTGTCTATCACCTTTGGATTGAAAGATGTAAGCGAGCCATGACCAACCAGTCCAGGGACCCCGCTCTCATCATTTCAAACATCAAAACTGCTATCAAAGCTATCATTTAGACAAAGATGAAAAGCTCCAACACTGACTTTGACTGGCTTGATAGGGTTTTCTACTCCTAGGAGTAGAAATTTTTTGTAAATTTGGATGATTGTTGATTTTTGATCACTGAGCTGGGGCGTGCTTGCCAGCTCTAGGCTATTTTTTTGTTCACTGCTAGGGAGCTTTTGTATATCTTTCCCTCCCTATGCCGTAATGCCCGTTTAGTTATCAGATATATAGGGTTTCTATGTATATAATTTTACGCTACCTCTTGATATATAATTATACACATCCCTTATTTCAAAAATAATATTTTATGACAACATTGAATTTTTTGACATTTCATGGGAAAAATAAGAATATGTTTTGTTATTTTCCTAAAAATTATATACAATGGTAAATGAAGAGTTTGTCTATGTTGACTATTATTGATCATTTCACAGAGAAAACAACCCAAGCACTACTTTGAGTAGTAATCTCCACAAAACTGAAATACTGATCTAAGTATTTATTGGGTTATTATTATCACTTGGTCCCACTAAAACTGATATACTGATCTTTGATTGGATAACCTACAATAGTTGATAACATAGGTGTTTAGGGTTACTAATGTTTTCCTAAATTAATGTGGGATTTTGTACCAAAGGGAGAATAATATAGGTGCACATATACTACTAATTTTGGGTGTGGAGGTTGTAATGAAACATTATGGATTAACTCAATAGCAAGTTGTATTTTGGATCTTTTTTTTTGGAAATTTCATTAAATGTCACTATATTTTTGGCTAATTAATGAAATTCCACTATATTTTTTGCTAATTCATGAAATGCCACTAAAAAGTAAAATCACAAATTGCCACTATTTTTTTGTAAAAGTCCATGAAATGCCAGTATGTCATTGACCAAAAGCAAAAAAGACAAAAATACCCCTACTAGTTAACAAAGTAGTTTTAAAGTTCACAATATGCCATTAAGTGTTAAAAAATTCACTAAAATTCACAAAAAAAATCAAAGTATTATAAAAATATAGGTAACTATATACAAGAATATATTTAGAATATTATAAAAAATTATAAAAATAAACAAAAAATATTAAAATATCATAAAACATAGAAAAAAGTAAATATTTCTTAGATTTTTTTCAAAATTATTTAGTACCGTAACAAATAATGTAGAGTTTTAAACACATATTTATACTAATTTTCTACAAATTTAGACCAATATAGTGCCATAATTTATACCAATTATATACCATAATTTGTACCATCTAATTACCATAATTTTTACTTCACATTTCAAAACTATTTTTTCTACCAATTGAAATTATTTATTCTATATAAATATTTTAAAATTTTAATTAAAATTTGGAACTTTTTTAATTTATATTCTATTTTACAGATGACTCTATGACATAATATAATTTATTTCGAATAAATAATTTAAGTTGATAAAAAAAGTAATTTGAAAATTTATGATACAAATTATGATAATTAAATAGTACTAGTTATGATGCTTAATTGGTAGAAAAAATGGCACTAGTCATAATTTTTGACAGAATTTCTACCAATTAAGCACCATAACTAGTACATATTAATTACCATAATTTGTACCGTACATTTTCAAATTATCTTTTTTTATCAATTCAAATTATTTATTTGAAATAAATTATATTATGTCATTAATTCATCTACAAAATAGAATATAAATAAATAAATAAATCCAAATATTAATAAAAAATTAAAATAACTTATTTTAAAAATAATATTAAAATGTATGGTAACAATTATGGTAATTAATTGGTATAAATTATGAGGTTTGACGTATTTTCACAAACCACCACGTGGTTTGGATAATTACTTTCCCCACCCATCAACTTTCTCTCTATTTTACATCCATCACCATTTATGTTATTTCTGTTAGTTCATGCCACATGTCCTTTTTTAACTTGTTATATTATATGCTGACATGGCATATTTGAAGAACAAGCCACGTCAACATCCAACTTGGCTCCACATCTTCATTCTCTATCTCCCTCTCTCTTGTTGTTTTCATTTTCCTTTCTTTATTCTTTGTTCATTCTCCTTGCTGGACCGAAACAAGCGAACGAGGAACATACTTGCCCTGCGCCTATCTTCATTGTATTCACATGTCTGAGCCTCTGAAGCAATGAATCAATAGAACCACTTCATTCAAGCTTCAGAAAGGAAATGGTAAGACACACACTCTCTCTCTCTCTCTCTCTCTCTCTCTCTCTCTCTCTCTCTCTCTCTCTCTCTCTCTCTCTCTCTCTCTCTCTCGTCATTTTTATTCTCCTCTCTCCATTTTCCTTGCTGGACTGAAACTAGAGAACGGGAAAAATACTTGCTCTGCGCCTATCTTCATTCTATTCGCATGTTTGAGCCTCTGAAGTGATGAATCACTATAACCAGTGCATTCAAACTCTAGATTAGAGGAAACGGTAAGACCTTGCTTTTTTGTGATTCACTTCTGGTTTCTCCCTCTTGATTTCAACCAGAAATTAACTCTACTTCCTCCCCTCCCATGTTTGCCGAAACAAACCCCACACATGGCGTAGAAATGCCACTGAGACCGAAAAGAGGGGACGAGAGCCATATGCAAATCGAAAGTCACTAGAATGGGTCAGATTATCATTTTTTAATTTTGTACTAAAAACCCTAAATAATGTGTGCGGTTGGTATTTGTGTGCCGAGCAAAATTTCAATTGGGGGTAGGTTTGAAATTTGAATAATTTGGGCTCTAAACTAGAGATTAGTGCTAACTTGGAATTTGATACTAATCTGGTATTAATGGTGGGTTGAATGAGCAAGTGGAAGGTGATCAATGACAAACAAATGAAATTGTCGAGAGAGAATGAAGATGAGGGAGCAAACTTAGGTGTTGACGTGGCTTGTTCTTCGAATATGTCATGTCAGCATATAATATAACAAGTTAAAAAAGACATGTGTCATGAACTAATAGAAATAACATAAATGGTGACGGATGTAAAATAGAGAGAAAGTTGATGGGTGGGGAAAGTAATTATCCAAATTACATGGGTGGTTTATGAAAATACATCAAACTTCTTGGGTAGGGATGTAATTTTCCCTTACTTGAATTAGTAGAAAAAAAATAATTTAAAATTGTATGGTAAAAGTTATTGTAATTAATTGGTATAAATTGTGGTAATTAATTGGTATAAATTGTGGTAATTAATTGCTATAAATTATGGTACTATGTTTAAATTTGTAGAAAAATTAGTATAAATTATGTATTTGAAACTCTATATTTTTTATGGTACTAAATAATTTGAAAAACATCTAAGAAATATTTACTTTTTTCAATGTTTTATGATATTTTAATATATTTTTTAGTTATTTTTATATTTTATAATATTTTATATATATATTCTTATAGTTACTTATATTTTTATAATTTTTTGATTTTTTTGTGAATTTTAGTGAACTATTAATACTTAGGGGTATATTGTGCACTTTAAAACTATTTTATTAGCTTGTAGGGGTATTTTTGTCTTTTTTGCTTCTGGTCAATGACATAGTGACATTTCATGAACTTTTACAAAAATATAGTAGCATTTGTGACTTTTTTTTAGTGACATTTCATGAATTAGCCAAAAATATAATGACATTTTATGAAATTTCCCTTGATATAATTAATGTGTTATTGTTATGTTCAAAAAATGAATCTTACTACGGTTAACATATTAGAACTAAGAAGACATGTAAACTACAGTTACTTTCGAGTCCATGTACCAAATCCATTTGTATACAACTGATTGGTGGTGCCGCACGCAACATTAAACGATCTAGGCATCTTTCGATACCGGCGAAAAAAAGGGGCAAACGCAGCTAATTGCTGCGTTACAAAATCAATGTTGTAGTTAATCAATCACAATCTCACATTGGGTTAATATGTGGATTCCATTGAAAAAAGGAACCAATAACAATCTAACAGTTGGAAAATTTTGTATTGGGTGCCGCGTCAAATTCTTTTTGCGGAGAACGAACGGGCTCCTAATGAGTGGCATCAAGTCAACAGTTCAGTCAACTGATTGGTTGTAATTTTTAAAATATAAGTCCAAAATACAAAAAAATTATACTATGATTTATCTAAATTCAAGTTCTTCAAAACTACACCACTCATTAATATGTTTTGAGAAATTTAAAAATTTATATTAATTACATGTATATATTTATATATACATATATATCAATGAGCTTATAATTAAAAACATCATTTTAGCGTATCATAATATCGCTTTTAATTAATCATAATATCAAAATTAATGAATCATATCATCATTTTAGTGTATCATCGCAAACATATATATAAATTCTTTTACAATAATACAACACAAAATAATATTTGGTTTGTATGAAAAAAACGCGATTCACTATATAAGGTTTAAAATACACCATACAATAATAATAATACACTACAAAACAATAATGATTTTTATAGTTTCCAAAGTTTGTTATTCAATTCACCACTTATTAGTTAATGAATCATAATATCAATTTTAATGAATCATAATATCAAAATTAGTGAATCATATCTTCATTTTAGTGTATCATGGTAGACATATAAAAATAAAAATTTCAAACAAAATACAACACAAAACAATATTTGGTATGTATGAAAAATACATGATTCATCATATAAGGTTTAAAATACACCATACAATAATAATAATAATAATAATAGACTACAAAACAATAATGATTTTTTATCGTTTCTGAAGTTTGTAATCTAATTCACCATTTATTATTTAATGAAACATAATATCAATTTTAATAAATCATAATACAAAATTAATGAATCATATTATCATTTTAGTGTATTATTGTATACAAGTTAAAATAAAATTTTTTAAGTTGTCAAAACATATTCATGTCTGGTCTTATTTTGAAGAGCTTGAATTTAGATGAACAATGATATAATTTTTTTTTTCATTTTGGACTTATATATTAAAAGTTACAACCGTTAATATATTAAAAAGACAAGACAGTCAGCAAAACAGTCCAGTCAACAGTTAACTATGACTGACAAATCAATGTTCCACACAATATTTGGTGCGGGCCACAAAGAATTTAAGGTGGGTCCAATGAATAAAAAAAACTTATGCTTTTTAAAGTGGTTTTTTTACTACGGAAAATTAATAATATGGGATGAAAAAGGAACACCTTATATAACTATCTGAATTAATTTTTTTTATAAATAAAAAAATATGTTCCTATTTATAATATTTAATTATTATCTAACTCTAATTATAAATATTTTAATGAATATGAAAAATTATCAATTAGTCAAAGAAAGGTAAAAATAAAGAGACTAAAAAAATGAATTTGTTTAAAGGTTTGTGTGTATTTAATATTTATGAATCATTAATTTTATTTTAATTTAATATTTTTAGTTAATTTTATAATATTATTACCCTTTTAACTATCTCTATAACTATTTATATTATTTTAAAATATTTTTTTTGAAAATTTCTTGAAATGACTTTGAATTAAAAAAGTGACATATTACGAATTTAAGATATGATCAGTAATGTCACGGGTAAAATAGTTATTATCTAAAATCATCAAACAAAATAGGGATATATTGTGAATTAATGAAACATTTTGATGGTGTATAAAAAATTAGTTTTAAAATTGGGATATATCAGAATTATAAAATATTTTTATGACATATTCTTCCTTTATTACTAATAAACTGTAAAAAAAATTTCCTTCCCATCATATTTTTTCCTTTTAAATTATTAAGAAATTAATCACCTCCCACTATAAATGTCCTAATAAAACAGTTCATTAATCCAATGGTTTTAATCCCCTTAACATCTCATCCCTATAGGTGCATTTGTTGCTATCAATTTTAGTGTCGATACTGTTATTTTTTTAAAAACTTTATTCTAACCGTTACATTTAAAAATTGACAAAAAATTAATTTCAATTTCAGTATCACCTTAACCAATTTCTAATGTTGACCACGAACGGGATATAGCATTTTTAGTCAGACGAATAGCGAAGAAAACATCCACAATCTCGCTGCTGTAACGTTGGAGAGACCTTGCAGAGCCGTTCCTATCGAACTTTTCGATTGGCAATCTTCCCATGTCATCACATTCTCCCCATTCCATCGTTTTTGCCTCCACTAGGAACTAGGAACAGCCTTGGTCCCAACGAAAAGCCATTCAGTCAACCCTAACACATTCCAAACTCGCAATTACCTGGTTGATAACAATTGGAACAGCGAAACAAAATTGAATCTCAAATCGCCACTGAATCACACTAACGGAAAGTGCTATATGTACCCTTTTATCCAATTCTCAGCCAGAAAACCGGAATTCTTTTCAAAAGAGAGAAAAAAAAGCGCAAGATTACCGCTACTTCCCGGTCCACTCTTCGGTAATAACTGTAGTATTGCCCCCGCGGTACATCTGAGACTGATCCCCACAGCCGTTTATGCTTGCTAAAATCCACAGCCTTGACTCGTTCGCTGGCGACCTGTAAACACATGTTTTGCTGTGTTACCATAGATGTGACTCTAGTTAACCAATCCTAGTTGGCTAGTGTTGGGAAAAATACGGTGCGAGATGGAGACAAGAAAGATAAACAAAAGAGACCCGAAAATTGATGGAGATGACACACGATATTTTAACGAGGAAAACCCCTTAATGTAAAGGGTAAAAACCTCGGGATCGAAAACACCGATCCAAAACTTCCACTATAATAATAATGGGATTACAACAATGATCTCTTCGAATTAATATCGAAGGCTCTTGCTCTCACAAATAATTGTGGAAATACGGAGATAAGAAAACAGAAGAACTCTAACTCTCTAATCTCTCATTAGCTATATTCTTCACAATCTATAATTGTGGCTCTCATCTATGGTTTCTCTTGGATGCTCTCTTATCATCCGATTGAATTTAAATGACCTTGTTACTTCTGCTATTTATAGGCAGTGAAATGAGATGGGGTGGACATGTTCCCTTGTGTGAAAATGATGTCCTCATTTTCTTCATTTGCTACGTAGTTGATAGGCTGCCCTCATTTTCTGCATTTAGTTGGTAGGCTGCAGCATGCCTTCCTTCTTTTTTTTTTCTTTGTGATGGCCCACGTGTTAAGATCCAATGACCACAGGAGACAAAGCAAGCGTCAACTGCCAAGTAGTACCCAACCCGATCACTCCACGACCACGACACCTCATCCACCAGCGGGGCGTGATTGCTTCATTTCACTAACTGAATAAAAATAGAAAAAGGAGACAGAAGTACGGCATAGATTCCTCTTCTTTAGGATAATTAAAGTCCTTGTCTTCTCTCTAACAGTTGTTTGTACTTTTCTTCTTTCTTAGTTTGTATCCAACTATATTCCTTATTCAGCATTTAAGCTCAGGTGCCAAACATTAGTTGCTTGCTAGCTATGGAGATATTGATCAATATTATCCCAAAACAGATCTTGTTGCGAACCTGTCTAATATCCGTTCCTCTTCTCCTCTTTGCCGCCATTGCAGTGTACCTGCAGAACTCGCCTGCCGACGTATTACTAGAGAGGTTGACATATGCAGTAGGTACTACTCGAGAATCAGCTGCAAAGAATCATACCGCCCGCTGCACCACCTATCATTGTGCCTCCGCCACCAAGCACCGCCGGTAGGCATCCTTCATATCCTTCCTTCCCGTTTCCTGCTGTTGATCCCTTTCAATCCAGACAAATCATAGCATAAGTGCACACTGACTCTTATGTTTAGTTACGCCCCCAATTGTATTTACTTACCCTTGTCAATTGTCATTAAAAAACACGTTATAGAATTAATCTTCTCCCTCCTTCATCAGGTCCGGTTAAACCCATCAGCGAAGAACTTCTTCACGGGTTACTAACCACCGGATTTGATGAGAAATCCTGCATCAGCAGATACAAATCTCATCTCTACCGCAAACGATCCACTCACAAACCCTCCGAATACCTAATCGCAAAGCTCCGGAGCTACGAATCGCTTCACAGAAGGTGTGGTCCCGGAACAGAACCGTACAAGCAAACCATAGTGAAGCTAACTAAATCCAAAAACCCAATAAACCACTTCTCTGATCACCAGAGATCAGAATCAGAAGACTGCAAATACATCATTTGGATTCCGGTCAACGGGCTCGGCAACAGAATGCTCAGTTTGGTCTCCACTTTCCTCTACGCTATGCTCACTGATCGCGTCCTACTAGTCGAATTCAATCAAGAAATGTCCGGTTTGTTCTGCCAGCCCTTTCTCAACTCCACTTGGGAATCTCCCACCTCTTTTTCCTGGCGGCGGCCGCGGCGTGATCAGCCGATTCCTACCTTCGGAGACATGTTGAAGAATACTAATAATTACCGTATCATGACAAACAACAACAAGACCAACAAGAAGGATGCCGCCGTACCGCCAGTTGCGTTCCTTACCCTGCGCCCCAAGGTGAAAGATCAAATGAGAAACTTCATCTCCGACGAAAGTCAAACCCTTCTTCTTCACGTAACCGTACTGGTTCTAATGTCTGATCAATACTTCGTTGCTTCTCTTTTCTTGACCCCATCTTTTCAACAAGAACTCGATCTATTATTCCCAGAGAAGCAGACCGTCTTCCAACACCTTGGCCGATACATTTTCCAACCGTCAAACCCAGCTTGGAGTCTAATCACCCGGTTTTACCATTCCCACCTCTCCAAAGCCAACGAAAAAATTGGACTCCAGGTACGGATCTTCAATCCCACCACCTCTCCAATCAAAACAGTCATGGACCAACTCTTAGCTTGCACTCTTTCAAACCACCTCTTACCCGAAATCGACATTGCAAGGAGGGATGTGAAGCAAGCAGCAGCGAACAAAACAACTACCAAAGCTATATTTGTGGCTTCTCTGTTCCCGGACTTTTCCGACAAGCTAAGGACGATGTACTGGTCGAAACCAACCAAAACCGGGGAGATTGTGGAGGTTTTCCAGGCGACACATGAAAGGGTACAAAGGTCAAGAGACAGCAGTCATCTGGTCAAGGCGTTCACCGAGATCTATTTGCTTAGTCTGTGTGATGTGTTGGTGACTAGTGCAAAGTCAACATTTGGATACGTGGCTCAAGGATTGGGCGGGTTGAAACCTTGGGTGCTGCCCAGAACGACCGGTAACCAGATCCAGGACCCGCCTTGTGTGCGGGGTTGGTCAATGGATCCTTGTTTCCATTATCCTCCAGCGGTTAATGAACGGATCATGAGGAAGTGCAAGGATTGGAGAAAGGGGGTCAATATGATCGGGGGAGAGGATTTAGCTCCATGAATGTTTTTGTAACATTTTTTATACTCCTGGTACACAAACAAGCTACGTTAATCATATTTATAGTAATGAAATTGTACAAGAAAGGTGCCCATCAGGTTAATTTCCTTAACCCCATTTGATTAGAGGCGCATCCCTGGTATGCTCCTCAAAATTGATTTTGCCAAGGCATATGATTGCCTATCCTGGTCGTTCATTGACTTGATGCTATCAATCTACGGCTTCCCACCAAAATGGAGGAAATGGATTTCTGAAGTATCACCACCACTTCCATATCTATCCTCATCAATGGGACCCCCACTGCACCTATCAAACCAGCGAGAGGAATCCACCAGGGTGATCTGATTTCCCCGCTATTATTCATCCTCTGTGCTGAAGCTTTAGGATGGTTGCTCGATGAAGCAATCGTCAAAGGAAGTAGACAAGGTCTGCGAATTGGAATGAATCAGATTGTACTCTCCCATTTACAGTTCGCCGACGACACCTTAATATTCTGTAAGTGGAGTGAAGAAGAACTCAGAGCAGTAAAATGGTGCTTGGCTATTTTTTCAGAGATGTCTGGACTGGAGATTAATTGGAGGAAATCTACGGCGGTCCCGCTTAACCTGAACTCAATACAAACTGCAAAAGTCCAAGACATCTTTGGATGTACCATCACTCATCTTCCCATCACATATCTTGGACATTACATAGGGGGTAACCGTAGTTGAAGTAGTACATGGATGTCGATCATTGCTAAGATTGAAAAGAAACTAACAGCTTGGAAAGCCTCGTCACTTTCCAAAGCAGGGAAATTGGTATAAATTCAAGCGGTGTTGAACAATATGTCTATATACTTCCTTAGCTTGTTTAAAATTCCAAAGGTAATCATCCAGAAGATCAATAGACTACAAAGAAACTTCTTATAGGGTAATGGCACCAAAAAGAGGGATGCCTCTAATGGCTTGGAATGCGATTTCAAAGCCAAAAGAACTTGGAGGCCTAGGCATTACTGACATTGAGATGATGAATGCATCCCTCTTGTTCAAATGGTGGTGGAAATTCCACCAAGACGGCGGAAGGTTATGGAAGAAGGTTACGGAAGGTAATTTGTTCGATTTATGGGGTGGATATTACCTTACCACTCACCGATGAGAAATGGACAAACATCAGACGAAATGGGCTTTGAAGATTGATCTTGCTAGTCCAAAATTGGAACCCAACTTTGGAGCACATTATCAATGACAACATCAAGTTTATGGGTAGTGGTAACAAGATTTTGTTCTGGATTAACCACTAGATCGGAACCCAATCCTTAAAGAATCAGTTTCCCAGGCTCTTTCTGATTAGTGAACGAAAATCAGCCATTGGCTGAAGTGGAATGGTGGAACTGGTCTCAATGGGTGTGGAATCTATTTTGGAGACGCCACCTATTCTCGTATGAGGCTGCCCAAGCGAACAGCCTGCTCCTACAGATTGATAACTTCACACCACCGTCACCAGTACAACCTGATTATCTTGGATGAAATGCTTCAGGTAACACTGAATTTTCAGTCAAATCGTTTTACCTCAAACTGTTTGAATACGACAATACCCTCAACCAGTCCTGGCATCGTAGCTTCTGGCGAAACTTTGCCCCCCCCAGAATTTATCATTATAGTTTATCAATGTGTGTGCCTAATATGCAGTTCTCCGTTTGAAACATCCAAGCATTTACTTCTGCACTGCCCCAGCACCAATAAACTTTGGCACCAAATTCTTAAATGGTGGGGTATCACATTTGTATTCCCGAATTCTGTGTTCGATTTATATTGCATATGGCAAAGTACAATGGTGCGCAAGACCATTAGGAAATGGTGGAAGTCTAGTCTATTCTTCTCCCTATGGGATATCTGGAATGTTCGCATTCGGTTGGTTTTGAACGGATTGAACCAGACTGGAATGATACTATAGAATCAATCAAGCGGCTGGTGATTCAGTGGAACAAGAGACCTCGAGCATTGACATCAGTACCAACTCAAATGATAGCATCCTCAACAAACCTATCCCAACTACTTAGCCACTAGTTCTTGCTAATTTTCTCTGTATGTTGCTTTGCTCTATATGTATTGGTTGTGAGAAAGGTTTCAAACCTATTGTAACGTTTTTTTACAATCAACTATAAAAAAAATTAGTTTTTGATTATAATCGAATTAACCAAATTTAGTTTGATAACTAAGTTAACCAAATCTACAATTTATTTCACTTAATAACTAAAATGAATCAATTTTAGTTGTCTGTAATAAATTTGGTTAATTACAACTTTTAAAATAAAATTTATGATTTTTTTAAACATTTGTAAATTTTATTCCAAAATAATATCAATTAGCTGACATAACTAAAATAAATTTAAGTATATAAATAGTAAAAAAAACAAGAAGTTTGCATAAATTTGGTTAACTATAACTTTTAAAAGAAAAATTATGATTTTTATAGATTTTTGCATATTTTAATTCAAAATAACATCAATTAACTACATAACTAAAATAAATTTAAGTATATAAATAGCCAAAACAAAAAACAAAAAGTTTAAAATACGCTTAAGAGACTAAAAAAACTAAAGTATTTTATTAGGTAAATTTCACCAATTTCACTAATTCCACATACTATATATCAGTTTCTTCGTCAAAACTATTACCAAATATAGTGTGAAATTAGGGGAGTTTGTTTTTAGGTAATCAGGTGCTGTTTTGCTAGTTTTTTCATTTTTCAGGAAGGGGGAAAGGAATTGGATTACTTAAACTCTATATCTTGATTTCCCACCTCCTATTAGGGAATGAGATTCTCTTTCTTCAGTACACGTTGACCGGTGACATATGACCATTAACCGATGACTAAAATTCACTGACCGGTGACCGGTGAATCTTGACCGACAATTAACGATATTTGACCGACAGCCGACAGACGTTGATCATTGACCGGCGACCGTTGACCGTTGTTTATTTTTCCCCACAACTCAAACAAGCAACCGGAAAAATCAAAAGAAAATTCTTTTTCATCCTCTTTCCTGATCCCATTTTGTGTCCTCCGCTTGAAACATTTGCCCCTTAATTAACTATGTGACAGAAATAAAATATTATTTCAAATTGCAATGCTTCCTAGCAAAATCTCTAACTCCTAATATCTCTGTGTTCCACTAGTTGAAATCCACCTTTATTGATGCAAATTTCCTTTCTCATTTGTAGTTAACCAATGTTATGGACAATTTAAACATAGGCAAGAGTGTTGACAAAAATACTTGATGATAAAGTGAATTGGTATCCGATTCACGTAAACTAAATGTTAATTTGTGTCATTTTAAAAACACGATTCTAAAAATGGAATAAAAATTTTAGTTTGTTAAAATTTTCTTTTAGATATAATCTAAAAGTATAGATAATACTAATTGTGTATAACAAAACTTTACATCAAAACTACTTTTAATAAAATAAAATATAGTATTATTTCTAAGTATTTAAAACACGAGTTGAATTCACCTACCGCACACTGTGGGGAGAGCGGTGAAAGGTACAATACAACTATCATGCTTTTTTTTATGAAGAATCCCGCACATACTGCACTAGCTGCTGAATTTTCTACCGTTAAATGGACAATCGTGTGAACTGACTGACTTTCCAACCTTGATCATTGCAAAGGAAATGACTTTCATTAGTATTATATATATATATATTTAATATTCTTATCTAGATAATATGAGAATACTAATTTCAAATACAAAGCATTAAGTCCAAAAAGAACCAAAGGAACAAAGTCTTAAATGGAAATCCTTTTATCGTTCATTTGTCTCAAACTTTCATCCATTTACTTAAGCGGGAAGAATGAGGTTGTAGGGTATCCGTTTAAAAATGATATCTTGACCAGTGATTGGCTAGGCATAGGGTTTTTACAACATGGATATTTTGTGGGTGTTTTGGTAAGGCAGTTTTGCAGCTGTTTTATATGTGATAATAATCATAATATATTTTTAGAGTAGAATGTAGGATTCACGTGGGACACACTTAGGACCTACGCATATATACCATAATTATGCTACTATAAAAATATGCCAAGGCTGATGAAATTCTTCATAGCTTTGTTCAAGATCCAGCCAGAAAGTCAAGAAAACCCTAGCCAAATCGCCTGGGTACTGAGACAGTCGAAGAAGAGAGAAAACTGTGCAATCTATTATTAGACCGTAAGTCTGTCTGAAAAGTAAGTATAGAGTGGACAGA
Source organism: Limonium bicolor (assembly GCA_023374045.1). Taxonomy (NCBI): domain Eukaryota; kingdom Viridiplantae; phylum Streptophyta; class Magnoliopsida; order Caryophyllales; family Plumbaginaceae; genus Limonium; species Limonium bicolor. Next base: position 77,663,397 of record CM041777.1, on the reverse strand, counting down.
CCCACTCTTATTTAATGGATAACATACCTATCCTGGACTAACGGTAATAACGGATATAAAGACTATATACAAAAACTCAAAATAACTTAAACAAGGGCTAACTGATAATATTCAACATACATTCCTAACACCCCCCCCCCCCCCCCCCCAAATTATGCAAGAGTTACATAATTTGAAGTCAACCACAACTCAAATGTCCAGCTTCCCACAATTCCGATGCCCATCTTCTTAATCAGCACAGGATACTGTTTGCCCGGTAAGGCCTTTGTTAGCATATCAGCAAGCTGATCCTTTGAGGGAACAAACTCCACTGAAATCAGCCCATCCTGCAGGTTCTCTCGTACAAAATGGATGTCTAATTCAATGTGCTTCGTGGGCTCGTGCAGAACAGAATTCCTGACGATGTGTATAGCAGATTGACTATATGACTTGACAGGAACTGGCTCAACATTCTCAACTCCAAGCTCACTCAACAATCTGGTCAACCAGCTAAGTTAAGCAGTTACTTGCCTCATCGTTCTATATTCTGATTCTGCAGAAGACAAAGCCACTGAAGTTTGTTTCTTAGACTTCCACAACAGAGGACTATCACCAAAACAAATAAAATAGCCACTCACAGAACGCCTAGTGTTTGGGCAGGTAACCCAATCATCATCGCAAGAGGCAATTAAATGAAAATATTTCTTATTATTAAATAAAAGACCACCACCAGCAGCAGTACCATTTACATACCTTAAAGTATACAAAGCTGCCTGAAAGTGTAAATCAGAAGGAGAATCCAAAAATTGACTTAAAACCTGTATAGCGAAGCACATGTCTGATCTGCCGTGTGATAGAAAATTAAGCTTCCCTACTAGACGTCTGTAAAGACTAGGATCGTCTAAAGCTTTACCCACATTTTTTCTTAACTTAACACTGTCATAATGAGCCTTTTGTAGCATGAAAATACCCTCAGTATGCAAAAACTGCATACCCAGGAAGTGACCTAGTCTCCCTAGATTCTTGATCTTGAACTTCCGGTCTAGATCCATCTTAATAGCCTTAATCAAGTTAATATCACTTCTTGTCACAAGAATGTCATCTACTTACCAACCAGAAAACATACCCCATCATCATAATTCTTTGTGAATGAAGAGTAATCATTAGTGGACTGTTTGAATCCCAAGTCTTTCAAAAAATTGCTCAGCTTCTCATGTCACTGCCTGGAAGCCTGTTGTAGCCCATAAAGAGATTTCTTTAACTTACAAACTTTACCAGATCCTGCCAATTCATGTCCCTCTAGTATTTCCATAAATACATCTTCATATAATTCCCCATGAAGAAAATCAGTTTATGTCCAACTGTGTTATGTCCCAACCCCTTTTGACAGCTATGGAAACTAAAGCTTTAATAGTGGTGAATTTTACTATCAGAGAAAAAGTCACCAAATAATCTATCCTATATTTATGCGTGTAACCTTTTGCCACTAGTCTAGCCTTATACCTTTCCAATGACCCATCCGCACAGCTTAACTTTGTAAACCTATTTACAATTAATTGCCTTTTTCCTAGTGGTAAATAAACTATATACCATGTTTTATTATTGTCTAAAGACCTAAGGGTGTGTTCAATTCACACAACGGAAACGGAATGAAATCAGGAAAGGGAATGGAATTAAAGGAAAGAAAATGATTCCCCTTGATTAAAAAACGGTTTGATTTTAACTAGAAACGAAATAGAATTATGCATCATTCCCTTTGTTGTTGTTTGGTTTTGAATATAAGGGAATCACCATTTTCTTCAAAAAAAATTTATACTTGTTTTATTCAATATTAACATAATGTAATAATTTTTGTTTCTAAATCTCAAAATGATCATCCATGTTCATTAATTTCATAAACATATTGATAGTTAAAAAATATAAATTAGAAATAATCTTAATTATATTCAGTAAAAATATAAACACTTTAATCAAAATAAAAAATTATTAATAATATCAAAATTATGTTATAATTCAAAAATATTTACAATATATTATAGATATCTATCTAATACATACATTAGATAATGTTTAATATTTTAAGAATAAGTTTATATGTTAATATCTTGTTTTATATTTCTCAATATCGTTTGGTATTAGCTAAAATAATTTAGTTCACATTTAATTAAATAATATTTAGTTTACTTATTAATATTTTCAATAATATAAGGTTATTAAAATAAAAAAAATAATAACTTTTTTATTAAAGTGAACAGTTTATGATAATGAAATAATTAATAATGAATATACTTAGTTTGTAGTACTTATAATATAGTCATTTATTTCATATTAGTAAGTTTTTTAAAAGTTTTATGGTATAACTTTTAAATCTAAAATTTTTGTTTTGAATATTATTATATGTAGTATTTATTATATATATATATATATATATATACATTAAATACAAATATTTAGTATATAACAAAAATAACTAAATGAATCATTATAAATATTTTATTTAAGATAAAACATCTAACATATTTGCTCAGACATAAATTGTTTACTTTGAATTTTAATTTAATTATATGTTACTCGTAATTTTTAATTCTTAAAATATTTATTTAAATTAAACATTGTTTGAAAGATGAGTTTCGTGATGGGAGAGAATTATGGAAAATGAAGGAAAGAGAATACTATTCCGCATGATTTTAGGGGGAATGGGTAAGAAGGGAATTAGGGTTTTCAAAACTGGAAAGAGGAGAAAGATAATCATTAGAAATTAAATACAAACCATCAAAGGGAATGATTCCCTTTCCTTTTCTTAATTACCCCCAAGTGAACACACCCTAAATTCTTCAAGCATCGTATTTCTTCAATTTTGATCTTTAATAACATCAGCATAGTAAACAGGTTCACATACTTCATGTGACTCAGCATTAGGACGATTCGGGCCAATAGTATCAGTAGAAAGAGCATAAAAAATGTTTCTAGGTAGGTTAGAGGAAACTATGGTGTCATCATCAGTAAGTTGCACGAAATCAGAAACAGTAGCACAGACATCTTTAGTTTCAGTATGCACAGAGGATAATCTGGACATTCTATCATTTATAATTAAAGTGAAGTAATTAGAGGCTGACTTATCTGATTGATGAGTAATAGAGTGTCCAACCACAAAGTCTTCGAGATACTTTGGTGCATTCTTTTCTCTTGAAGAGCGTCTGACAGTTGTCTGTTGCTCTGTGTTCTGGGATCCAGGAGCAGGAGCAGTTTGTTCAGAAGTAGGGACAGATTGTTCAGGACCATCATTTTCTTCCAGTACCACCGTTGTTTCTATGTTCCTTTTCTCCATGGTGTTGTCCAAGTCGTCCAAATCAGGCACATACTGCATTTGGGGTTTTGGAGGGATTTCTGCACTATCTTCAAACTCAAAATTCTCATAAGAAAACAAATTAGAACCAGATTCAGATTCCGAATTGTTCTCATGATCCCTGTAAGAAGGGGTACAAATTTTTGAACTTAGATAGCAATAAGGTGGAATTCAATAGAGATGTAATTTTTCATGAGAATTTTATCCATTTAGAGACGCCTCACACAAGAATCATGAGGTCCCCACAAATCAGTATGGATTAATTCAAAGACATCATAAGTTTTTCCAGAACCAGATTCAAAAGGGAGCCTATGGCTTTTGGCTAGGACAAGATTCATAAAGAAACTGCTTATTTTTCTTCAATTGATCTATCAGGTCAAGTTTTACAAGTTTATCCTTTGGCATGTTACCCATCCTATGATGCCAAAGGCTGATCTTATCATTACAATCAAACCCAACACTAAATAACCTTGTTGGTACATGCTATGGGATCACAAACCCTAGAATTCCTTATATCAAAACTACAATTCAAAATGTAAAGGCCTCTGATGAGTTCCCTAATTTGCACAACATTGCTACCTTTATAGTCCTGATAAGAGCACATTCGAGAATCAAAAATAAATTTTCCCTTCATATCAACACAGAGTCTGTTAATTGAAATTAGATTAAATCTGAACTTTGGCACAAACAAAACATTCCTTAACAAATTGAAGGGGTTGATCCTGACTTCTGCTCTAATTTTGACAAGTTGAGGGTGCCCATCAGGCATCCCAACAATGTGAGGCTCATCTAGTGTAATATAATTAGTGAAGAGATCTAAATTCCCATACATGTGGTCTGAGGCTCCCGAGTCTAGGATCCAATCAATATCACAAAAGTTGTGTTTCTCACTAGCATTCATGCTTAAATAATCCATATATTTCAGACAAGGGTAAGGTTCAGAATCTATATTTACATAGTTAGCACAAAGAATACATTAGCTGAAATACCCCAAACCTTAATATATTAATGAACTATCTAATTAGGATATACTAAGGCTAGAACGTGCCTTAGAAACATTAGAAGAAGTGTTAAACAACAATTTACACCAAAACATGCTTTAAGAACAATTAAAGCAAAAGGTGTTTTAAAGAGCACAAATAAATTAGGGAACTACCAATAAGTTCCCAAGATATTTCAAATGTGAAATACCCCTAAGATTAGTAATACGCATTAAGCAGAATTAGCGTTTAAATCGAAAACACATCTTAGAGCACAAAAATGTGCTTTATAGAAAAATGTGCTTTAAGCATGTATACATGGAACGAAAAGGCTAATGAGCCTAAATACCATAAATAAATAAGGGAACAACAATGAAATGGTCATAGGAGCCATTACGTATACACACAAATTAAGTATACAAAGTCCACAGTAAAACAAGTACTAAACTGACGAAAGTCAAGGAGAAACCATTAAACGACTTGGTTTAAATTGGAATGAGCAACATGCTATTTCATGAACAAAGTTTATAAATGATGTAAATATACTAAGACACATTTAAACTAGCCAAAACAAATTGCATAATCAATGTGAACCCGGAAGCACATAAAATGGTGTTTTAAGGCATTTTTGGCTATGTAACATACCTAACACATGGTATAAGTCCTTATGAACGAGATTAATGCATCTAATATTACATAAATACAAGGGAGAAACAAAAAAAATCAGACAAAATGGTGACTAAGGCTGCCAACTTCATGATGAGTCATTAAAGGTGTTAAAATGCCTTTTTGCTTACTTTACACCTATTAAGCCTTTCCATGAGTGCCTTATCACATTGTCCCCTGAATAATTGATAAAACAGACACCCATTCATCATTCTTAGAGCTCTTGAACTCGTGGCTCCTCCTCCCTTTGAAGAAACTCCACAAAAACTCCTTTGTTGCTAGATTAGAACCTTAAAGAACACCTTGTCTTGCACAGATCATAACTTTCTCATCTTAAGTTCAAATTTCAAGCTTGATAGCTCGTTGGAATCCCCTTTCGAATATATTTCCATCTATAGCTCATGCGTCCCCGAACTCTGAGGAACAACCATGACGAAGTTCCTTTGATTCTCGAGGTAAAACATTGCCTTCTTGGAAACTCTTTGTTCTTTGATTTTCATCAAGGCCGAGTGCCTAGGGTTACTAACCCTCCTTATTCTTCATCTTATTCTATGATTTTGGAGCCAATTTCTCTAGCAAATTGCTGTCGAAATTTCTAAGGAAATCTAGCTTAAATATTAAGCTAATGGTTAATATACAAGGTAAATCCTACAACTACCTATTTCAAGGTTCTAATTGTTGGTCTATATATGATCTAACATATTGTTCATCTTGTTTATTATTGCCGAAATTATAAGTGCGTTAGATTTAATTTTTGACACATTAAATGTTAATATTTTGTAAATCTAAAATTAGATTTATACTCCTTATGATATAAACTTCAATATAAGCTATCATAATATACAAGAAAAATTCATATACTATGATTTTTCATATGGCCGAAAAGTAAAGAGTTGTAAAGGAGTTAGCAAAATTATCTAACTTAGTTAAATTAAAGGAATTAGTGTAATTAAGAGAAATATGTAAAATTTAAGAGGTTTTGGTACCTAATGGTGATTGCCGAAAATTAATGGGGTCAATATGGAATTTTTGAGAGTTTAGATGATGAGAAAATAATTGTAGAATTAAGTTTACAATTTATAAAGGGATTATAAGAATTATAAGGATTTATATGGTTTTTGGTATATTTAAAAGTTAATAAAGGATGGTATATATATACTATAACATTAGATAATTAAATCTGGTGATTTAGGGATGTTTAAAATGATTTTTGATGTTCAAAAATCTGTAGGTAAATTAATTACGAAAATTAGAAATTAATTGGAGTTAACTTGGTTAATAAATGAAAGAATAAACCACAAGGGTAAAATGGTAATTTTACTGGTCAAACATGGTCAAACGTGGTCAAACATGGTCAATGACGGTTTATAAATATTTAGATAAGTTAGAATAAAAATTATAACAAAAGATTAGGTAATAAAATGTTTAAGGAATAAAAAGTTAAGATAAATTAACTTTAGGGGTAATATTGTAAATTCTGGAAAGTTAGGGGGTTTGACCATAAAAGACTGGTCAAACTTGGGTATATTTTGGTAATTGACCAAAAGTATAGAAAAAATTAATTAAGAAAGACTTTGGAAGAAATTAGAAAATAACAAGTTTAGAACTTATTATGAGTAAAATGAAATTAAAAAGAAAGCTATGGGTAAGGAATGTAAATAACACATTTTTATGTGTTTAGAAGGTTAAGGAAATTAAATAAAGATGAAATACCCCTAAATATTAAACGCATAAAATCATGACGTGTGTTATAATTCGGACATAAAATGACGTACGAACAATTAAACCTATATATATATATATATGTATGTACGCACGAATACGAAAACACACGTACGTAACGTTACGATATTGTAACGTTGTAAATAAGTGACAATGGCGTCACCTAACTTTGTAACAAAAGAAAATAATAATAATAACAACACGAAGTAATATATAGTCACATATTTATAAGTAAACATATACAACTTATTCAAATAAAAAGAAAGGAAAAAGGGGAGTAAAGACGCTCCCGTTGAGGCTCGAACCCAAGACCTCCCATACTTGTTCCGAGTGCTTAACGGGGTGAGCTGCGCTCAATTTCAGCAACTTATACTCATCAACTAAAACTAGTAGCGAACAACTAAACTATCTATACAAAAAAAAAAGAATGAAAACAGAAACAGAGAGAATCAACCCGTCTCGGTAGCACTGCCGATCTCTCCTTCTCCATTATAGCAAGATCGAGCAACACAGGTTTCCACCCGCCACCTTCTTCCTCCCACTCATGCTACAGAATTCTCTTCCTCCCATGAGCCCATAACTTCCGGTTCTGTCCAAGAACAACAGAGAGGAAAGTAAATTGGCCTGAACACATTACTCACCTTAGTATATTCCCTTCTCAGATTTCCACGAAGTCAGTCTCCCAACTTTTCCCTGTGGCAACATCTAAACTATTCAACAGACCAATCGACATATTCTACTTCTGTTTTTTTTGTTCAAGTTCTACACAACAGAGCCATGTATCACAAACTCTCACGCATCAAACCCATACTGTTTCAAAACTCTCAAGAAAAATTCCCTTGGAACTTGCCCTCGCTGAAGTCTGTTCCAACCTCTGCACTAACTCACCGTGTCTTGTGTCGCCTGAGTTCATAAACCCACAAACCACTCCTTCACCCCCCCTGCTGTGCATCGGTTATGCATGGGCAGCAACTCTACTCACTTCCTCTGATCCTGAAGCACAAGGTAAGCTGCTGTTTACTCATGCGTGGAGATGAACCCGAAACTCCATGACACTCTTGAATCCTTTCTACTTGTTGTTTCATTTGAAGAGAAAAAAAAACTGACACTTTACTCTTGACTTCCCTCTTGCTTTGTCAGTGAACTAAGCTTCCCACTTTTCCTGTCTGTCTGATAGAGCCAGAGATCGAACTCTTGGAAAGAAGCTAACAGGTGAGGCTTAAATAAAATGCATTCCCTCTGTTTGTTTGACCGATAGCCCATGCATGAGTTCTCTAACTTTTCTCACTGCCTCACGTAAAGAACCATACATACTAGGTAAGGAGTAGTGTACTGAAGAAAAATCTTGAAGCAATAGTTCTTCTGTCAAAGGGTAAGACTTACAAGGAAACTCAGTTTTTAGTTCCACCTTCCCTTCTGTCTCATCACTGATATGTCGAGAATAACACTTGAGGATTTCTTCCAGTGGAGACTGAGTGCTAAGGGTCTGGGAGTCTACATTGTGCCGAGGAGATTTTCAGGAGGAATCCCATTCCAAAAGACAGAAAGGAAACCCAAGGTATCAAATCTAGTTTTCTGTACAGTTCTGTTGAAACCCATCGTCTTCCTGTATAACTGGAACTCCAGAGAGGAAGTGGATACATTATCGACTTAGTGATCTATCTAGAACTTGTAAATACCCTATACTACTTGAACTGGTAGGGAGAGAAGGTTGAAGTTCAAACATTATGAGTAAAACAGAAGAAAAAAAAAATAACAACAGAAGAACTTAATATCAATTATATTCCAGGTCTGCAATGTAGTGCAGTTCTGTATAATATACTACAGTGGCATGCTCCTCACGGTTTGGGTTTGTTTGTTATGTTGAGGCTGTACTAGAGCTGCCCAATTAAGTAGCTAGACCACCTAGGGAAGTTAGAGATCCAATTAAACAGAACAAAAAAAAATTGATAACAGAAAAGTTGATTTGTTGCAGTTCTGAGAATCTGAGATTCTGTAGTTTTAACTTAGGGCTTTGGGTTGGTGAGGTTAATATTGAGTTAATACACCTTACGAGGGAGTTATATAACTTGAAAGAAAACTTAAAACCAGACCAGGGAAACAAGAGGAAAGACAACAATGAGGAGAGATTTCATCAGTTTATAACCTCAGCTTAGTGTCTGAAGTTTTGCTCCTGTACGTGCGTCGGTGAGTTAACAGGTTACCTTGGGATTTGCTTTAGAGCTAGGACTGTAATAGAACTCATAACTAGGTGACTGAATCAGTTGAAGAGGATTAAGAAGTAGATTAAACAACCAAAGCCAAACCAAAATGGGTTGTACCAGATGGTGATATCAGTTTTTCTTTTGTTTCCCACTCTGTGTTTTTCTACAACAAAGAGTCTCGGTATAGGGGTCTTCAATAGTTTTGTCTTGGGTTGCTTGGAGTTAAGACTGTAACTAAAAACACGACTAAGTATCCAAACAAGCTGAGGAAATAGGGAGTCCAAACTCAGGAGTTAGGGACATAAGATTAAGGGAAATGGGAGTTATCAGGTTGCAGTTTCTGGTTCAGAAACCTTGTTTTGGGTTTCTGTACAGATAGAATAAGAGGGTTGTAGTGACTTTAATAATGTGGATCTAAGATTTTATTTTGGGGTGAGATCGTGGTAAATCACCTAACAGAATGAGAAAGTAATAGGGAAAACTAGAGAGCAGGTTAAAAAGAAAACAGAAGGGAAACTACCAGGTATAGGTTTCAGGTCTTGACAGATTATTCCTTTCTGTGTAAATTGGGCTAGAGGTTTCATGGGGAGCGTATTTGCTGGAAAATGAATCTAATGCATTGCTAACATATAAACCGACGAGTACATAAGTTGGGAAGAACAGAAAAAAAAAGACTTGAGGAACAGAAAGGAAGAAACAAACAGGAAAGAAGTATTGACCTTAGATTCTAGTTCAGAAGTTTGTTTGGGTTTTGTTACAGAAGGGATTAGAGTGTCGCATTGATCTAAAAATGAAGTCAAGGCATTCCTGTTACACCCTACCAGGAAGACATAGGCTTTAGGAAGAAGTTTAAAGGGGCAGTCTAGGAAGAAACAGAAAGATAATAACAAAAGAGGGACTATCAGTTTTGGGGTTTAGTTATCAGATTTTTCTAGTTTTGTGCGGAAGAAACTTGGGGACATTGTCCAGATTAGTCTTGTTTGTTCTTGGGTCTTAAAGACTTAATAACCCTAACTAAGTACAGATACCTAGAAGGGAACATAGAATAGATTCGGAACAGAAAAGAATGACAAAGGAAAATATAGAAAGGCATCACGGTTCTGTTTTCAGTTTCATAGTTGTTTCTGGGAGATTATTTCTGTTTCTGTACAGAGGGATTAGGTGAGTGTTAGTTGTGAAGTTTTGAGTTTAAAATGGGGATAAAACAAGTAGCTGGGTTAGGAGTACATGGGGATGAATCAGAGACAGATGTGGTAGTGTGCAGAAGGAATACAAGTATGATAACAGGAAACTGATACAGAAGGTGGGTGTTTTGGTTTCTGAAAATTGCTTCCTGTGTAACAGATTTTTCTGAGGTATTAGGAGTGTAGTGTTGTCTTAGTTGCGAACTAGAAACATTGTTACAGAGTAAATTAAGTGGCAAAATCATTGGGGGATCCAACAACCGATGAAAAACAGAAAGAGATATGTATATGCACAATTGTCGGTTTTCTGAGTTTCAGTCTTTCTTGCTTCTGTTTACTCTGATGTAGTTGTTTCTGTGTAGTTAATTACAGAAGCTACGTGAGTGATTTATGAGTAAAGTTTTGAGTTAAAACCTAGACTAACACACATAACTAGTTGGGTAAACACTATAGGGAAGCAACAGACATGAATTAAACTAACTAGAAACAAGCAATTCAATGAAACATGGAGTTGGTTGTCTCGGTTACTACTATTATAGCTGTTCTGTATAACTGGATTGTAGGAGTATTATGGGTGAGGTGTTAGTTTATTAATGATCCCAAAACAGACCCAATTCACCTGATTGTGTGTAAAGAAACGGTTGGAAAAAAAATAAACTTGTCTTGACACACTAAAAGAGAGGTTAATGTAAGATTAAACATTAAACTTATGTGGCGTTTTCATAAACTTTGGACTTCTGTATAAGTGGGTTTCAGGGGTAACCTATGATCTATATTATCGTTACAAGGGTTAAAATTATCACTCACCTATTCATCTAAGGAAGGAATACACATTAGATAAGTCCTACCTATGTTATACAAACTTGTTACTTAATTACCTCTTAAAACGCCCTAAGACATTAACTAAGGGAAAAGGGCTTGACTAACATGTAAATAAAGATATGAAATATCCTAGGAGTAAGTTAAGCCTAGGAGTAATGCGTGTGAACTTCTAAGAGTCAATCTAAACTAAGCATGTAACAACATACCTAAGGAGTAACATACGATATAAAGTGTCGTCACATAAAATAATGAACTGACACATTGTTTCAATTAACTCTAGGATCGTAGCGGGCTCCGACCGGGACTCCGAGTGTGAGACAACCTGAACTAGCGAAAAAGGTATGGACATGTGTGGTTCGTATGTTGCCGTGTTACACGGCTTGTGTGCTGTGTGCTCTGTGTGAAAAGACCTTAAGATTAAAGCATGAAATTGAATTGCTTGTTTATCATGTTGGATGATTGTTATATCATTGTTGTGTATCATTGCACGCACACAGTAGTTTAGTCCCTTCGCGTTTATGTAATTTGAGATGAAACAATGAGAACTATGAAAACAAAGAAAACGCTATAAGGGGAACTCCTCTCTAACTATGGAGGATGTACCATGACACCCACTATGGTGTCTATTCATGAATGATAACGAAGAGCAAATCTCGATTGGTGGGACATGAGGATAACCCGGGAAGACGACATCTCGGGCCGCGCGGTATGGAATATTCGGGAGTTGGTATCTGCATCAGATCCTTCGCCCTTCTATGTGGAGCACATCCTGGAGTCTAGAGGTGGCTCCGCTTTCCCGGCGCATGACGTCGGGAATGGGGGAGTGACAACTTGGTGGAGTGGAGCTTATCCTGGAGTCAAGAGGCGACTCCGCTTTCTCGGCGCATGACGCCGGGAATGGGGGACTAGCTATGGAGGAGACGTCCTCCAACGTGCGGTAACAGAAGAACACACAATTAATCAATGAGAACCAGAGAAAGATGGGCACCCGCATTGTATGGTCAAGGGAATCAACCTACATCCCCAGACCGGTGCAAGAAAGAGAAAGAGAAGTGCACTTGGATGAAACAAAGAGAAAGAGACGAAAACACTCAATATTGTATGATCCCACTGTGTGGATCATCATTATACGAATTCTACAAAAAAACTCTACTTGTTTCATGCTTGAGATGCTTGGTGTTATCTTTATGCCAACATGTGTGTGTTGCCTTATGATGTTGTATGCTATATGTTATTGTTTTTCTATTGCATGAAATTGGACTTAATTATATTCGACCATGTAGTCGTGTAGCCCGGTAACATGCGGGCTTCACACGTTCATACTCGGCATAGTTGATGAGTCCTTTATTTTTACAGGTATGAAACGAGAAGCGGGCGAAGAGTAGGCACGGGTGACTACCATGGGGGTAGTCTAAATGGGCAGGACTGTTAGTAGTGTGTGGTTAATGTATGGGTTATGACCTTGATGTACTTTCGGATCATGTTGTTGAACTAAGACTTATGTTGTAGAATTCTCGGTACTTGGTCTGTAATTTCTATTGTACTTGGATTTGATTGTGTTTTAATTCCAGTCATTCGGACCGCAGCTTAGTATTGATGTTGTTGTTGTGTCAACCACGTGGGTGGTTGACGTCTGTGACACCCGAGCAGAAGTTGTGAATCCGCAGTCTAGACTTGCTAGGTCGTCGTTGGCGCATCGTTTTGGACTGTTGATTGGTTAAATCGGGGTGTTACAAAAGAATTTAGAAACAAGTTATAAAAGGAACAGAGTTAACACGGGGTTAAACGGGACCCGTGTATAACTTGGGGTATACGAGAGGTATACCCGTAATTTAAGAAAAATAGAAGAAATCAATATTAAAGGATTTTTAATGAAAATACAAGTTATATTGGAAAAAGAAATAAATACGTATGATACGGAGTATCATACGGACGTATACACAAATTTGGTATGCATGAATAGTACTCGTATACGTGAATAGTATCCGTATACATGAACAGGAAATACGTATACGGGAACAGTAAAATACGAGATGTATATGTGAATAGTAAAATGCGAGACGTATATGTGAATAGTGAAATACTGATGAATAGTGAAAAATACGAAAACCTAATACAAGGTCCGTATAAGTCTAAAGTTGCTAACTGTGCAACTAAGTAACTGCTAACGACATTAGCAAGTTAATGAATTAGAATTGAGTTTGAAAACACTCCTAAATGAACGAACCCGTTTAACGGTAAACTATTATACCCGGGTTAACCTAGGAAGAGGTTTAAGTTGGAAAGAGAACCAAATTAGTTATAAGACACAAGATACTAATACTAGTTCTGGTTATAGATCTAGATAGTCAGAGGCGTTCGGCGGATTAGGCGAACGTGGTATTAAGAGCTAGCCAATCTCCGGTGTATGGTATGGTTTTCTTGTAGCCTGCTAGCTAACGAGGTGTCCCTCGACTTGTGTGCTACTTGTTTATATGTTCTGACTAAACAAGATAAAGCATGCAACCGGAATATTATGTTGTGTGATTGTGATGCACTAACACAACTTACCTTGAGAACTTACTAACAATGCTTAGTAAAGTGTTATGTGAGACTAAGGAACACACCCTAATATTGTTTTATTAGTAACCGAAAGAGGTTAACTAACAAACATTGACTTTGAGACTTCTACTAACTGGAACTTGGGGGTGAGGAATCCGGGACTGACTCTGGTCATGCATGTTAAGGAAGGAGGCCGGCATCGACATTAGATCCGTCTTCCATTTGACTTGTCTTATGACTCATCGCCTAGAGTCGACAAATAGACTCGACTACCACGGATTATCAGTTCGAGGTGGGAGGCAAATTCAGTTGGTGCAGGAGGGTCAAGCCTACACCCCTCATAATTCAAGAAATATTGTTTATTTAAACTAGTGGAGCTGATAACTCACTAGTTAGGGTTAATAACAACCCGACAAAAATAAACAACGAACTAAGGTACAATCAGTTCTAATTAAAGAACGGTTGTCTTAACTGAGATAAGATTTGAGATAAGGATTTAGATTGAGGTAAGATAAGAATGGACTAAGATTAAGAGAAATCATATCTTAATGAGTTAAATGATTAACTCACTTATTAAGGGAACACTTTTAAGTCGTTCTTTGTGTGTGAACTATGTTTGTTCATAAGTGGCTTGTTGTTTATTACGATTCTTGCTTATGTTGTGTATCTAATCAACCTCATGTTATCGACAATTAGTCGTCGTAGCCCCATTAGCTTGGGGGCTATAAGAGAATCGTACCAGCAAAGGTGCTGACCCCCTCGGGGGCAACTGTTTATTTTGCAGGTGAATAGCAGAAGACGACAGTCTTGAGAGTAGGAACGGGTAGAGTACTTCGGGTTACTTTTACATTTGTTACACAAGTTGGGCATGTACACTCGTTTAGTAAACGGATGAGATGTTAGTATGATGTATTAGGATATGAGATACTCGGTCTAAGTTGTGGTTTATGGATTGTATTGTATAGATGCTCGAGTAATTATCCGGTTAGTCAGACCGTGACTTGTAAGAGAATATGCCTAGGTAGTCACGTGGGTGATTAATGGCGGTAACACCAATTTAGTAGAAATGTTCCGCTGCATTGTTAATGAACGGGATGGACTTAGGGCGAGGATCATTGTATTTGGAGATGGGGTGTTACATTAGTAGTGCAAGACAATTCAGCTTTATAATGCTCATAAGTTTTTCCAGCATCAGAAGCTAAATCAGCTCTATCAGTTATGCAATTCAGATAAGATGCATTGACATTATTCGTACCAACATGATCAGCATAAACAATCTCGAAATTCAGACGGGATGCATTAACTTTATTCATGCCAACATAATTAGAAGAATGACATGCATTAACATTATTCTCACCAACATAATTAGAAGAATAAAATGCACCGGTTTCAAGGGGTTCATTAAGGGCCAAACTATTTTCAGAATCTGAGCAAGAATACGAGTAAGGTTTAGAAAAACTAATGACAAAACAGGAGGAACAAGATGCATCAGCACTTTGATTCCTTTTAGGGTCCGGCCGTGCAGCACTAATGTAGTAAAGAGCTTGGTTATCTGCTCAGGTGAAAGTATCTCACCAAAAGGATCTCTAGTTTCACTTCTTAGTTCTTCATTCGCCTTGGGTTCCACAACTCCAGATGCATTCGCAGTGCTTCTTCTTGATCTTGGATTCCACCAGCCTTCAGGATAGCCAATCTTTTGGGAGCACCAGTCCTCAATGTGTCCTTTTTGCATTGGAACTAGGGCCACTAAAACTCCCTTTCTTGTTCTGTTTTGACGTGAATGAGAGAGATCCCCCATCTGATGAGCCCGCGTTTTCAAATCCTTATGTCTTTCTTCTTGTATAAGTTGTGAGAACACTTGGTCGACGGTTGGAAGAGGGGACTTCATCAAGATGTTCCCTCACACCATGCTCTACTTGTCATTCAATCCCATGAGGAATTGGATCAGTTGCCTCTCCTTTACAAAAGACTTGAATCTGCTGGAGGTGTCACACGTACAAGCTTGACAAGTACAGATGGGGATGATGTTGTATGTGTCTATTTCATCCCATAGGGTTGGCCAGTGCAAGGCGCTACTCCAGATCATAAATCTTTGTTCCATCTGCTTGTTCGTATATGTTGCATAGCTCACTCCAGATCTGAGCGGCATTGAGAGCAAACAAGACGCTATCGGCTATCTTCTTCTCCAATCCCATCAGAAGCCAGGCACGCACCATGGAATCGCACCGCTTCCAAGCCCGAAACATCTGGCTTAAATCACTAGGTTTCATTATGGAACCATCTACAAAGCCCATCTTATTCTTTGCCCCAAGGGCAATTGACATTTGCATTTTCCATAATGCAAAGCCACGTCCTTCAAACTTATTCACCAAGATTGTGCCAGGTTGCTCTGAGCTCGCGAGATACATCGGGTCGTTGGTATCGACAGCCGTAGTCTCTGTTTTCTCGCTCTCAGCCTTAGGAATCTCTTCATCACTGGTGGACTTTTCGTTGTTCGACATAGGGATCGATGGGTGTCGGCTCCGAAGAAAACGAAGAAGGGTTTAGAGAACGAAGGAGAGAAGAAGATGACTGATGGCGGAGAAACAAAAGTGGGACGATGCTTAGAATCTTTGCTCTGATACCATGATGAAATTCTTCATAGCTTCGTTCAAGATCCAGCCAGAAAGTCAAGAAAACCCTAGCCAAATCGCCTGGGTATTGAGATAGTCGAAGAAGAAAGAAAATTGTGCAATCTATTATTCGACCATAAGTCTGTCTTAAAAGTAAGTATAGAGTGGACAGGCCCACTCTTATTTAATAGATAACACACCTATCCTGGACTAACGGTAATAAAGGATATAAAGACTATATACAAAAACTCAAAATAACTTAAACTAGGGTTAACTGATAATATTCAACATACATTCCTAGCAAAGGCAAACAGAGCCAATACTCTTTAACCAGGACTCTCAGAGACACAATTATGTGCAAAACCTAGAGGCATTGTTTGAATACTTAAGGAAATCATGAATAAGAAAGGGACAGGAATTAGATAAGAATGAAAAAGGTAATATAAATATTTGAATGTCTTTTGTTGAGGAAATAAGAAGGAGAAACATAATGTGAATTTGTATATTGTTTATTTATTTTTGTGTTTAATTATATATTAGATTTTGGATTACATTAATTTGAATAGTATTATACTTTCTTACTAAAATTAAATAGTATTAATATTTTTCTACAACTTTATTTTAAACCAATTTAAATATTTATAGAATTAGTATTATTTAATTTTTGGTTTTGTAAAATATAAAATAATCAAATAATTATAAAAGGGTATAAGGGACTTTTATAATTAGAATTATTAAAGCTTCTCTAATGCTAAAAATTTGGGATGTTTATTAGAATTGATGGTTTATCAGTTTCATTTCAAATTAGATAGTACAATTTTCAAAATGTAAATGTAGATTTGTTTGCTAGAAGTGTAGATTTTTATTAACTCGTCATTTAATTAAAAGTGTAGATATTTAGATAAAATGATAGATTTTTTAAAATCAAGGTTTAGATTTGTTCGATAAAAGTTTAGCTTTTTAGTAATTCCTAATTTTAATTAAAATTGTAGATATATAAGTAAAATGATAGATTTTGTAAAATGTGGTTGAATATTTGTATAATTAAAGTGTAGATTTTAAATTTAAAAAATACAATTTTGAAACGAATAAGTGGAATTGTTTTATTGAGTAATAAATAAATACTATAACCTAGCAATTTCACTTGTGATCTTATATGTGTTTCAAAGGGTTCATGTCAAGGTATTTTGTAATTGCTTTTTCTTTTAAATAATTTGTATAAAATGTGGATCTTTCTTTCCTTTTTTTCTAACCTACGTTCCCATTTTAAAAAATTATGAATGTTTGTTTTTTCAAATTAGATGGTTGGAATATACATTCTCATATAAAATTACTTCCTTGTTTAGATTCTTTAGTAAAATGCTAGATTTTTTAAAATGCAAGTGTAGATTTTTTATTGGAAGTGTAGATTTTAATTGATTACTTATTTAAGAAAAATGTAGATATTTAGGTTAAATAAGTAGATGTTTCAAAATGTAATTCTTTGATAATGATGTAGATTTTAAATTTAGATAAAACCATTTATACAATGTAAGACTTGAATAATTTTGTTTAAATGTAATATTTTATTAAGTAATAAATAAATTCGGTGTGGTTCTAATATATTTTCGTAAGGAGTCTTGTCAATGAATTTCTAGTTAGTTATTTTTAAGTAAATTTTTTGCTTAAAATGTGGTGTATTTTCTTTCAAATCACTATTTCACTTTTATTTCAGTTAAAAATATATAACTTCAAAATGTGGGAATATTTATTAGAATTGTTGATTTATTTGTTTCTCTTCAAACTAGATCATGCAATCCCACATCTAATGTTTTTTCTTTATTTCTAAAATATGACAAATTGACTTTGACATTTATACCCTTATAATAAACAATAAAATTTAAACCTTTAACTTATTTTATATAAATCCAACGGTCATGATCTAGTTGAGCACCATGCTCAAAACTTATTTTGGGCACCTTCTCCTTGTTGACTATTTATATTTCTTTCATGGATCCATGAAGACAGATAGGGGGAAGGAACCGTCTCAATATTTGTTTCCATGTAACCAACCAATAAAATACATTGTTTTGTTGAACCAGAATTTGAG
This sequence comes from Limonium bicolor, assembly GCA_023374045.1. NCBI lineage: Eukaryota > Viridiplantae > Streptophyta > Magnoliopsida > Caryophyllales > Plumbaginaceae > Limonium > Limonium bicolor. Next base: position 77,645,252 of record CM041777.1, on the reverse strand, counting down.
GAAGTTGAAATGGAATCAGAATATGTGGCAAATGACCCTTGTATGATACTGTGTTATAACCAATTACCAAATGACGAATTTTTTTCTTTGTAAAAAACAAGAGTTTTTCATTATCACAAGAGTCTTCAAATACAAACAGGGATGTCCCACTACCAAGTTCCTTCAAAGTCTCCTGTTGTTGTGCCTTAAGTTTTTATTTTTTTATGATTCTCAAAGAAAGTTTATGACATTTCGAATTGCTATTATATTAATGTTGAGGGAGGAGAGGCAAGAGCGTCATTTTTTCTGTTTTAATATAAATTATTAAGTTAGGAGGGAGTTATTCTTCCTTATTCTTTTTATTTTCCGTTCTTTCTTCCTTTCTTAATTTCTCGTTCATTCTCTCTTCCACGCTCAACTTCCGTTTTGCTCCCTTCCTCCTTTTTCTCATCTTCCTTCTCCTTTTTCTCCCTCCTCCCTACGATTCAATTGTTCATTAGTCTAGTTTGTGGTGTACGTTTCTCTAGTGTGTCGGATCTCAGTTTGGTTGGTTGTGGTATTGCTGGTTTGTTCTTTGTTGTGTTTCTTATTCTCTCTTTTTTTATTTTGGAATTTTGATCTTTAGTTCGTCAAGTTCGAGTGGCAATTTGAGGAGTGTGCAGTGTGGAGTCGGTTGAGTCTTTGGATGTGAGGTAGGTGATAGTGTATGTTCACCCACGGGGGATTCTGATTTCTATTTTTGTTTCTGAATGTGTTAATTGTTCTCTGATTTGTGATAAATTTGACTTGGATTTTGAGTAATGTTTTTCTCTATTAAAAACCTCATGGGAAAATGTTTTGATTTGTGTATTTTTATATGTAAAGTTGTTGTAATAACTATGGCGAATTTGGTTATGTCTGCTTAGTCTCTGTATTTTTTCTAGATTGTGTGTCGTCTTGACTTGCATATTAACATGTAAGTCCAGACGGAGCCTATGTCCGGGCAGAATATGACGACGGGTGTTGGTTTGTAGTTTGACTTGTGATTGAACATGTAAGTCCAGATGCAAGTTCGGACACCGTGTATAGTGTCTTCTTGAATTTTGTACAGACTTGTAAGTCCGGATAGATGTCAGAACTCCTTTATAATTTCAAACCCAGCACACGTCTGGACTTGTAGGCCCAAATACATGTTCAGACGTGTGTAGTTTTGATGTTCAGCATGCGTCCGAACTTGTAAGTCCAGACACATGTCCGGACACCTCTGTTATGTATCATGGCGTGCGTCCAGGCTTGTAGGTTCGGATTGTAAGTCCGGACACACCTATGAATTTGCCTAAAACATACGTTTGTGCTTTGCTTAGACTCCCGTTTACGGCCATTGAGTTGAGAAGCGTAGTTAAGGAAGAAGCTTCATGAAATACCCCGACCTTAAATATGGCGATTAAATTATCCTAATAGGTATTTAAGAGCCTAATAATGCTTAAGTAATATTGGTAAGGAAAAATAAATCCAAAAGAAATAAGAAACGCTTAAAAAGCGTAAAACGCTAAATGAGCGTTAAATAACCATAGGAGGTATGAAACCTCGGTTAGCGTATTGTAAGGATTCTAAAGGCTTAATTAAGTCTAAATAAATATTAGGGAACAAATCCCGAAGGAAACGGATCCTTAAAATGGATTAAAAACACTAATGAACATTAAAGCGCGTTTTTCGAGGTAACCGGGAAAACGTGACTTTAAGCGGGTTAAATAGACTCGTAACAATTTTGGTCTACTAAATAACCATTAAGAAATATTAGTGAAGCTTTAGGACCAATAAAATCAATAAAACGAGAGATTAGTAAAAACTGTCAAAAACAGGAAGTTGTGGGGTAGAAACATAATTAACACAAACTTATGTGTCCACTTTTAAAATAAAAGTAAAAAAATTGTGTGTGTGTGGATGGTGCCAGCCGGCCCCCTATTCCTTCTCCCACTCACTCACTAACTCCTCTCTATTTACAAACAAACAAAAACAATAAAGTAACCCCACCCTCACTTTATTCTCTCTCTCCTCCATTCTCTCTTCTCTCTCACGTAACCCATCTCCCTCACTCTCTCTGATTTCTTTCTCCCTTCCCAGCCGATGGCCATGGAGAAAAGAACAAACACCCACAAACTCTAACTTCTCCCTCTTGTAACTCCCTCAAATCACCTCCAAAAATTACAAAACTTGTACCATTGGAATCCTCTCACCAAGAGCTACATTCCTATCTTTCCAAAATCCAAAAACAACAATGTTCGTTTTCATGGGTATACCCCATTTGGAGCTTCAACACCACCATTAGAAGGCCCTCCTTCTCCTTGTTCTATTAAGGTAAAAACATTCTCAAAAACTCCATCTTTTTCTAGCCTAAAGGGCAAAACGAAAATGTGAACTAAACCCTTGCTTGCTCCTCTTGTGCCCAGCCGGTTTTGGCATTTTTGAAAGGATGGAAAGATCATTCTTGAGCTGCTCCAAGTGTTTCATAAACCCTTGCAAGGTAATGGAATCTCCAAACCCTAAAACCTACTTAAAGCTTAATAATAGTTAGGGTTAGTTATTAGTGTATTGAAATGTGTACGTGTATGGGTTGTAGAGTAGAGAATTTGTATTTGCTAACCCGGTGGAGGAAGAGAGGAAGGAAGAAACAAGAAGAACAGAGAAAACTAGAAGAGAAACAAGGTAAGAATACTCATTGTGTAGCTGGGTATACATATGTGTATGTAACAGATTTTATAAGTTTGAATTTGGTAAGGAAAATGTGTATTGAAAAATGGTAATGTATTAGTAGTGTAATGTGTAGGAGGATATGAGTATTATGAAGCCTTAAAAAGACATTTTAAAACTTGTTAAAACAGATTGGGATTGAGTGTTTGAGTGCAGGAATTTTTATGAGTGTTTTAGTATTGGTATTGTGTATGGGAGCTTGTATATGTTTGGCTATTGAAACAGGTGAAATAAGTGTTGAGTTGTGAACTAAATAATGTGGTGAGTGTATAAAAATACAAGGGAGACTATGGCAAAATTTACCTAGGAATAGAACACTTAGTGTGTTAGAAACTAGGTGAAAAACTCATGTTGTAACAGATTTGGGTATGATTTGTTAATGGGATATAACTAGGAGACGAATGGATGCATTTTGGGTACTAGGAGTAGCATTAGTTGAGGAGGTAATGGAGGTTAGAACTTGAGTGTAATGCAAATGAGGCTATGGAAGAGCCATAGGAGTAGTAGGAAGAAGAGAGGAAAAATCTGTAGCATTTGGAGAAAAACCAAAACAGTAACAGTGGAGAAATATGTACAGTGGAGTGGATTTCGTAACAGATTTTGGTAGGGTGGATTAGGCTAGTTTAAAGTGCTTAATCAATGCTAAAATATGCTAGACTATATGTAGGATTTATGGGGAAGAGATTGGTAGAAGTTTGGAATTAAAACAAAGCTTAAAAACTGTAAATTTTGCAACAGGCTGGAATTGTCCTGGTTTGAAACCAGGACACAAACCAGGACAACCCCAAAATACACCCGTAGGTTTCTGAAACAAACTGTCCTGGTTTGAAACCAGGACACAAACCAGGACATGTCAAAAACCGCGACAGAAAGTACTACAGGAGGGATGATCCGGGTTTGAAACCAATCCCCAAACCCGGAACACCCAAAATTCTCACCCGAGAGGAACAAGCAGTGTATGGTCCGGGTTTTAAATCCAGCCCTAAACCCGGACCACACCTAAATTACACCCGAGACTGCACAAACACCATTGTCCGGGTTTAAAACCAGGACACAAACCAGGACCACCCCAAAATCTGTCCAGAATGTATTTTAAAGCAAAACGAAGGATGGTAAGGATGAATGATAATATAAGATGATTAAGACATAATTAATGATGTTTAAAGGTCATTAAGACTATAAACAAGCTTAGGGAATAATTTTAAGTAAGTAACATAAGTAAATGTATTTGAATAATAAGGAATAAGTAAATGTATTTGAATAATAGGAATTAGTAAATGTATTTGAATATAGGAATTAGTAAGTAAACACTAGGAACTGTAACAAAGTAATATAAGGTTAATTATAGATGATTAACCACCCAACTGTATGTTATGCTAGGATTCAAATAGTTGAACACCGAGGGAGTCGGTGAGTCCAAAGTCAACGGTGAAAGGTATGATTTCTTCATGCCCTGTATCCTAATCTGGTTACCCCGATTTGTGTGCTTATTGACCACCTAAATAAGATAATGCATGAATCGGACTATATCGCACTTGCCTATGCCTGACTTATGTTGTGCTTGATATTTATTGTCTTGAGCACTAGTTTGTATACTTCATGAAATGTATGAATGATGATGAATGGTATTCGAACCTCGTATTGTACTTGTGTAATGTATTGCACCTCGTATGAATGTGTATATGTGTATTGTATTATTGTGGCTTGGATGATGACTTGTGCTAATTCCTAGCTATCTAACTCCTAACTTAAGTGAGTAAATTGGAATGAGTACAAGTCCGATATAGTTTCGGCCACGCGTGAGGATGCGGAGTCACAAGAGGTTGGCTGCAATTCCTGACTCTTAAACTGGTCCGCGGCCCAAACCCCTTAAATGGGTAGCATCCCGGATTGGTGAGTCAAGTAAATCCCGGAGGTGGGACGGTGTAGTCCCCAGGGCCGGAGTCCCGACGACTTAACATGAGTAAGAGTAACTAAATGGATCCGTAAGTAATGTATGAGTATGAGTATGTATGTGTATGTATGGAGTAACGAGTAAAAGAGTAATCTCCACCCGATTAACCCGGGTGGACCAATGAAGCTAACAAGAATTGTATATCGTGTATGTACTGCGTATGTGTATTTGGGAAGAAGGTAAGTAAGTATTTGATGGTATATTGTATTCCTTGTATGTAATGAAATGTATGTACGTATGCTTGCGTAAGTATCGTTGTAATGTGTATAGATATGTATGCATGTATGCTTGTATGAAACGAACTGCATGTATTCGACCAAGTGCGGCGTACCCTCACTAGTACGCGGGGTATGCGGTTATCATGCGCAGCGAAAGTTGACCCCCTAGGGGAACGTTTTTAGTGTGCAGGTACCCGAAGGGAACCTGATCAAGGTAAGAAGCCGGCGATACACCCTAGTATCTAGGAAGTAGTAGTTGTGAGGAAAGGGTAGTAAGTAATCTCTTAGTGAGTATGTATGAACTTGAGAGGTATTGTAATTGTAAAAGGATCCTAGCAAACTCGGTAGTAGCTTATTTGTGTTTGTACTTGGAGTATTGTATCGAATGAAGATTGTATTATATTTGGTAAATGGAGGATGTATTGTATATTTGTAGTACTCGGGATTCCGGTCCATCAGACCGATGCCGTATGTAGAAGTAGTAGCCTTGTTAGTCACGTGGGTGACTAACGGCATTGTATCACCCATGGTATGTAAGTATATTTCCGCTGCGTGTATCTGATATGTAAGGAGATTGGACGGTAAGCACTGTACTAATGGTAGGGGTGTTACACTTCACGAAGGGGAATATCAAGTTAAAATAGGTCCATGGTTATTGAAAGAAACATGGGTCTCAACAAGACCAAAGACACACTTTTTGGTTTCTTTAACAATTTTCTTAATATCATGGAGCTTTGAGGGTTCATTACAGCCCCTATGTTCCACACAACAAGATTCATGTGGGGTTAGTAGGGTGAAAGAGGGGTGGGGCTTAATAGTCAGGCCTAGCTCAATGGAGAAGAACAAGTTAGCAGTCTGAAAGAAAAAGTCAACATTAAGAAGGGAGAATAGGGGGGACTTCCTTCTAGGGAGACACCCTAAACCGCATTATCTACTTATTGGGCTCAAGGATTAGTTGGAGGAAGAAAACATAGAGAGAAGGAGAGTGTTGGCAAGGAGGCGGATCACGCAATAGAAGGTTGGGGTGGTAAGGAAAGTTGGGAGGAAGCGGGTCCCAAAGGCTTGACAATCTTTGAGGAAGGTCCATGGGGAGAATTATGGCTGGTGAGAGGGTTCCTAGAAGGGGCCGCAGTAGGGGTGACGAAGAGGGGATCTTTTAGATTCAACATGGCGCCTCGTGGGAGGCCATTGAGTCACTAGAGGAGAAACAATGTTGAGAGGAGTGCCCCAACATCTTGTAGGATGAGACACAAACGGGCGCCCATTCGAAAACTATTTCCAAACCCCCTCTTCGATCTCCCTTGCATGAAACTTTTGATGTGCTTAATATAAAAGTTGGATAAATATCCCTCTATTCCATATTATTAATTCTTGTAAGGCTCCTATGTTGTAGTATGTAACTGGCTATAACACATAACCCAGCTAAAAATATTGTCAATATATTAACAGAGAAGGGAAATGAAAACTACAATTTTCTTTAAATTTTATAATATCTTGTACGCATAATGTTGTAGTTGATGGTAGTTTGGGGAAAGCTGCTCGGGGCTGCTGTTGGGTCTTGCTGTTGGAAATTGAGAAGTTGTCTGCTGATGATTTTACAGAAGCTGTCAGCTGTTGATTTTGGTGTTTGGTGGAACGTCTGCTAATGGTTTTAAAAAGCAAAGGCAGTTGTTAGGTTCTGCTGCTAAAAATTGAGAAGCTGTCTGCTGATGATTTTGCAGAAGCTGTTAGCGGTTGGTTTTGGGTGTTTGGTGGAAACCTGCTGATTTTAGAAATTGAGAAGCTGTCTGCTGCTGGAAGCAGTTCCCCAAACGAGCTCTACGGTTTGTAGCTTGTCGGCGGTTGTTGTTTTCAGAGCTATTATTTTCACTTGTCATGAGGATGTATCTTGAGATTGTTTATTATTTTAATAGTTATATATACTTTTGTTTTTGTACGATAAATCAGGGGCGTAGCTAGGGGATCTTGTGGGGTCACGTGACCCCATGTTTTTCTAAAGATTCAGAGATTCCTATATGTATAGTAATAAGAGTTTAATATTTATATAGTATAATGATCTCATGTATTATAGAGTTGTTGGTGGTGTAGTGGTAAGGGATAGAAACATTAAGTGATTTGTCTTGGGTTCATATCCAACTATGAGTAAAAATATGTTCAAGTTTTTTCTTCGAACAATAGTGACCCCACATAATTTATATTCTGGCTCCGCCCCTGCAATAAATATTCTTATAAAAAGCGTAGTGATAAAGGAAACCCCCCGGGAGTTAACCTATTATGCTTTCTAAGTGTAGGTGCTGTTGCGGTCCCCACGTAAAAAAAAAGAAACCACCTAACTAGTTTGTCTACTCCCTCTGTCCTAAATTGACCGTCATGTTTACTTTATGACACGTTTTTTCCAGTTTAATATTAATATATAAGATAAAATATTTTATAAAGCTAAATTTTGTATTATATAGTTTATCATGTAAGGAATCATATGTAAACTTAAAATTTTAAATAATTTTTATTTTTATATTATATTGAAGTCAAACGACATGTCTAATAGTAACCATAAAGGTCAATTCAGGGCGGAAGGAATATTATTTTGTTATGGTTAGAAAAAACGACAAATGACCTATGGTTGCATTCTTTTGTGGGTAGACATGAATAAGTTTATCCAATGAGTTCCATTTTTCCTTATACGACATAAATTAATTGTCATATCAATTTTTTATTTTTTTTCTCTTATACACTTTTCTCCCTATTTTTTTTAACTTCAGGCTTCAGCTGATAGCTGACATCAACTATCGGTTTCATCTTTACAAAAGAATATTATTTTACTTGTTTATTGAAACAAATTTATATGTCAGCTTATTCTTTTCTTTAGATATATCATATATGTCGATTTTCATATAATTTTTTTTTCTCTTACATACTATTGTTCTCTACTGTTTCTAACTTTAGCCGGCTAACATTAGCTATTAGGTTTTGTAAATGAATGGGGGCTAATCTCTTTAGTTGAGATGTTAATGAGAAAGCTGCGGAAATTGTTAGTTCAAACCAAACGATAAAATGTTAGTACCTCATAAAAGAAGTATGTTCCAATTTATCATTTATTTTGTTGTACTCATAAAACAAATGGAATTTTAGCTATGGTAAAAAAAAGAACCAAAAAAACTTTCTAGTTATGAATCGGGTATAGAACCGATAGGTGATGCTTGGATTTAGAAAGTAATCCTTGATCATAATTTCCCGTATGAATACGGCCTTCAACACAAAACTTATGTTAGATAGTAAACATTCTTCTGTTGAGACTTAATTCTATCTTCATAGATTTCCCAAGATATATTTTACGCAGTTTTTGTTATTGCATCTATCAGCTTCTGGATTAGGTGGACAACCTGGAAAATGACATCCATAGGAATTAGTTCATCCATTAAAATTAATGGTGACTATTATACCTTACTCCTTTAAACAGTATACAAAAAATGTTCTTCTATTTTGATGGCCCCCAACATAATGCATGAGAGTTAATATTTGGCAAACCGTATGTATACATCCGATCTAAGGAAAGGAAACTAATTGGATATACATGTAGTGTTCATATAAGAGTAAGCCTTATCAAATAAATAAGGAATGGAAATAATTGAATATGTAAAGCATGAAGGTAGGTTGTTATTTTTCAAAACCTCACCAAACTTTCTTTATTCGAAAATGGTAATATATTAATAATTCACAAGGTTAGCACAACTCTCATAGAGTAACCGGGGATCAATCCGATTCTAGACGACGAGTATAACTTATGATGCATCATCCACAATCTCAACCTAATTAAACCGCAAGGGTGTTCCATCCAGATTACTACCCACTTAAACATGAGTAGTAGAACATCAGCTAAATATCCCATACTAACATGAATCATAAAATAAAGACTAAACTCATACCATAAAACCAAAGGACGATTAAAACAATAAATTAACTGAACTTAGATGATTAAGAGCAGGGGGTCGTAAAGTGATTGTCAAAAGCTCTCTCATCTTGTTGTAGTCGTCCCATAATCTTCTCATACCTTGCGGCAACTTCCAGATTTCCCAGGAGTTTCCTTATATCACCATCTTCTAGAGCTTTACACCCACACATATCTATCACCAAGATCCCTACATATAATTTGAGCTTGATCCTGAAATCTTCCCCTTCTCATCATGTGGTTTGTCTTTGTTTTGCTTCCATACCACCCCATGCATGGAACTACCATCCATATTATCCAAATTCCTCTTCTTTCCTCCACTTCTCAAAGAGTCACACTTTATAGTCCTGATCGAGCAGTCAACAAGGGAATATTCATCCACCAACTCCATCTTTGTGTAGAAGTATGCATACTAGTTTACGATCCTTAGGTTCCTTCAACAGATCTCTAGTCGAATGGGTGAAGTTTGTCTCATTAATCACTTCATAACTGAAGCCCTTACGCCCGCCACTCAGACCAGTAGGCAATCCTAATCTTCATTCCCGCACATTACTGGACATGGTTGATTCTAGGTCAATCCCGAGCCCTTATACTCCTAAATTGACTCAGTCAAGGGAGGGACATCTATACTAGGTTGTTTCCCTGCTTTCCTCATTGCTCTCTAGAACCCTTTTCATGTTCAATCCTATTCTTCCTATTCTAAGACCTGAAGCCCTCAACCTTGACCCATAATTTGGTGCATGCTCATTAAATTGCTGATACCTTGGGCAATATTGCTTGTACCATGAGTGACATACTAGAGATATCTTCTCGTAGAAAAGATGTAAGGTTAGAGGAGAGCCCTCAAGGGTAAAGGAAATACACCTCAAAATAGGTCTTGAAATGTCATTTCAATCCTCATGCGCAAGAATTCACCTCCAAAACAGATTTGTCATTATCAACTTATCTGCTATCATTGAGAAAGTTATTTGTCGTAAGACAAAAGGAACATTATGGATATTGATCCATAAAGAGATAAACCTGAATCGTGCTCCATTGATGCTTCTGGGGGCATAATCTCTAGAGAACTAACAACGCATTGTCGAAAATCCAGGGGACACGATTGAAGATTATAGGTTTAACCCCACTGCCTAGTACAAAGATGAATAATTTCATCCAATTGATCTCACCTTAATGTTTCCCTATAGTACCATGCCTGTCAAAGGTAACCTCCAAGCCC